>JAPIVC010000972.1:807500-1322712 GCA_030586385.1 Camponotus fellah
AGGGACTACTCTCCCTCATTTTTCGGATAAAAATAAGGAATTGCTTTCCCTTATTTTTTAGATAAAAATAAGGAATTGCTCTCCCTTATTTTTTAGATAAAAATAAGGAATTGCTTTCCCTCATCTTTTTCGGATAAAAATAAGGAATTGCTCTCCCTCATTTTTCGGATAAAAATAAGGAATTGCTCTCTCTTATTTTTTAGATAAAAATAAGGAATTGTTTTCCCTCATTTTTTTCGGATAAAAATAAGGGATTGCTCTTCCTCATTTTTCGGATAAAAATAAGGAATTGCTCTCCCTCATTTTTTAGATAAAAATAAGGAATTGCTCTCTCTCATTTTTAGACTTTTAAAAATAAGGAATTGCTCTCCCTCATTTTTTTCGGATAAAAATAAGGGATTGCTCTCCCTCATTTTTCGGATAAAAATAATGTCCATATCGTGATACTATTGGGCAAGTCAAAACAATTGTATCGAAAGATTAATGTCTTATCGTGATCATGAACATAGGTATGGCTTGGATATCAAGTGGCTAACTTCAAGTCTATCCAAACTCCTTTTGAATTATTAGCAGAGTTGAACAGCAAATAATGTACGATCTATCACATCAGTATAATTAATTATACTAAACTCATCTATTTCCAAGGTCAATCAGATCGCAATTAAATTGTTTTTATGTGTAAAATTTGTGATAAAAGTGAATGCAAAAGTCTATTTTTTAATTTAAAAATTGCAAGCATCACACATGATTTTTCAAACTCTTATCAAACCAGGAAAATCATTTGTTAGGGAAAATATGTTTTCAGACGCATCATATTTACCGAGACAAATATTTTTCTCTTTCACTTGATGTTTGATATAGACGCTATATTTATCCTTCAGTATTTTTAGACAAATTTAATGGAATATAATTTCCTTCACACTTATACTGTATAAATAATTTTATAAACGGTCATTTGTCTTTTGATTTCTGGTGAGGCGATTATGAATATATGTCTCCAACAGTTTATAAAAATATACTAAATATTTATTTGATGGATGAAAATGAAAGAGAGTAATCTCTCGATGTAAATCTCGAGAAGGAATCAATCTCGATTAAATATCAAGAAAAAGAAATTCAACAGATCGTCTCTCTCATTTTTATTTATCGAATAAAAATGAGGGAGAGCAATTCCTTATTTTTATCCGAAAAATGAGAAAAAGAAATCCCTCATTTTTCGGATAAAAATGAGGGATTGCTCTCCCTTATTTTTTAGATAAAAATAAGGAATTGTTCTCCCTTATTTTTTAGATAAAAATAAGGGATTGCTCTCTCTCATTTTTCGGATAAAAATAAGGAATTGCTTTCCCTTATTTTTTAGATAAAAATAAGGAATTGTTCTCTCTCATTTTTAGACTTTTAAAAATAAGGAATTGCTCTCCTTCATTTTTAGATTTTTAAAAATAAGGAATTGCTTTCCCTCATTTTTTTCGGATAAAAATAAGGGATTGCTCTCCTTCATTTTTCGGATAAAAATAAGGAATTGCTCTCCCTTATTTTTTAGGTAAAAATAAGGAATTGCTCTCTCTCATTTTTAAACTTTTAAAAATAAGGAATTGCTCTCCCTCATTTTTAGATTTTTAAAACTAAGGAATTGCTTTCCCTCATTTTTTCGGATAAAAATAAGGGATTGCTCTCCCTCATTTTTCGGATAAAAATAAGGAATTGCTCTCTCTCATTTTTAGACTTTTAAAAATAAGGAATTGCTCTCCCTCATTTTTGGATTTTTAAAAATAAGGAATTGCTCTCCCTCATTTTTTAGATAAAAATAAGGAATTACTTTCCCTCATTTTTCGAATAAAAATAAGAGATTGCTCTCCCTCATTTTTCGAATAAAAATAAGAGATCGCTCTCCCTCATGTTTCGAATAAAAATAAGGAATAGCTCTCATTTTTCGAATAAAAATACCAAAAATCCAATTTCTTTCTTTCTTTCTTTTTCTTATTTAATCGAGACATCGATTCTTGCTCGATCCAGGGTTCTTCACCCCGCGTAGCCGCCGTTCGAAATTCATTCCCTGTCCGTTCATCGCCCCCTCCCCCCTTTTCTCTCTCTCTCTCTCTCTCGCCTTGGCTGTGGAAAGACGGCGAGCAAGGTGAGCGCGTACACCCCACCATGGAGGCGAGTAGCCACGCGAGTTCATTCATGAGATCGTGGGAACGTGCCTCACGGTGGGTCCGTTCCACCCCACCGTCCTTCCCCCCCCCCCCTCTCTCCCTCACCGTTCTCCTGGCACATGTTAGCCGGTCGGTTTATCTTTTCTTGTCTCCCGTCTCCCTTCGTCTCTCTTCATCACCCA
The DNA here is from genome assembly GCA_030586385.1 of Camponotus fellah. Lineage (NCBI taxonomy): Eukaryota > Metazoa > Arthropoda > Insecta > Hymenoptera > Formicidae > Camponotus > Camponotus fellah. The sequence goes on from JAPIVC010000972.1 coordinate 809,839, forward strand.
TGTCTCTCTCTCTCTCGAGGTTCTCTCTCTCTCGAGGTTCTCTCTAGCACCTGTTTCTACCTCCTCCCCCCCTCCTCCTCTTCCGCTCCCGCAATTCCTCACCCTAGGCCACTACAACTACGCTCTCTCTCTCTCTCTCTCTCTCTCTCTCTCTCTCTCTCTTCTCTCCCTTCTCTCTTTTGCCTCTTTTCCTAATCATTCCTCCTTCTTGTTGCGCTGCGTGCGCTCATTTCTCCGCACTTAACCTCTCCCTCTCGCTCCTTCCGCTCTTCCATCGCCCTCTCGCGCTCCTTCTCCTTTTCCTTTTCCTCCCGTTCCCTCGCGTAATTCCACTCCGCGTTGTTTATCCGTTCATCTTCATGATCCTGTTCCATCCCGTAATCTCTCCTCCGTCCGGCGATATTCCGTTTTGTTGTCAAAATTCCCGCGCAGCTTTCTCTCGCTCCCCGATCAACATTACGCCACATGCGCCAACCTTCATGTCTCTCTCACCTAACCTATATTTTTTTTATTCCGGTTCAGCGTATTTTTTCATCGATGCGCCCCTCTCTCTCTCTCTCTCTCTCTCTCTCTCTCTCTCTCCCTCTCCCCTTCCCCAACCCACCCTCCCCTACAAGTCCTTTTTAACTTTTTCCCCCGGCCACTCGCTCGAACACTCCTCCTCTCTTTCTCTCTCTCTCTCTCTTTTTCTCCGACCCTTTCCCGGGATCTACGTTCGGTACAGTGGCTGCAACAAGCTGTAGCACTTGATCGAGAATATCGAAAGGGAGCGATATGTTTGTCCCGCGAGGAGCATCATCGGTCAACGCGCTCTTGGAAACGGTTTTTGCAGGCTATAAATTCCCTCGATAACATGTTTTTCTTCTCGGAACACCCGGTATCGAACTAGAATGAACGGTATGAACTAGATGGAATGAAACTGCAGCGAAAAATTGAGAAACGCGTGTAAGACATTTTTTTAAAAAGACTGTGCTACTTATCTTGTCGGAAAATTGCAAATCAAACACGCGGCATGTGATAGGAATGGCCGACTAAATCGAATCAGATTATGGGAAAGAAACTTCCGTCTCCCAGGAACGTGATTAAGCATAAGATCAACTGCTTCCTGTCGACTAGACAGGAGGAATTAATAGCGCAAGATGAAGTGAGAGGAAGTGTGAATCACACTGTGCGCGGCTTTTTAACATCCTCCCTCTCCCTCTTTCTCTCTCAAGCTCTTAATTATCATAAGCATTTTACAATAAGGTTCATAAATTTGTAATATTTATAATTTATAAATTTATAATTATTTTGTAATAAGATTCATAAATTTAGCGGTAATATTTTTCAAAAATATAAGTATAAAAATTATTTTCAAATATACAGGGTGTATCTTAAAAAGCTCCCACTAAGCACATTTTTTTCCCAAGATTCATTAAATAATTAATCAGATTTAAGTATTAAAAAGATTTCTGAAAAAATGAATTGTTTAAAAATTAACACAAATTAGTTTATTTTTTTTGCTTATCCAAATCTTCATATGTTGATAACGAGGAAGATTGTTTTTTATTGGCGCAACTTTAATTACTGCTTTATTAAGCATTATGGAAAAAAATGGTTCAGGACTTTTCGACTCGATTTTTAATCAGAAATAACGTTATTTGCTTAGTGAAAGCTTTTTAAGATACACTCTGTATATAAAAAAAAAGAAAGGAATATTTTTTAGGAAGGATTATTTTTCATACGTCTATAAATTTTTAAAAATACTTTTCGAGCTTTTCCCTGAATTATTCTGAAAAATTCTTGCTATTCTAATCCTCTCCTTCTTTCTCTTCAGCTCTTAATTATCATAAGCATTTTACAATAAGGTTCATAAATTTGTAATATTTATAATTTATAAATTTATAATTATTTTGTAATAAGATTCATAAATTTAGCGGTAATATTTTTCAAAATATACGTATAAAAAATATTTTCAAATATATAAAAAAAAAGAAAGGAATATTTTTTAGGGAGGATTATTTTTCATGCGTCTATAAATTTTTAAAAATACTTTTCGAAACTTTTCCCTGAATTATTCTGAAAAATTCTTGCTATTCCAATCTTCTCCCTCTTTCTCTCTCAAGCTCTTAATTATCATTTCATAAATTTAGCGTTAATATTTTTCAAAATATACAATATAAAAAATATTGTCAAATATATATAAAAATAAAGAAACGGATATTGTTTAGGAAGGATTATTTTTCATGCGTCTATAAATTTTTAAAAATACTTTTTGAAACTTTTCCCTGAATTATTCTGAAAAATTCTTGCTATTTCAATCCTCTCCCTCTTTCTCTCTCAAGCTCTTAATTATCATAAGCATTTTACAATAAGATTCATAAATTTGTAATATTTATAATTTATAAATTTATAATTATTTTGTAATTAGATTCATAAATTTAGCGTTAATATTTTTAAAAATATACGTATAAAAAATATTTTCAAATATATAAAAAAAAGAAAGGAATATTTTTAGGGAGGATTATTTTTTATGCATCTATAAATTTTTAAAAATACTTTTCGAAACTTTTCCCTGAATTATTCTGAAAAATTCTTGCTATTCCAATCCTCTCCCTCTTTCTCTCTCAAGTTCTTAATTATCATTTCATAAATTTAGCGTTAATATTTTTCAAAATATACAATATAAAAATATTGTCAAATATATATAAAAATAAAGAAACGGATATTGTTTAGGAAGGATTATTTTCATGCGTCTATAAATTTTAAAAATACTTTTCGAAACTTTTCCATGAATTATTCTGAAAAATTTTGCTATTTCAATCCTCTCCCTCTTTCTCTCTCAAGCTCTTAATTATCATAAGCATTTTACAATAAGATTCATAAATTTGTAATATTTATAATTTATAAATTTATAATTATTTTGTAATTAGATTCATAAATTTAGCGTTAATATTTTTAAAAATATACGTATAAAAAATATTTTCAAATATATAAAAAAAAAAGGAATATTTTTAGGGAGGATTATTTTTTATGCATCTATAAATTTTTAAAAATACTTTTCGAAACTTTTCCCTGAATTATTCTGAAAAATTCTTGCTATTCCAATCCTCTCCCTCTTTCTCTCTCAAGCTCTTAATTATCATTTCATAAATTTAGCGTTAATATTTTTCAAAATATACAATATAAAAAATATTGTCAAATATATATAAAAATAAAGAAACGGATATTGTTTAGGAAGGATTATTTTTCATGCGTCTATAAATTTTTAAAAATACTTTTTGAAACTTTTCCATGAATTATTCTGAAAAATTTTGCTATTTCAATCCTCTCCCTCTTTCTCTCTCAAGCTCTTAATTATCATAAGCATTTTACAATAAGATTCATAAATTTGTAATATTTATAATTTATAAATTTATAATTATTTTTTAATTAGATTCATAAATTTAGCGGTAATATTTTTCAAAATATACGTATAAAAATATTTTCAAATATATAAAAAAAAGAAAGGAATATTTTTTAGGGAGGATTACTTTTCATGCGTCTATAAATTTTTAAAAATACTTTTCGAAACTTTCCCTGAATTATTCTGAAAAATTCCTTGCTATTCCAATCCTCTCCTCTTTCTCTCTCAAGCTCTTAATTATCATTTCATAAATTTAGCGTTAATATTTTTCAAAATATACAATATAAAAAATATTGTCAAATATATATAAAAATAAAGAAACGGATATTGTTTAGGAAGGATTATTTTCATGCGTCTATAAATTTTTAAAAATACTTTTTGAAACTTTTCCATGAATTATTCTGAAAAATTTTTGCTATTTCAATCCTCTCCCTCTTTCTCTCTCAAGCTCTTAATTATCATAAGCATTTTACAATAAGATTCATAAATTTGTAATATTTATAATTTATAAATTTATAATTATTTTGTAATTAGATTCATAAATTTAGCGGTAATATTTTTCAAAATATACGTATAAAAAATATTTTCAAATATATAAAAAAAAGAAAGGAATATTTTTTAGGAGGATTATTTTTCATGCATCTATAAATTTTTAAAAATACTTTTCGAAACTTTTCCCTGAATTATTCTGAAAAATTCTTGCTATTCCAATCCTCTCCCTCTTTCTCTCTCAAGTTCTTAATTATCATTTCATAAATTTAGTGTTAATATTTTTCAAAATATACAATATAAAAAAATATTGTCAAATATATATAAAAAATAAAGAAACGGATATTGTTTAGGAAGGATTATTTTTCATGCGTCTATAAATTTTTAAAAATACTTTTTGAAACTTTTCCATGAATTATTCTGAAAAATTTTTGCTATTTCAATCCTCTCCCTCTTTCTCTCTCAAGCTCTTAATTATCATAAGCATTTTACAATAAGATTCATAAATTTGTAATATTTATAATTTATAAATTTATAATTATTTTGTAATTAGATTCATAAATTTAGCGGTAATATTTTTCAAAATATACGTATAAAAAATATTTTCAAATATATAAAAAAAAAGAAAGGAATATTTTTTAGGGAGGATTATTTTTCATGCGTCTATAAATTTTTAAAAATACTTTTCGAAACTTTTCCCTGAATTATTCTGAAAAATTCTTGCTATTCCAATCCTCTCCCTCTTTCTCTCTCAAGTTCTTAATTATCATTTCATAAATTTAGCGTTAATATTTTTCAAAATATACAATATAAAAAATATGTTCAAACATATATATAAAAAAAAGAAAGGGATATTTTTTAGGGAGGATTATTTTTCATGCGTCTATAAATTTTTAAAAATACTTTTCGAAGAAAACATTTCCCTGAATTATTCTGAAAAATTCTTGCTGCAATGTGTGGAGGAGAAAAAAAAGGAGGCGAGCAAACGGCTCGTTCCCCAAGAAACTTTCGTGATCTACTGTACCCGACGACCTCTACGTGGCCGGCAGCCGGCGGAGACATAATTGCGGCTCGTAATCATGCTGCCAAGCCCGAGGGTATTCCTCGTCTCCTCCCTTCTCTGTCCCCCCCGGCCCCCCTTCCCTCCTCCTCCTCTTCTCTTCAGCCCCCGTAGCTCGTTTCTACTTCGTCTTCGTCTCGCTCTATCGTATCATTTCCTCTCGCCTCCTCCCTCTTATCTTCGCTCTTCGCGTTTCTCTAATTCGAGCCGAATAAAATGTAACAATATATATAAAAAGAAAGAAAGGGATGTTTTTTAGGGAGGATTATTTATCATGTGTCTATAAATTTTTAAAAATACTTTTTGAAACTTTTCCCTGAATTGTTCTGAAAAATTCTTGCTCCAATCCTCTCCCTCTTTCTCTTTCAAGCTCTTAATTATAAGCATCTTAATCATAAGCATTTTACAATAAGATAAATTTGTAATATTTATAATTTATAAATCTATAATTATTTTATAATAAGATTCATATTTTCCAAAATATACGTATAAAAAATATTTTCAAATATAAAAAGAAAGAAAGGGATATTTTTTAGGGAGGATTATTTTTCATGCGTCTATAAATTTTTAAAAATACTTTTCGAAACTTTTCCCTGAATTGTTCTGAAAAATTCTTGCTACACCAATCTTCTCTCTCTTTCTCTCTCGAGCTCTTAATTATCATAAGCATTTTACAATAAGGTTCATAAATTTGTAATATTTATAATTTATAAATTTATAATTATTTTATAATAAGATTCATAAATTTAGCGTTCATATTTTTCAAAATATACGTATAAAAAATATTTTCAAATATATATAAAAAAAGAAAGGGATATTTTTAGGGAGGATTATTTTTCATGTCTATAAATTTTAAAAATACTTTTCGAAACTTTTCCCTGAATTGTTCTAAAAAATTCTTGCTACTCCAATCCTCTCCCTCTTTCTCTCTCGAGCTCTTAATCATCATAAACACTTTACAATAAGATGCATAAGTTTGTAATATTTATAATTTATAAATCTATAATTATTTTATAATAATAAGATATAATAATAATTTTATATAATAATAATTTTATACAATAAGATTCATAAAATTTGCATCCGTTAATTTCACTCAAGAAATACGTATCGAAGCTAACGGAGAGGAGGTAAAGCTCGCTCTTGCGAAAATCAAGTACACGAGGAATAATTAATATTACAAAATTATTAGAGACTATGGGAAAGAGAGAGAGAGAGAGCAGACTCGTATCTTTCATTTCTTTTTCTTTCTTACCTCCGTTAAAAATAGAATCTAAGCAATGACGATGACCCGCTATCATTTCTTACATTCCGACTTGGCTATCGCGGGAGGGAGAAACGCGAGAGGGTCCGGGAGGGAGACAAAAGAGTTTAGCGCTCGATTAGCATCGCCCCGTTCCGTAATAACAGCGCGCATATTTCGCAGCTACACACTCGGTAGCTCCGCTACATCGCTCGACGTTCACGATATACACGGTGTACACGGTTATATTATCGCGAGAAACGCGAGAGAGAGAGAAAAAGAGAGAGAGAGAGAGAGAGAAGGAGGAGGAGAGAGAGAGAGAGAAGGAGGACAGAGAGAGAGAGGAGGAGAGAGAGAGAGAGAGAGAGAGAAAGAGAGAAGGAAGAGAGAGAGAGAAGAGAGAGAGAGAGAGAGAGAGAGAGAAGGAGGAGAGAGAGAGAGAGAGAGAGAGAGAGAGAGAGAAGGGGGGAGGAGAGAGAGAGAGAGAGAGAGAGAGAGAGAGAGAGAGAGAGAGAGAGAGAGGAGGGAAGGGGGTAGGTGGGGGGAGAAGGGTGGCCGGAGGAACGGCCAGGACTACACGCGTACGTTGCGTATCACACGCGCTATTACCCCTTGGAAGATACGGCTCACCGCGCCTCGCCGACCGTTTTACGATCCAACATTTATTCGCCATTTCGAGCCTCTTAACGTCCGCTGCGGGATATCCAGCTTAATATATCGGGACGTGAACTCTCCCCCCCCCCCCCCTCCCCCCTCCCCTACCCCTCTTCTCGTTCCTCGCGTTATATGTTTGCGGATACTATCGGGAAGAGAGGGAAATCTCGAAAGGTTACTCCCGCGATTTTGGGATGAAAGAAATGTGCCACGATGATCGAGTCGCGTCCTTGAGGTGCAGGATCCTCCAGGAGGATGGTCATCATTGTATAGGATATAATTGTACGCGTCGTTTTAAACGAAAAAGTTTATATAAACGTGTGTTTTTAATTTTAATTTAATTTAATTTTAAATTTCATTTAATGTCAATTTAATTTAATTTTAATTTAATTTAATTTTAATTTAATTTAATTTAATTTTAACGTAATTTAATTTTAAATTTAAAATAAAAAAAATTTATATGAAAAACAAAACTTAAAGTAATAAAATTTTAGTTGAAAATAAAATTTAGAATTTATTTTACTTTTTATTTATTTGAAAATTTATTACAAGCTTAAAATTTTTCATATAAATATTTCGTAGAATTTAATCTTGTTGAGCTAATAAATGTTTTCGTCTTCAAGATTATTTGTATAAATTTTCTTGCTTGAAATTATGTGTATATCATGTTTTAGAATACTGACCGTTTCTCCTGAAACACCCTGTATATTACACATTCTTCGCAGAGATTTGATCTACGACGATTTTTTTAAATGCTTAATCATAATCGGATAAATATATTATAATTGTGTTTTATGCTGCTTGTTTTTCTCCTTCGCTCAATAAAATACTTTGCAATATTTTACCTTGAATTATTAATTTATATGTAATAGTAACAGGTATATGTATGCAATAGTCTTAAACATTCAACTAACAACGCTACAATTTGCAGAAACGATTAATTTATACAAGAATTTTACCGATGATTATTCTTAAAAAAATTCGATGGACGCTGCAACATCCCAGATCTTAACTTCTCTCTCTAAAATTCCCGATTACATAAAATAATAAAATCGCCGACTGTTGCAATTTCTCTTGAAATTTCAACAGAGAGAGAAAGAGAGAGAGATACAAGAGAGATTAAAAATAGAAAATCTTAGACTTGTATATAAAATAATAAAAAAAAACAAAAAATATATCAGATATATATTATATATAATAAATTATATATAATATATATTTGATATATTTTTATTTTTTTATTATTGTATATTTTACATACAAGTCTAAGATTTTCTATCTTTAATGATATCTCTCTCTCTCTTTGATATTTAAATCTCGATAATAAATCAATGAAACATATATAATAAAAATGATTCTCCATTATTTTCCTGTAATATTGTAACAATTCGATGGACGCTGCAACATCTCAGATTAACATCTCCCTCTAAAATTCTCGATTACAAAATAATAAAATCACCGACTATTGCAATTTTTCATGAAATTTCGCTTACACGGTTTTTTAAATATCAAAGAGAGAGATACAAGAGAGAGATTAAAAATAGAAAATCTTAGACTTGTATATAAAATATAAAATAATCCAAAAACCAAATCCAAAAAAAACCAAAAAATATATTAAATATATATTATATAATAAATTATATATAATATATATCTGATATATTTTTTTTTTTTTTTTATTATTGTATATTTTACATACAAGTCTAAGATTTTCCATCTTTAATGGTCTCTCTCTCTCTCTCTCTCCTCTCTCTCTCTCTCTCTCTCTCTCTCTCTCTCTCTCTCTCTCTCTCTGTCTCTCTTTGATATTTAAATCTCGATAATAAATCAATAATGAAACATATATAATAAAAATGATTCTCCATTATTTTCCTGAAACATATATAATAAAAATTATTCTCCATTATTTTTCTGTAACATTGTAATAATTCGATGGATGCTGCAACATCCCAGATACTTAATATCTCCCTCTAAAATTCCCGATTACATAAAATAATAAAATCGACTGTTGCAATTCCTCTTGAAATTTCGCTCACACGATCTCTTAAATATCAAAGAAAGAGAGAGAGAGAGAGAGAGAGAGAGAGAGAGAGAAATACAAGAGAGATTAAACATAGGAAATCTTAGACTTATATAAAATATAAAATAATAAAAAAAAACAAAAAATATATTAAAAATATATTATTATACAATTAAAATATACAATAATATATTTAAATAATATATTTACAATAATAAAATATACAATAATAAAAAAAAAACCAAAAAATATATCAGATATATATTATATAAATTATATATAATAAAAAATTATATATAATATATATCTGATATATTTTTTGTTTTTTTTTATTATTATATATTTTACATACAAGTCTAAGATTTTCCATCTTTAATGGTATCTCTCTCTCTCTCTCTCTCTCTTTGATATTTAAATCTCGATAAATCAATAATAAAACATATATAATAAGAATGATTCTCCATGAATTTCCTGTAACATTGTTTTCAAAATTCCCCAGCATTTCGATATTCAAGAATTCTCGAGAGACGAAAAAAAAAAAGAAAATACGAGGCTTAAATCGAGACGGCTCGAATCTACCTCGTCCTTCGGAAAAGTATAAAGGGGGCGGGGATCGCTTCCTTACGATCGGGCGTAGCCGATTAGGGGGATGCTATTAAACGTGCGCGCGCGGCTGCAACAGGTACACGACCTGAAAACGGGCAACAGCCGGCCGATGTTATTGCTCTCGGGAAGACGGTAGCCGGGGTAATTGATTATCTTGCGCCCTTTATATACGTTACGAGCTCGCCCTACCTCTTAAATCCAGCCTGCGCGCGATCTCGAAGAGATGCGCTCTCTCTTTCGCATTTTCTATACCCGCAAATTATACGGCGGAATCGACGTTTAGTTTCAGGAGATGGAGAAAAAAGGAGAGAAAAAAAAAAGAGTTAAATCGAACGAAAGTGGAGCCCTGCTCCCATCGAGATTGAGGGATGCAAAGGAGAATCGCTGTAAAAGTTGACGAAAGTGTTTATAAAGAATTTGTCACGTCGCGTTCTTCTCATTTTATCGCGCGAGAGAGCGATATTGAATAATGATTATGGCTTAATAATGTGTATTATGAGCTGCGCGAATTTTGAGACGGAATGAAATGCTGGGGAATTTTGAAAATAGTGTTACAGGAAAATAATGGAGAATTATTTTTACTATATATGTTTCATTATTGATTTATTATCGAGATTTAAGTATCAAAGAGAGAGAGAGAGAGATACCATTAAAGATAGAAAATCTTAGACTTGTATGTAAAATATACAATAATAAAAAAAAACAAAAATATATCAGATGTATATTATATATAATTTATTATATAATATATATTAATATTATATATTTTTTTTTTATTATTTTATATTTTATATACAAGTCTAAGATTTTCTATTTTTAATCTCTCTTTCTTTGTATCTCTCTTTCTCTCTCTTTGATATTTAAATATCGATAATAAATATCAATAATGAATATATAATAAATATATAATAATTATATAATAATTATATATATAATATATATAATAATTATATAACAATTACATAACAATTATATAATAATATATACAATAATTATATACAATATAATTCTATACAAAAATGTATAAGATATTATATAAATGTATCACGTATAAATGTATCACGCATATAAATGTATCACGTATAAATTAAACACATAAAATTAATTAATTAGATTAAAAAAAAAAAATTTTATGCCAAATACTCAGTTTTGATTAATCTTAAAAAATTGTGGTGATTTATAACAATTACCATTTTATTATTTTTCAAATTTAAAATCAATTATCGAATAATTATGTGTGTTTAGAAAATTCTTCGCATACCTAATTTGAAGAATATTTTAGCACGTATTTTATCGCATTATGTAATTGCGTGTGAGTGACGACGATGGGGAGAAGAGAGGGCAATTAAATAAATCGACTAAATCGTTAATTCGAGTACCAAGTATTGCGCAGAGATACCCAAGCCAGATCGGGGGAGAGGGGTAATAAATTATGAATTAATTGCAGGGAGCGTGGCTCTCTCGTAATACGTCTTCCAAAGTGGCGAACGCGGCTCTCGGCTTTTCATCGGAAGAGGGGGGGAGGGGGATGGGAGAGGAAGCGCGACGAGCCTTCGAGGTACTCGCGTTAGGGATGCACAAGACTCAAGACAAGACAATATAATTCGTAAAAATATTGTATTGAAAATTTTCAAAAATTTAAATCTTGTTTTGGTCTTGAGTGAACAATGGTAGGAAAAATCTCGTCTTGTATTGTCTCGTCTCGATTTTATTAACAATTTTTTATATAATATTAAAAAATTATTTAAATAATATTTAACATAATTTTTGTGATATAATTTGAAATAATTATTACTATTGTATTATATTTTAATTATAATTATTACTATGTAATCGATATAAATGCCGTCTATTTACATAAAAAAACATTTACTGTTTCATGGGAAACAGAAATTAATAACTATTTACAGGCTCCAAGGGAATGTGCAGATATAAATATTTTGGAGTGGTAAAAAAATCAAGTTCATATTTATCCCACATTGTCAAAAATGGCTCGAGACATTTTAAGTTCAACTGCCTCGTCCGTGCCACTAGAAAGACTTTTCTCAATAGGAACTCTGACTATGTCAAAAAATAGAATCGGATTACAAAGTAAATTTTTAAAAGCACTAATGTGCATCAATTCCTGGATGAAATGCTCTTTAATGTTTAAAATTTGCGAGTTTGATTTCTAATTTATAAAAATGTTATATTGCATTAATATTAAATGTTTTTAAATTTATCAATATAAATGCTTTTATTGAATAAAATATTTTAAAATTCGTATATAGTGATTTTTTTTCATTTACAAATATAAATATTTTAACAAATTAGTTTCAATAGCAATACGAGTCGAGCGTCGATGTTATGACACATTTATTATACAATATATTTTTATCACACCATCACATTTTCGCTGAAGATGACCCAAAAATATCGAAACGTTCGCTATTTCTTCTTTTTTATTTTTATTTTTAATTCGTGCTTTTTATTGTATAATAAATAAATAAATAATAAATAATAAATATTGTATAATAATAAATAAATTATTTTTAATTCATGCTTTTAATTGTATAATAAATAAATAAATAATAAATCTTGCATAATAATAAATAAATTATTTTTAATTCATGCTTTTTATTGTATAATAAATAAATAAATAATAAATAATAAATCTTGTATAATAGTAAATAAATTATTTTTAATTCATGCTTTTAATTGTATAATAAATAAATAAATAATAAATCTTGTATAATAATAAATAAATTATTTTTAATTCATGCTTTTAATTGTATAATAAATAAATAAATCATAACATCGACTCGTTGCTATTGAAACTAATTTGTTAATTTTATATTTCGAGTCTTATACCTTTATTATTTATAAACATTTTAATTTCTTCGAGAACCAATAATCTTGACAAGACTAATAATCTTGACAGCCTTAGTCTTGGTATCATCTTGATAACTAATGAAAAATCTCGTCTTGAAATTCGAGATAAGACAAGACAATATCAAGACTAATGTTGGTATCTCGTGCAACCCTAAGAGAAGAGGTCCCATTTCGAGAGGCCTTTATGGGAGATTCCTGATTACTTGCACGTGTGCGTGAATGACACGCGTCTCGGGAAGCGCGCCTTTCCAGTATCCGTTGATAACCGACGTTGGAATCCTCGGGGATCCAAGGGAGGCGAAGGCAGAGAGGTGACACGTAACGATGGCCACGCGAGAAAGGGCGAGTTACACGCGTTACATGGGTAGGCCTCATGCCTAGCAAGACTAGCCCAGGCTGGCGCGGCTAGTTTTTCCCGGGTATACCGTCGGAGAGGATGAATGAACCCAGCAATTTGTTAGGAGCGCGGCCGCTGCTCGGCTCCCATTATCTCCGCAATCTCTCTCTCTCGCCGAGAGAAACCAGAAGTCGCGGTCGAGTGGAAGGCGAGCGGAGCCTCCGGGGCCAGCCTCGATCATAATACGGCATAGGGGATTCCATGAGGCAAGATACTAGCGCGCGTAATAAAATCGGAAAGAAAGAGTTAGGGTTGCATGAGACCAAGATTAGTCTTGATATTGTCTTGTCTTGTCTCGAATTTCAAGATAAGATCGAGATTTTTAATTAGTTATCGAGACAATACCGAGACTAAGGTTGTTGCAAGATTATTAGTCTTGTTAAGATTATTGGTTCTTGAAGAAACTAAAATATTTATGAATAAAATTATATAATAAAAAATATGAATTAAGAATAATTTATTTATTATACAATATTTATTATTTATTATTTATTATTTATTTCAAGATTATTAGTCTTGTTAAGATTATTGGTGAAGAGGAGATTATTGAATTTCAAAACAAGATCGAGACAAGATTTTTAATTAGTTATCGAGACAATACCAAGACTAAGATTGTCAAGATTATTGGTTCTCAAAGAAACTAAAATATTTATGAATAAAATTATACAATAAAAAACATGAATTAAAAATAATTTATTTATTATTTATTATTTATTTTAAGATTATTAGTCTTGTCAAGATTATTGATGAAGAGGAGATTATTGAATTTCAAGACAAGATCGAGACAAGATTTTTAATTAATTATCGAGACAATACCAAGACTAAGGCTGTTTCAAGATTATTAGTCTCGTCAAGATTATTGGTTCTCGAAGAAACTAAAATATTTATGAATAAAATTATATAATAAAAAATATGAATTAAGAATAATTTATTTATTATTATACAATATTTATTATTTATTATTTATTATTTATTTCAAGATTATTAGTCTTGTCAAGATTATTGGTTCTCGAAGAAACTAAAATATTTATAAATAAAATTATACAATAAAAACATGAATTAAAAATAATTTATTTATTATTATACTTATTATTATATTTATTATTTATTATTTATTTCAAGATTATTAGTCTTGTCAAGATTATTGGTGAAGAGGAGATTATTGAATTTCAAGACAAGATCGAGACAAGATTTTTCATTAGTTATCGAGACAATATCAAGACTGTCAAGATTATTAGCCTCGTCAAGATTATTGGTTCTTGAAGAAATTAAAATGTTTATATTTGTAAATGAAAAAAATCAATATATATGAATTTTAAAAAATTTTATTCAATAAAAGCATTTATATTGATAAATTTAAAAACATTTAATATTAATGGAATATAACATTTTTATAAATTAGAAATCAAACTTGCAAATTTTAGACATTAAAGAGCATTTCATCCAGGAATTGATGACATTAGTGCTTTTAAAAATTTACTTTGTAATCCGGTTCTATTTTTTGACATAGTCAGAGTTCCTATTGAGAAAAGTCTTTCTAGTGGCACGGACGAGGCAGTTGAACTTAAAATGTCTCGAGCCATTTTTGACAATGTGGGATAAATATGAACTTGATTTTTTTATCACTCCAAAATATTTATATCTGCACATTCCCTTGGAGCCTGTAAATAGTTATTAATTTCTGTTTCCCATGAAACAGTAAATGTTTTTTTATGTAAATAGATGGCATTTATATCCATTTCATAGTAATAATTATAATTAAAATATAATACAATAGTAATAATTATTTCAAATTATATCACAAAAATTATATTAAATATTATTTAAATAATTTTTTAATGTTAGATAAAAAATTGTTAATAAAATCGAGACAAGACGATACAAAACGAGATTTTTGCTACCAATATTCACTCAAGACCAAGACAAGAAAAATTTACATTTTTGAAAATTTTCAATACAATATTTTTACGAATATTGTCTTATCTTGAGTCTTGTGCAATCCTACCTCTTCTTGATCCAACGTCCCGGAAGGAGCAAAACGTCTCGTTTCCCGCGTCCCGTGCGACTTTGGCGAGGATTCCGCAGATATCCCACGCTCTTGTCAATCATTTTGTCGCAAATCCGTGTTTTTATTCGCGTCGGATAAATAATTAATTCGAAAGAAATGTGGAAATCAGGAGTTCTCTTATGATTATTAGATTGTTCGTTTCCTTGCTATTTTAAGACTCTTTATTTCCTTTATTCCATATTGGATATTATTATAGTTTCCATTGACATTTCAAACTCTCGCATATGTACCTGTGATATATGTTCGTTATCTCATTGACAAGCGTAAATTCACGTTCTCTGGCGCGCGATAATTTTCATATTATTCAGTGACTAATGCGTGGCTTTAGCGGCGAACGAGATTTTCCTTTCTTAAACCCGTTCTGTCTCCGGCGATTCTGATCTATTGATTGTGCCTCCACTTACACGTGGCAGAATTAATTTCTATACCTGGAATCCGCTCTACATTTCCCAATAACGATTGTATTTCCTCTTACCGCTTTTTCGCAATTATATGTATATTAATTTTCAAATGTTTCAAAGGAAATATCTCCTTGTTTCTTTTATTCCATCCTTAAGATTTACAAGATTTTCTTTATATAATATATATTCAAATAATAAATAAATAAAAAAAATAAATTGAATAAATATTCAAATAAGATTGTCCTAAACTTGAAATTAATTTTCGATATTATTTATTACGTGTGCAAATATTTGTCGAAAAAGATAACGAAGAAATTATAAAAGATTATTTTACGAATTTTAGTTTGTTATTTTGACTTTAATTGAAGAAAATTATTGACCGAAAAACAGAGAATAAATGGAATAGTTAAATGATTATGTATATTTCCAGTTGAATACTTGTATCATTGTGTGTTTTTTTTTAATGCATACGTTTCGAAGGAATGGATTTATGAAGATTGTCAATTTCTTTGTTACTCTAGATATGAATATTTAATCTATTTTTAATATAATAATAATTATATAGAAATTAAATCAAGCACTCTAGAACAATAAATACAACAATTTTTATTATTGTATCTCTATCACTACAAATCCAAATTTTCATATAAGTTATCATAAAAAATGTTAATCCTTCAATTTCTTTTTCCAATATTTTACACAGATTGATATAACATATATTTGCGAAAATCGATTATATCTCGAGATAAAATAAAAATAATCACATCTCATCCAAAAAATAATTTAAAAAAAAAAGATATTTCACACATTTGTGCTTTTTAAAGATATATTTAATGAAAAAATTTCAACAAAAATATTTCAAAATTCTATTCTAAAAAAATATGTATTATATATATTTAATTCTTAAATAATTTAAATGATTTAATCTCACAAAATGAAAACGCATATTATTAATATACGATCGATATATATAATAATGGCTTTCGATTAAATTATCCGAAATTAATTTAAAGATGAGATGGTTAAATCGTGTTTAAATAGAAAATAAAAAATCTAAAACATATTTAAATCCGCATACATATTTATAAAAGTAAAATTATTTAATAATATCCACAAATATCGCAATAAAAAAATTGTGTGCGCTCATTCCCTACCGTTTCGATTCTTTTTTCAAAGAAATATATCGAAATAATATGCAAAACAAGCGCTTCAAGTTAAATCACCGCGATATTTTTACTCGTCATTTATCGCACGAATCAATTATTCGACTCGCTAAAATATGGCAAAATATGTATTTTATATATATATATAGAATTCTTAAATAATTTAAACGATTTAATCTCACAAAATAAAAACGCATACTATTAATATACGATTGATGTATATAATAATGGCTTTCGATTAAATTATTCGAAATTAATTTAAAAATGAGATGATTAAATCACGTTTAAATAAAAAATAAAAAATCTAAAACATTATATTTAAATCCGCATACATATTTATAAAAGTAAAATTATTTAATAACATCCACAAATATCGCAATAAAAAAATTGTGTGCGCTCATTCCCTACCGTTTCGATTCTTTTTTCAAAGAAATATATCGAAATAATATGCAAACCAAGCACCTCAAGTTCAATCATCGCGATATTTTTACACGCTTATCGCACGAATCAATTATTCGACTCGATTAAATATGGCAAAATATGTATTTTTTATATATAGAATTCTTTATATATAATTCTTAAATAATTTAAACGATTTAATCTCACAAAATAAAAACGCATACTATTAATATACGATCGATATATATAATAATGGCTTTCGATTAAATTATTCGAAATTAATTTAAAGATGAGATGATTAAATCGCGTTTAAATAAAAAATAAAAAATCTAAAACATATTTAAATCCGCATTCATATTTATAAAAGTAAAATTATTTAATAATATCCATAAATATCACAATAAAAAAATTGTGTGCGCTCATTTCCTATCGTTTCGATTCCTTTTTCAAAAAAATATATCGAAATAATATGCAAAACAAACGCCTCAAGTTCAATCATCGCGATATTTTTACACGTCATTTATCGCACGAATCAATTATTCGACTCGATAAAATATGGCAAAATATGTATTTTTTATATATAGAATTCTTTATATATAATTCTTAAATAATTTAAACGATTTAATTTCACAAAATAAAAACGCATTATTAATATATGATCGATATATATAATAATGGCTTTCGATTAAATTATCCGAAATTAATTTAAAGATGAGATGGTTAAATCGCGTTTAAATAGAAAATAAAAAATCTAAAACATATTTAAATCCGCATACATATTTATAAAAATAAAATTATTTAATAATATCCACAAATATCGCAATAAAAAAATTGTGTGCGTTCATTCCCTACCATTTCGATTCCTTTTTCAAAGAAATATATCAAAATAATATGCAAAACAAGCGCTTCAAGTTTAATCACCGCGATATTTTTTTTTTATTTAATTCTAAACAAAAGAATTAAATAAAAAGAAAATAAAATTTTCTTTTTATTTAATTCTGAACAAAAAATTTTCTATAAACATGGATCGAAAAATGCTTCCTTAAGAAGTTGTCGCTCAAAAACCTCTGATGAAGGAAGAGCAAAAAAAGAAAAAGAAAATGAAATAAAAAGAAAATGAAACTAAATAAATTTCTTGAAAAGAAAACGTCTTGAAAAGAACACGTCACTTATCGCATGAATCAATTATTCGACTCGATAAAATCATATCGATTGTAACGATTATGGGGAATAATCGTGTTCGACGTTTCCCTTGTACCTTACCTCTTTTATCCAAAACGATGGTGTCTCTAGGAACAACGCGACGACACGAAAAGAAGAAGCATCCTCGCCACTCGCGGGTTACTGCGTGAATGACAACGAGACACGTACACAATAGCGCGTAAAATTCAATGTTTGTTTTTTTGCGGCGGGTTTTTTATAGCTCGCCGTTGTTGACATGAGGTCACCTCGTTGTCGATCGCAAAGGACGAGCGTTAATCCGCGCATTGCTCGATTAAAAATAAAATTTTCTTTTTATTTTAATTTTCTTTTGTTTAGAATTAAATAAAAAGAAAATGAAATAGAAAGAAAATGAAACTAAATAAATTTCTTGAAAAAGTCTTTATTCATTTTCTACTATTACGTGCTATTGCTAAAATATTAGTTTAAAAAAAATTATTTTATTTTCATAAAAGAAAGAGATTTTTATTTTTTATTTTTATCATTTTTTTCAAGAAATTTATTTAATTTCATTTTCTTTTTATTTCATTTTCTTTTCACCTTTTGCTCTTCCTTCATCAGAGATTTTTGAGCGATAACTTCTTAAGGAAGTATTTTTCGACCCATGTTTATAGAAAATTTTTTGTTCAGAATTAAATTAAAAGAAAATGAAACTAAAATGAAATAAAAAGAAAATGAAAAGAAAATGAAATAAAAAGAAAATGAAACTAAATAAATTTCTTGAAAAACGTCTTTATTCATTTTCTACTATTACGTGCTATTGCTAAAATATTAGTTTAAAAAAAATTATTTTATTTTCATAAAAGAAACAGATTTTTATTTTTTATTTTTATCGTTTTTTTCAAGAAATTTATTTAGTTTCATTTTCTTTTTATTTCATTTTCTTTTCACCTTTTGCTCTTCCTTCATCAGAGATTTTTGAGCGATAACTTCTTAAGGAAGTATTTTTCGACCCATGTTTATAGAAAATTTTTTGTTCAGAATTAAATTAAAAGAAAACTAAAATGAAATAAAAAGAAAATGAAAAGAAAATGAAATAAAAAGAAAATGAAATTAAATAAATTTTTTGAAAAACGTCTTTATTCATTTTCTACTATTACGTGCTATTATTAAAATATTAGTTAAAAAAAATTATTTTATTTTCATAAAAGAAAGAGATTTTTATTTTTTATTTTTATCATTTTTTTCAAGAAATTTATTTAGTTTCATTTTCTTTTTATTTCATTTTCTTTTCACCTTTTGCTCTTCCTTCATCAGAGATTTTTGAGCGATAACTTCTTAAGGAAGTATTTTTCGACCCATGTTTATAGAAAATTTTTTGTTCAGAATTAAATTAAAAGAAAATGAAACTAAAATGAAATAAAAAGAAAATGAAAAGAAAATGAAATAAAAAGAAAATGAAATTAAATTTTTTGAATAACGTCTTTATTCATTTTCTACTATTACGTGCTATTATTAAAATATTAGTTAAAAAAAATTATTTTATTTTCATAAAAGAAAGAGATTTTTATTTTTTATTTTTATCATTTTTTTCAAGAAATTTATTTAGTTTCATTTTCTTTTTATTTCATTTTCTTTTCACCTTTTGCTCTTCCTTCATCAGAGGTTTTTAAGCAATAACTTCTTAAGGAAGCATTTTTCGACCCATGTTTATAGGAAATTTTTTGTTCAGAATTAAATTTCCTAAGATCTCAAAGTCTGGCTGGAACGTTCGGGGCTTGTATAACTAAATGTCACACACACATTTATACGTAAGATGCCGATCTTTGGCGCGATCGCTGCTTTTTTACGACATTTTTTACAATGCAGATTATTATCCTCGCAACATTTGCTGAATAAATTGTCCGCTTTTAGCTAAATCTAAACTCGTTGCTCGACAGCTCTTTTTCCCCGAACCGGTTTAATCAATGTTAGCCCTTTTTCGCTCCGATCGACTCAACTTCAACAAGCGCGTCGACTCTTCGATAAGAGCGCGTGGGCACTAGATACTCGATACGCCAGCTTGGGGAAAGAAACGCCGATAAGACGGGCAGATATACACGTTGACATGTTCGCGCCGATCCCATAAATCGATAACGAGTCGATTTTCGATTTGCATAAATTAATGTGTGCAGCAGAGATGTGGCAGCCGGAGAGCACGCTCCTCTTGCAATGTTGAATATACAAAGTTCGCAGCGAGAAAGATACTTGACAAGGCTTAAAATATCCTATAGCACTTGTAGAATTTTTGTAAATCAGTCATTGCAAATTTTGAATTAGATTTATTTGAGATTCTAGATTTTATGCAATATTATATAATAATTATATAATAATTATATAATAATATAATAATTATATAATAATTATATAATAATATAATAATATAATATATAATATAATAATATAATAATTATATAATTATATAATTATTATATTATTATATTATATATTATATTATTATATTATTATATAATTATTATATAATTATTATATAATATTATATAATTATTATATTATTAATTAATATATTATAATATTATATAATTATTATATAATTATTAATTATTATATTATAATATTATATAATTATTATATTATTAATTATTATATTATATAATTATTATTATATAATATTAAATAATTATATAATTATTGGATTTGGAATTTTTATCGTTTTAAAAATTTTGACTGGAAAACTTGGTATTTGTTTCGTTAAAAAGAACAGTCTTTCAATCGAAATATTTCTTAATAATTGATTACGTATTTAAAAGCAGACAAATTCCGATAATTTGTATCCGCGAAACCGTATCAATTTTCGAAAAGCTATCTTTATTTTTATCTATTTACAATTCGAGCTTTATTCACACTTTTAATTCCAATATTAAAAATTGTCCTCACAGGTATTTCATATATTTAGCATTCGCGTTTTTAATTATCATGTGCCTCGTATAAAATATTTTACAAGTCACATACAATTCCCTCTTGATTTCTTTAATCTCGGTTTTGTTACCGCATCCGACTGAAATATGATTGCATGGTTTATGCACGCCATTTTTCGCGACTGTAAGGATTAAGGATTTAACCGCTAGTTTCGATTGAAAGTAGTTGACTAAAAAAGATTTACGCATCGTATTTTGCTCCGAGAATTTGTGCAAGTTAAAAAAATCTATTTATGTATTTATTCATTATTTTATTTATTTATTTATTACGTGATTTGAGGAACATGTGAGCATGATATACATAATTAAAATATTATAAAAAATATTAAAAATTAAAAATAATATTAAAATATTATTAAAATATTATACATAATTTAATCATACATTCCTGAGATATAAAATATATATATGTGAGAATAATTGTGAATAAAGATCGTTCGAATCGTAAATAAATAAAAGTGACAGAGACCAGGTGAGTACATTTGAAAAATTAAAAAATAAAAAACTTTAGAGAGAGCACATTTTTTCGATTAATATTTCAATATTTACATTTTTTTCGATTAATATTTCAATATTTATTTACCTTTATAAATATTATTAGCAAACTGCTGTTGGAGGATAGAGAAATTTCGGGACTCGATAAAATATTTTTTTAGATGCAACCTTTTATCTTGACTTGATCGCGCCTTCAGATCGTATTTTTAGACCAAAAGTATCGCAGTTTTGCATCGACACGCAAATCCTGCGTGTCGTCGAACAATTGATTCGGGCTCGCATGTGTCGATGTTCGTGTTCGAACGGACATGTAGCGTCTTATGTAAGAGACACGGTTTCGCGGTGATCGTCCCAACAGCTGATGCGTAGGAGTGGCCGAGTGAACCAGTTGACAGCGCTTCGACTACCATCCGTCCGTTTTCCCGTCTCTCTTTCTCCCTCTCCCCCCCTCGCATCCTTTTTCCTCCTCTCTTCCTTCTCACCCCTTCCCTTCCGCACGACTTGCCACACGACTGGCACGCACCAGTCAGCCATCTCTTACACTTGCAACTGAAATGCACGAGCTAGCAAAGGCATCTCCGTCTTTTCCTGTCCTTCGATATTTCTCTCTTTGCTTTGGAACTTTTGGCTCGTGGTTTTTTCAAGTATCTTTTCTAATTCCATACCTTTTGCAATCATCGCTAAAACTATGAGTCGCAAATTGCATTAGAAGCTAGAAGATTGCGTAGGTTTTTAGTATTTTTTTATATTGAAAAATTAAAAAAAAATAAAAATACGTTTCCAAAGAATAGTAAGAGCTAGACTCTACATCTATGAAATATTACAATATCCTTTGATTTTCTATAGCAGCTGAAAGAACAAGTTGACGATGACGTTAGGTCTCTAGGATTTCTCGCACCAAACTTTATTACAATATCCTTTGACTTCTTATAACAGCTGAAAGAACAAGTTGGCGATGACAAGTTAGATCTCTAGGATTTCTCGCAAACTTTATTACCTACAATTTATTGCGGGTAACAATAATTATAGGATGAGATTCATTGATGTGCTTCTCACACGTTGGTTTTCCGTTTCTTCCCTTCGTCTTTTTACCGAGAATGCCATCCTCGCTCATTCATTCATCCTTAGGTAACAGCTAATGCCCAAAGAATATCTGGCATTCTCATAGTAAAAATACATTTCCAAAGAATAGTAAAATAAAAAAAGAATAGTAAACTAAAAAGCTAGACTCTACACCTATGAAATATTACAATATCCTTTGACTTCCTATAACAGCTGAAAGAACAAGTTGGCGATGACGTTAGGTCTCTAGGATTTTTCGCACCAAACTTTATTACCTGCAATTTATTGCAAGTAATAACAATAATTATGGGATGGGATTCATTGATGCGCTCCTCACACATTGGTCTTTCGTTTCTTCCCTTCGTCTTTTTACCGAGAATGTCATCCTCGCTCATTCATTCATCCGTAGGTAACAGCTAGTGCCCAAAGAATATCTGGCACTCTCATAGTAAAAACACATTTCCAAAGAATAATAAAATAAAAAAAGAATAGTAAAATAAAAAGCTAGACTCTACACCTATGAAATATTGCAATATCCTTAGACTTCCTATAACAGCTGAAAGAACAAGTTGGCGATGATGATAGGTCTCTAGGATTTTTCGCACCAAACTTTATTACCTACAATTTATTGCGGATAACAATAATTATGGGATGGGATTCATTGATGCGCTCCTCACACATTGGTTTTTCGTGTCTTCCCTTCGTCTTTTTACCGAGAATGCCATCTTCGCTCATTCATTCATCCGTAGGTAACAGCTGGTGCCCAGAGAATATCTGGCGCTCTCATAGTTCTTCCGCGATGAAGGCTATGTTTCTTTCACCGTTTGCTGGCTCGACTCGTACCGGTCACTCTTGCACTTGGACCGTAGACCAGTTCCTACTCCATTTGTTCCCCTCTTCATCTCTCTCCTTCGCTTCCTCTTCGCTGCCTCTCCTCCTTCGACTTCCCCTTTCTCGAGTGGCGTCTCATCTAACGCCGAGAGAGTTTTCGTACATCAGGTTCTAGATTAGAGTTCTTCTGAGCATTATATCCGTCCGTTATAAGCGCCTCTCTTTGATGCCTAACTGTTGTTTATAATAGATCGTGTGAAACGTCGCGATATAAGCGGCCACTTTGCATTACCGTTACACAAATAATAAGTATACATGTATCATTACCGTTGATAAAGTATGAATTCGTAATGGGGACATTTATCTCTCGATTCGATATAGTTGGACAGACATATGCAAATTGAATGAATGAATGAATTACAAACCGTGGACATTTCTCATGCTGGTATTAATTAATCGCGACAACACGGTTTCCCAATTAGAGATGAATTTGTTGGATACCCAACATGATTGGTTACAACATCTCGAGCTCCCATCCCGGCTGCGTTCCTCAACGATCCGCGGATTCGCGTTGATTAGCGCAACGTTAAGCAAATAAAATAAAGAAATATATAATTGATTCCCGGGAAAGAGAGAGAGAGAAACGAGAGTCGCCTCGGATGGGAAAGCGCAAGGAGGGAAGCCGAACAGGTTTCCGCTCGTGAAGGGAGATGAGGCGCTCCTAGAGAAGGCTCCTGATGCAAACCTTGGCGAGAAAGAGGGTTGCACTTATGATGGCAAACGAGTTTTCCCGGCGATCCGTTTGCGGTAATCATCCGATGCTGATGATGATTGTACTCACCGAGCATTCAACCGTTCTTAATATCGAGTATCCCGGTCGTTTTAGAATTCATTATCGGTTATGAAGATCTTGCGGCTTATTTATCCCGAGAGAGATCCTTCACGTAGATCCATTTATTTATTCTCGTCACGAATAGCCTCTCTACGCACATTTTCACCATTCCTGAAAATACACTCGACTCGAAATACCATTCAGCTGATAGAGTTGAATATATTACTCTCTTAAATTGAATTAAGAAAAAAACTGATGTGCAAAAGATGACACTGAACTATGTTATTGTTATGGAAAAAAAATTATAATAATTTCGAGCTCGGTGAAACGCATACTCTCTCTGTTTTTACCCCAACCGTAGGTTGGCAAAAATATAAATTTACACCAAAATTTTGTACAGTGTACAATTGTAGGAAATTCATTCAGATATTCATGCACAGTAAAAAATTTTATGTTAAATTTAACATATTTCACATGTCCCAATTTATCCACTCTAATTTTAATGTTAATTTAACAGAAGGCAAGTATGTAAATAAATAACACAAGTAATATGTTGAAAAATTAACACAAAAATGTAACACTTAAATTTTATCTGGAAGTAAAGTTTATGTTAAATTAACATATTTATAATGTTAAATTTATTTAAAAGAAAATGTTATTCTTACATTTTTATGATAAATAACGGAAGAGATATGTCGATTTAACATATGGAAACTGTTATAGAGAGAAAAATAACACAACTTATCTGTTCATTTTAACATATAACTTATTTCATCAAAAATTCGTGCATTTACATATTAATTGTGTTATTTTAATTCTTAGAAACGGTGAATATTAACTCAACGCAGAAAAATGTCAAAATAACACAACGATAATATGTTACATTAACATAATAGAGTATGTTAAAAATTTAACACAAAAATTTTTACACGAGAAAATTTCAACAGAAATACAAAATGTTTTTTACCGTGCAGTATTTTAATTTACAAGAATATTACGGAATTATTTAAAGGCGTGCGATTACTATTACACAGTAAAAAATTTTGTGATAAATTTAACATATCTCACATGTCCCAATTTATCCCCTCTAATTTTAATGTTAATTTAACAGAAGGCAAGTATGTAAATAAATAACACAAGTAATATGTTGAAAAATTAACACAAAAGTGTAACATTTAAATTTTATTTGGAAATAAAGTTTATGTTAAATTAACATATTTATAATGTTAAATTTATTTAAAAGAAAATGTTATTCTTACATTTTTATGATAAATAACGGAAGAGATATGTCGATTTAACATATGGAAACTGTTATAGAGAGAAAAATAACACAACTTATCTGTTCATTTTAACATATAACTTATTTCATCAAAAATTCGTGCATTTACATATTAATTGTGTTATTTTAACTCTTAGAAACGGTGAATATTAACTCAACGCAGAAAAATGTCAAAATAACACAACGATAATATGTTACATTAACATAATAGAGTATGTTAAAAATTGAACACAAAAATTTTTACACGAGAAAATTTCAACAGAAATACAAAATGTTTTTTACCGTGTGAATCATGTTGTCAAATCGAAATCGCGATCCGAGGGGAGACAATAGCAGCCTACGTCACGTATCTAATGGATTCGTTAATTACACGTTAATCGACGTGACAGGAAAGCGTTATCGAGGCGATCCGCTTCGCATCCGGCGCTAACGCGCGCCGGTAGCATAGGGCTTTTCAGGTGAAATCGAGCGGTGGAAGCGCGGAAGAAGAGGTTGTTGTGCGGTTGTTGTTGTGGCAGGAGAACCGGGATGCTGCGCGAGAGCCAGGTGGGGAGGAGAGCCACGCGATCGAGATTTATTTATAAGTCTCGGCGAGCGCGCGGAGTTTGCTCTCGCATTTTTCCCCCTGCCTTCCTCTCTTCCTCCTCTCTCTCTCTCTCTCTCTCTCTCTTTCTCTGTCTCCCCCTGTTCTCCCTCGGGGCTCCACCTGCTCGCGCGCGATCTCTTCCTACGTTTCTCTCTTTCTCCGCGACTTCTTGCCGCCTCACCATCTCACCATCACACGCGAGAATTTCTCTCTCAGCAGTCACGCACACATACGCACACACACGCACGCACGTTCACAGATATACACAAGCTGAGTCAGCCTTCTCTGACGAATGCAAGAGATTTGTATTAATGCGCATTTAATTAACCATTTCTTATCTTGTCCCGAGCGAATTTTAAGCGTAAATTATTATCAGCTTTTTACGCGCGTCTAGGATACTTTGTATAAGTATATATGTGTCTTGTATTAAGATCGAATTTTTCCCAGTTTCGAATGCATCGATTCGAAAAGTTATACTTACGTATCAATTGCGTCAAGATACTGAGATAATTATTGCGAAAGTGAAAAGTTGTAGGGTGGGAAAAGGCAAAGCCGCCGAGAATGTTGTCGATCTTTTTTTTTTTTCTACCTAACGCATTTACAAATATGTGACTCAGCGTTCGATAATTGCATACCCTTGAACACGGGAGGAATGCAAAATGCAACGCGCATTCGAAATTGTAATGCAGTCTATTAAGATTTAATGGCGCACCGAATACCGTATCTTTCTGCACGGTAAAAAACATTTTGTATTTCTGTTAAAATTTTCTCGTGTAAAAATTTTTGTGTTAAATTTTTAACATACTCTTATGTTAATGTAACATATTATCGTTGTGTTATTTTGACATTTCTGCGTTGAGTTAATATTCATCGGTTCTAAGAGTTAAAATAACACAATTAATATGTAAATGCACAAATTTTTGAAATAAGTTATATGTTAAAATGAACAGATAAGTTGTGTTATTTTTCTCTCTATAACAGTTTCCATATGTTAAATCAACATATCTCTTCCGTTATTTATCATAAAAATGTAAGAATAACATTTTTTTTTAAATAAATTTAACATTATAAATATGTTCATTTAACATAAACTTTATTTCCAGATAAAATTTAAGTGTTACACTTTTGTGTTAATTTTTCAACATATTACTTGTGTTATTTACATACTTGCCTTCTGTTAAATTAACATTAAAATTAAAGGGATAAATTGGGACATGTGAGATATGTTAAATTTAACACAAAATTTTTTACTGTGCAATAGTAATCGCACGCCTTTAAATAATTCCGTAATATTCTTGTAAATTAAAATACTGCACAGTAAAAAACATTTTGTATTTCTGTTGAAATTTTCTCGTGTAAAAATTTTTGTGTTAAATTTTTAACATACTCTTATGTTAATATAACATATTATCCGTTGTGTTATTTTGACATTTCTGCGTTGAGTTAATATTCACCGTTTCTAAAAGTTAAAATAACACAATTAATATGTAAATGCACGAATTTTTGATGAAATAAGTTATATGTTAAAATGAACAGATAAGTTGTGTTATTTTTCTCTCTATAACAGTTTCCATATGTTAAATCGACATATCTCTTCCGTTATTTATCATAAAAATGTAAGAATAACATTTTCTTTTAAATAAATTTAACATTATAAATATATTAATTTAACATAAACTTTATTTCCAGATAAAATTTAAGTGTTACACTTTTGTGTTAATTTTTCAACATATTACTTGTGTTATTTATTTACATACTTGCCTTCTGTTAAATTAACATTAAAATTAGAGTGGATAAATTGGGACATGTGAAATATGTTAAATTTAACACAAAATTTTTTACTGTGTGTGAAAAAGCGCACGTAAACATTATATTCTTTTTTAAAAAAAAATTAATGAGCATCGAGTGGAGTTTTCTTTTTTTTTTCATCAAATGTAATCTTCTTCGATATTTTTAGTCTTTTTAATAATTAACACGTCTCTATCAAATTGCATTTTATATAGGCATCTAAATATTGTAGGCTGTTTATAGTAAATAATATATCTCGAGACATAAACACTTGGAAATAATGATCGTTTCGAGATCGTTATAAATAGAATTATTCGCCAATATATTTCATTTTACTGCATTTTCTCGATATGTTTTACACACAACACTTATCCGATCGAAAGAGAGAGAGAAGAGTATTAGTAACTTTTATCGAGATATCGCGCGCATAACGAGTTTTTCTCGTCTTCTAGATTTAATTTTGCCGGATCCGATCGTTAACGAGAATGTGAGTGGAAGGTAATGGGCGGTTAATTAAACACGAAATAAACATTAAGGCAGCGTCCGTTTACGATGTGCCCCGGAGCAGGGCAAATGCGTGTTCGCGTGTCCGCTTATCCTACGCGTTTGACCGCGACTTGGCTCTCGCGAAAAGCTAATTAAAAGTCGAGGAGTCTGAGATACTTTCGGGTCTCATTAACGATTCGTCACTCCTTAAGCGATCGCTTCCCTTTGCACAGGTAATAAAGTAGAATGACAGCGGACGTCAAAATCAGCTGATCAGATTTTTTTTCCGAGATTGTCGTGATATTTATGACTTGGTTTAAAACGAATTTAAAAACGACTGTGTATATTGATTTTAATTTCAATTTTAAAATATATAGAAAATATAACTAGGGTTGCACGAGATATCAAGATTAGTCTTGATATTATCTTGAATTTCAAGACAAGATTTTTCATTAGTTATCAAGACAATATCAAGACTGTCAAGATTATTAGTCTTGTCAAGATTATTGGTTCTCAAAAAAATTAAAATATTTATATTTGTAAATGAAAAAAAAAATCTATATACGAATTTAAAAAAAATTTATTCAATAGAAACATTTATATTGATAAATTTAAAAACATTTAATATTAATACAATATAACATTTTTATAAATTAGAAATCAAACTTGCAAATTTTAGACATTAAAGAGCATTTCACCCAGAAATGGATGCACATTGGTGCTTTTAAAAATTTACTTTGTAATCCGGTTCTATTTTTTGACATAGTCAGAGTTCCTATTGAGTCTTTCTACTGGCATGGACGAGGCAGTTGAACTTAAAATGTCTCGAGCCATTTTTGACAATGTGGGATAAATATGAACCTGATTTTTTTACCACTCCAAAATATTTATATCTGCACATTCTCTTGGAGCCTGTAAATAGTTATTAATTTCTGTTTTCCATGAAACAGTAAATGTTTTTTTAAGTAAATAGACGGCATTTATATCGATTGCATAGTAATAATTATAATTAAAATATAACACAATAGTAATAATTGTTTCAAATTATATCACGAAAATTATGTTAAATATTATTTAAATAATTTTTTAATATTAGATAAAAAATTGTTAATAAAATCGAGACAAGATAATACAAGATGAGATTTTTGCTACCAATATTCACTCGAGACCAAGACAAGATTTAAATTTTTGAAAATGTTCAATATCAATACAATATTTTTACGAATATTGTCTTGTCTTGGGTCTTGTGCAACCCTAAATATAACTGTTATATAAATATTATATATTTTAATATTATATTAATTTAACATCTTATATACATATTTCTTACATGCGTTGAAATCTCTTTCCCATTAAGTTCAAACTCTATATTTCTTACATTAAAGTCTATATATTGAGCGAAATAAAAATGGGAGGAAAATGATAAAGAGAAAAATAAAAAAGAATAAAAATCTGATGGAAGAGGGAAGTAACTATGGACTCTTAATACACATGAAGATTACGTAAGACGAGGGAACTCGTGCGTATAACAAGGGTTTTCGCGCTGTGCATCCGCGATTCTACGAGAAGCCACGACGCGTATCCAGATAGCGAGAGCGCGCAACAGGTAGAAGCGCACACTCATGGAACAGGTTCGAAGTTACTCGGGAACTGGTCAAGCGGCGAATAGGAACAACAAGAGAGATACTATCCGATTGTACGGCGGATTGCCGGCAGGCATAAGTAACGGTACCGATACCGTGTCACCGACACGAGCTTTCAAAGTTCGGCATCTGCAACTAAGCTCGCGTAGAGGATCTCTCTCTCTCTTGGCGATTGAGATAAATATCTTGTCTAACGACGCATTACTCTTTTTTTTTATCAAATACGAGATGGAGGATCTAGCCATGAACTACATCAAGCTGTTAAGGCTTTAGATTGATGAAGAATAATGTATTGGAAACTTAAAGACTGAAAGATCCAATTGTCCGTATCTTTTAAAGTAAAAGTCTTCTCACTTTCTTCTTTTCATCATTCAAGCTAATAGTGATGAAACTTTGTTTTTATTTCCATGAGATTCTATTTTCGCGATATTAATGTAACATCTTAATCAATCATCATGTACTATGTCAGAAGTTGTAATATTGGAATCGATCGCAATCAGCAAGGATTCAAATCACATAATTGAACTTTACATTTATTTGCAATGCAATGCAATGCAATGCAAAGTAAACGTCTTCTCACTTTCTTCTTTTCATCATTCAAACTAATAGAGATGAAACCTTGTTTTTATTTCCATGAGATTCTATTTTCGCGATATTAATGTAACATCTTAATCAATCATCATGTACTATGTCAGAAGTTGTAATATTGGAATCGATCGCAATCAGCAAGGATTCAAATCACATAATTGAACTTTACATTTATTTGCAATGCAATGCAATGCAATGCAAAGTAAACGTCTTCTCACTTTCTTCTTTTCATCATTCAAGCTAATAGTGATGAAACCTTTTTATTTCAATGAGATTCTATTTTCGCGATATTAATGTAACATCTTAATCAATCATAATGTACTATGTCAGAAGTTGTAATATTGGAATCGATCGCAATCAGCAAGGATTCAAATCACATAATTGAACTTTACATTTATTTGCAATGCAATGCAATGCAATGCAAAGTAAACGTCTTCTCACTTCTTCTTTTCATCATTCAAGCTAATAATGATGAAACCTTTTTATTTCCATGAGATTCTATTTTTGCGATATTAGTATAGCATCTTAATCAATCATCATAACGTACTGCATCAGAAGTAATATTGGGACCGATCGCGATTAGCAAGGATTCAAATCACATAGTTGAACTTTACATTTACTTGCAATGCAATTCAATGCAATGCAAAGTAAACGTCTTCTCACTTTCTTCTTTTCATCATTCAAGCTAATAGTGATGAAACTTTGTTTTTATTTCCATGAGATTCTATTTTCGCGATATTAGTGTAACATTTTAATCAATCATCATAATGTATTATGTCAGAAGTAATATTAGGACCGATCGCGATCAGCAAGTCATTCAAATCACATCATTGAACTTTACATTTACTTGCAATGCAATGCAATGCAATGCAATACAGTGCAATGCAATGCGGAGCAAAATACGATTCCGCGTCATCGTCCACCCCACTAATGTCAGTTTACGCAACTCTCAGAGAGACGGGTTGGCCGGGATGAGGTCATGGTTGCCGTCGCGGGGAGACGGATGATGCGGCGGGGAAGAGTGGAAAAGTCCTCATCTCGCTTCCTCTCCCTTTGCGACGACCGCGTTTCAGTTCTTGCTCGCTCTTGCGTAACCCGCGACGAACGGCGTTGGTGAATCGACGCGTGGGTGCAGGTTGGGCGCAGATAACGCGGGAGGAGTCTCGTTTGTCCAATCCTCGGTGATCCTCCTCTCGTTTCGAGGACTCGCTGGTCGGGAGGGACGCGTCGAAAGACAACTTTATCCGCTCTCATCAGTGGCATCGACTTACTTGTACAATATGCAAAGCTGGAGAAAGAGAGAGAACGTCTTGGAGATGTTAATCTCTTTGCCTAGAAGAAACGTTCAAGTCTTTAGCACTGTTGAAACAAAAGTTAATTTTCTATAGCAAAATCCAAAGTCTATTTGTTTTTAAATGAAATCACGAGGATGTCATTTAAGATGAATATTTTTCGATATGTCATTTTGTCAAAGCACAGCTGTTGATGACGGTATCTAAATGATTTCGAGTAGAAGCGGATTCTATAATTTATAGAGTCCACTTTGTTCCGCTCAAGTTACTTCGCTTTTCAAGTGAACTCATTTCGAAGATCCTGTCGGCTCGTGCTGCCACCTAACAAATTTGATCCGAGAAATTATAGCTTCCTCAAGGTTCCCTACAGTCATTATTTTCGAATATTTACGCAAATAATCGCGCAAACTTGATTCAATTCTTGACCCAACGCGATCTTTCAAATTTGGGCTCTAAATTTCTGAAAATTCGTACACGAATCTGTTAAATATTGTATATAAATTTTTTATTTGTACCTTAAAATTCTTTTCCAATTTTTCAACAAGAACGCAAAGAACTATCTTCAAAGACTGAAACGCATCAGCATATTCGATGATGAGTAAATTCGTCGCGTTCGTGATCGCGAGCTGCGCCGAGTAATGAATTGGATATTCAATGCTGGCGTATATAATCGCGAGATTGTTGCGAGAATCTATTTTTCTTCAATGATCGCAGTGGCGAACAACGCGCGGCGTACGAGGGGACCAGTGACGTCACCTCGTGTCACGCCTCGGCGGGCACCTGTTCCGTCATTAACATTAACCTGGGTGTTATCTACGAGTATAGACCCGAAGGGAACGCACTTTCAACCAAACATGAGAAGGCAATTGTCTTGGAACACGATCGTCGTCCTAGAAAGAGAAGGATAGAGACAGAGAGAGAGAGAGACATTTCGGCATATGTGCTGCTGGGCACGGTCTGCCTTCGTCACGCTTCGATGACTCCTGGCGTGCCTTTGTTCCTCCTGTATCCAGGACAACCGCCAATTATTTTTCGGCCTCAGCCTGCACAAGTCCTCGTACAAAGTCTCCTTAATTTTGACGTACTTAATGATGCAGTTTTCAAGCTGTCCACTTCTTTCCCTTTCTTTTTCTTGAAAAAGAAATTTGTTGGAGACAGAAATGTCCATCTTTGGGTTTAATTACCTGGCAACCAGGTTGTCCTTCATTTGACAAAGTGGTCGACGAACACTCGTGTGTTTTAACGGGCACTTTGGTACCATCTATCCGAGCTAGTTTCAATGACAATACGATCGGTATGTTAATTGTCGCGGTTCTGTAATTAGAGTCCCAATGTAGGCTCGGCAGCCCTCTTTTCGGAATTCATCGGAGCGATCCGTTATTGAGCGCGTGTGTGGGAAATTGGAAACGAGGGGACACCGAGTTACAGGTGTTTGAGCGATGCACACGCGCGGGAATGTCTGTCACAGGTGCTGCCCGACTTCTTTATTATCGTTTCGCATCGTAAATGGCTATTATCGGGGGTAGCTTAGAGAGTCGAGGGTTACCCGGCTTCCCTTTCGTACGTACGTTAATTCCATCGCCCTGTTGCCGCACTTGACGTATTAAGGCAGGTTCACACATCGATAAATATGTCAGAAACGTGACGCGGGAATTAATTATACGCTCGAAAGGGGGAGATGGAGTAGTCGGGTGACTTTTTATCTCTTCCCTTTCCAAGTCCTGCTTTTCATAAGAGACGGAAAGTCGAGCAAAGGTTGATGGAAACAGCGCGCGTACAATAATTTCGATTCGTGAAAAATTAAAAGGAAATTTATTTTTGTGGAGTTGTTATTAAAAACTTGAAGCGCATTTCTTGCTCGTCCCAATGTAACGTATGTAAACCTGTCTGGCAACGAATATCGTTGTTCGCCAGAGGAGAAACCGTCATTGCGGCAGAACTGCCGCCAATAAAAGCGAATTCGCAACGCAATATTCGTTTCTTATTCCGTGGAAATTAATTATCCTACCGTACGAACGAAACTTCGCACGCAAAAGAGGCACAACAAGTCGGCGTTAATCATATTAGATGTATCATGGATTAATCGATTTTATTCACGATATTTGCATCGAGCGTGTCTGATTTTTTAGTGGCCAAGTAATAAATCGAATAATACACTGAAAAAAGAATTTAGTAGTAAACATTAGAATTTAATAACAATTACTAAATGATTTGGGCAAACAGTTCTAATTAAATGTGTGGTAACAATTACAAAAAAATTAATTGAGTAAATAAAATATTTAGACTACTTAAATTTAATTCATTCAATTACAAATTTGATTCGTTTAACAAAACTTTAATAACTGTAATCAAATTTTCGTAGCAGAAAATAATATATTTAATAAGTATTATTAAATATTTGGTAATTATAACTAAA
Organism: Camponotus fellah; assembly: GCA_030586385.1. Taxonomy (NCBI): domain Eukaryota; kingdom Metazoa; phylum Arthropoda; class Insecta; order Hymenoptera; family Formicidae; genus Camponotus; species Camponotus fellah. The sequence continues at coordinate 844,032 of JAPIVC010000972.1, forward strand.
TCATGATAATGAGAAATTAAAAAATAATAAAAAATAATAAAAAATTAAAATTAAAATTATTATCAAAATTAAAATCAAATTTTTTACTATTTTTTTATTTATAATTTATACTTGCATATTGCACTTTACATTTTAAATATGTAATGAACGAATTATTTTTATTTGCCGGACATTTACTTATCCGACTTATAAAATCAATTTAATATCTGAAACTCTTGTATTGAGAAATCAGAAATTAAATTGAACAATATATTTTTAATCTTTATTTTTAATCTCTGTTTATTATTCTTTGCAAACTTTATATAATTCTCATAACTAAACTTAAATACGAGAAAGATAGCGCATTTCACATAGCGATGAACAAACAAACTAATATATCCTTGCGTGCTTGCGCGAAACGACTATCTTATCAAAATTTGTTAATAATTACCAATTATTTTATCAAACATGTTGACCTAACTAAATCATTTAATAATAGTTATCAAATATCTAATCATCTTAAATTGAATGATTTAGTAATATTTACAACAATTTAATACATATTTAATAACAATCATCAAAGATTTTATGATAAGTATTAAATATTTAATAATTATTACTAAATTGTCTAATTGATTCAATTGCAAACAAAATTTGTTTGCAACTAGACCAATTGAAGATTTAGTAATTATTATCAAATATAGTAATATTTATCAAATATTCAATTAAAATTCACAACTAAATATATTTGATAATTATTACCAATCAGTTTTTTCAATGTAGACATAATTGTTCAGTTATTACGATTATTTCAATTTCAACTATTAATTATAAATGTCTACTTTGATGTCACATTCGTGAATTCGTGGTTTATTAAAAAAATCTTAATTTTTATATAAAAATCTAGGAAATTATTTTTCCAACACAATTACCTGTCTCTTTTAAATGATTAATTAATTATAAAATAAAAGTAAAAAAAAGCGTCTCCAACAGCTCGTATAAATTCTTAAAGATAAATAATGGGGGGAGAAATTTTGTTTTCTTCGAAGGTAGGTCGACGTTGACTGATCAAAGGGCACTCGCAAAATTACATGTACCGGGTGATACGGACGTCGCGATGAGAACCCTTGTAGCAGTTTTCGCGGCGGGCCGGTTCGGACAAAAACCGGCGTGGGAGCGAGTGCACGCAGGCTCCCACGAGGCGTGCATTGTGCGTGATACACATCTATATACGTCATTTACCTACCCACCTACCTGCCTTACCCTACCTACCCGCCTAACCGACTACCTTCATTTTTCACCGGCCAACCGTCTCGTCTCGTCTCGTCTGCGTGATATTCGCTCGGGACGGCATTCTAATTGACCACCATCCGTGAAAAATCAGACGAGTCAAACACTCGGGCACCCGGTACCGTAAACTCGAAACTGTTCAGTCGCTTCTGAACCTGTCTCTGGAATTGTCTCTCTGACGTATATATTGTAATGTTGACAATTTTGTAAATTTTTAAATATAAACAGAAAATTGGGCTGCACGAGATACCAAGATTAGTCTTGATATTGTCTTGAATTTCAAGACAAGATCAAGATTTTTAATTAAATAAATTTTAATTTTTTTAATTTTCAATAAAAAAAATTAGTTATCAAGATAATATCAAGACTAAGATTGTCAAGATTATTAGTCTTATTAGTATTATTAGTCAAGATTATTGGTTCTCGAAGAAACTAAAATATTTATAAATAAAATTATACAATAAAAAACATGAATTAAAAATAATTTATTTATTATTATATTTATTATTTATTATTTATTTCAAGATTATTAGTCTTGTTAAGATTATTGGTGAAGAGGAGATTATTGAATTTCAAGACAAGATCGAGACAAGATTTTTAATTAGTTATCGAGACAATACCAAGACTAAGACTGTCAAGATTATTAGTCTCGTCAAAATTATTGGTTCTCAAAAAAACTAAAATATTTACATTTGTAAATGAAAAAAATCACTATATACGAATTTAAAAAAATTTTATTCAATAAAAATATTTATATTGATAAATTTAAAAACATTTAATATTAATGCAATATAATTTTTATAAATTAGAAATCAAACTTGCAAATTTTAGACATTAAAGGACATTTCACCCAGGAATTGATGCACATTAGTGCTTTTAAAAATTTACTTTGTAATCCGGTTCTATTTTTTGACACAGTCAGAGTTCCTATTGAGAAAAGTCTTTCTACTGACATGGATGAGGCAGTTGAATTTAAAATGTCTCGAGCCATTTTTGACAATGTGGGATAAATATGAACTTGATTTTTTTATCACTCCAAAATATTTATATCTGCACATTCCCTTGGAGCCTGTAAATAGTTATTAATTTCTGTTTCCCATGAAACAGTAAATGTTTTTTTTATAATATATAAATAAACAGCATTTATATCGATTACATAGTAATAATTATAATTAAAATATAATACAATAGTAATAATTATTTCAAATTATATTACGAAAATTATATTAAATATTACTTAAATAATTTTTTAATATTAGATAAAAAATTGTTAATAAAATCGAGACAAGACAATACAAGATGAGATTTTTGCTACCAATATTCACTCAAGACCAAGACAAAATTTAAATTTTTGAAAATTTTCAATACAATATTTTTACGAATATTGTCTTGTGCAACCCTAGAAAATTGGACAAGGAAACGAAAAATTAACCATCAAACTTGGGAATCTTGTAGAATTTTTTCCCTGAAATTTAAAGCCTGAAAAAAATGTCTCGTTTGTCTCCAACTATTGGCAAATCAAATCATTGTTCGATTCTTCGACAATCGTGTCTTTTTCGTTAACAGACGAACGCGGAATGGATCGCCCGGTCCACACATGCGTATAATGTCGGTAGAGCGTGATGGAGCATCGAGGGGATGAAAGCAAGGGACTAATGATGGCCCCGGGCTATAGTTATCGCCTCTTTGCCGATCTCGAAGTACATCTCGTGGCGACGAATCGTCTAAAGGCTTATTTGCCGCGATTTAATTAATTGCCCTTGGGCTTAATCTCTCCTCTAGCTACTAGTGTCGCAGAGAAGCTAATCCCTTACGCATCTAACGTTTCGGGTGTCCCAGCTTCTCTCGCGATCGTTTCAATTAAAAAAATTAGTTATCAAGATAATACCAAGACTAAGATTGTCAAGATTATTAGTCTTATTATTCTTATTAGTCAAGATTATTGATTCTCAAAGAAACTAAAATATTTATAAATAAAATTATACAATAAAAAACATGAATTAAACATAATTTATTTATTATTATACAATATTTATTATTTATTATTTATTTCAAGATTATTAGTCTTGTCAAGATTATTGGTGAAGAGGAGATTATTGAATTTCAAGACAAGATCGAGACGAGATTTTTAATTAGTTATCGAGACAATACCAAGACTGAGACTGTCAAGATTATTGGTTCTCAAAGAAACTAAAATATTTATAAATAAAATTATACAATAAAAAACATGAATTAAACATAATTTATTTATTATTATACAATATTTATTATTTATTATTTATTTCAAGATTATTAGTCTTGTCAAGATTATTGAAGAGGAGATTATTGAATTTCAAGACAAGATCGAGACGAGATTTTTAATTAGTTATCGAGACAATACCAAGACTGAGACTGTCAAGATTATTGGTTCTCAAAGAAACTAAAATATTTATAAATAAAATTATACAATAAAAAACATGAATTAAACATAATTTATTTATTATTATACAATATTTATTATTTATTATTTATTTCAAGATTATTAGTCTTGTCAAGATTATTGAAGAGGAGATTATTGAATTTCAAGACAAAATCGAGACGAGATTTTTAATTAGTTATCGAGACAATACCAAGACTGAGACTGTCAAGATTATTGGTTCTCAAAGAAACTAAAATATTTATAAATAAAATTATACAATAAAAAACATGAATTAAACATAATTTATTTATTATTATACAATATTTATTATTTATTATTTATTTCAAGATTATTAGTCTTGTCAAGATTATTGAAGAGGAGATTATTGAATTTCAAGACAAGATCGAAACGAGATTTTTAATTAGTTATCGAGACAATACCAAGACTGAGACTGTCAAGATTATTGGTTCTCAAAGAAACTAAAATATTTATAAATAAAATTATACAATAAAAAACATGAATTAAACATAATTTATTTATTATTATACAATATTTATTATTTATTATTTATTTCAAGATTATTAGTCTTGTCAAGATTATTGGTGAAGAGGAGATTATTGAATTTCAAGACAAGATCGAGACGAGATTTTTAATTAGTTATCGAGACAATACCAAGACTGAGACTGTCAAGATTATTGGTTCTCAAAGAAACTAAAATATTTATAAATAAAATTATACAATAAAAAACATGAATTAAACATAATTTATTTATTATTATACAATATTTATTATTTATTATTTATTTCAAGATTATTAGTCTTGTCAAGATTATTGAAGAGGAGATTATTGAATTTCAAGACAAGATCGAAACGAGATTTTTAATTAGTTATCGAGACAATACCAAGACTGAGACTGTCAAGATTATTGGTTCTCAAAGAAACTAAAATATTTATAAATAAAATTATACAATAAAAAACATGAATTAAAAATAATTTATTTATTATTATACAATATTTATTATTTATTATTTATTTCAAGATTATTAGTCTTGTCAAGATTATTGAAGAGGAGATTATTGAATTTCAAGACAAGATCGAGACAAGATTTTTAATTAGTTATCGAGAGAAGGAAAAAATACATTCCCATAATATCAAAACTGACAAATGAATCGAAACGTGAACTCGGAACTTTTTCACGTATTATAAATATCGAAGTTTGAAAGTCTAATTTCTATGAAAAAAAAAATTATGTGACTCGAAATATGAAATATTCATGAGCATAATTTATATCACATTAACCAGCAAAGAAATCGGTGGTGGGCTTGATTGCTACTCTATAACGCACGCAAACACATTAGGATAGAGATTCTTGAACTGCCTGCCTATATTGCATCGGCACATTAATACGCGGTCTGCCATTATTCACTTGTGTCATCGCAATCGGTCGACACGCATCAGGAGTCTTTCTTCGCACACATTCAACATTTTACATTAACCCAACGGAAACTTACGGCGCGAGCTCCGGCTAAAAAGTGCTAATACGTTTGTACGGTGAATTGGAGCTCCTTCTTCTGGGGGGAAAAAAAAGGCAAACGGCAGCGGTGAATGAAATCACGTATGCGGTTACGCAAGGTACGTTCGCGCATAAAACCGGAATTCTCGGATAAGATTGAGATATTTAAGAGTGTAGGATGTTAATGTGGCAATTTATACGTGTATGCAGGCCTTTTTTTTCTCTTTATTGAGCGAGAATTGACCAAGCAATGACGGCAACTGGGTTTTCACATCAATGTATCGATGTTCAACGAACTGATCAGTCCACGATTGGAAGGATTTGGAATAGCTTCGGTCATCGTTGACGCTTTCTCGTCAAATTAAAATACTTGTAATAATTGAATGACTTTATGGAACTTGTAATCAAGTTGGTTATCAGCCTTAGAATGATTATTTTTGTCTATTTTTTTAGCCTTCACATCTCATCATTTTTATTTTATTTTATATGTCAATTTATTTATTTATTTATTATTTTCATCTATTTATTTATTATTCTATCTATTTATTTATTATATCTATCTATTTATTTATTATTTTATTTATTATTTTCATTTATTATTTCATTTATTTATTATTTTAGCCTTTACAGCTCATCATTTTTATTTTATTTTATGTGTCAATTTATTTATTTATTAATTCATTATATTTGTCTATTTTTTTAGCCCTCACATCTCATCATTTTTATTTTATTTTATATGTCAATTTATTTATTTATTAATTCATTATTTTCATCTATTTTTTTAACCCTCATATCCCATCATTTTTATTTTATTTTATATGTCAATTTATTTATTTATTAATTGATTATTTTCATCTATTTTTTTAGCCCTCACATCTCATCATTTTTATTTTATTTTATATGTTAATTTATTTATTTATTAACTTATTATTTTTAACTATTTTTTTAGTCCTCACATCTCATCATTTTTCTTTTATTTTATATGTCAATTTTATATGTCATTGTTGGAATATCCTTATTTCGAGAAACGTGAAAACATGCATTCATGCAACTATAAAGGCAGGCTATTACTATCTCATTCTATTATAGTCTCCATCAATGAACTGGGATAGAGTCTCTTCTGTGCCAACTATAAAAGAGTGTCGACTATACAGGACGTATAGGCTGTAAGGATGTGCGTTTTCGATTTTTCCAAGTGAAATAAAGTTGGTCGAATGAATGATGCACACACAATCGCGAGCGTGAAACGCGCATACATTACTCGATGGAGGTATCTCGAGCGAGGGAGGAAGCGAAGCGATACATTAACATTTGAAACGATTACGGGCGTAAAGGAAAAAAAAAGTAGTTGGCTCGTATCTCAAAAAATTCTGCGCACATCGCGAGGATCGGGGGGAGGAGGGAGGCAGGCGGGGGAGAGGGAGGCGTAATATCTCGCCGAGATAACGGAGTAGATGGAAATGATTTCTACGTCGTTGGAATATCCAATGATCGTTAATTAAACCGCGCAAGGAGGAGTTTCTCTCACGAGGTGGGCGAACAGAATGGCGCCTGCAACGCGCGGAGGGGGAAGAAGACAATGCCAGATAAAACGCGGCGTGGGTACGTTTATGTCGCGCGCTCGCGTACTCCTCTCTACGTGGGGCATTCTGAAGATTGTATCCCCCCTCTCTCTTGTGTTTTTCATTATTTTTATCTATTTTCTTAGCCTTCACATCTCGTCATTTTTTTCTTTGTTCCCCTCATTTTTATTTTATTTTATGTGTCAATTTATTTATTTATTAATTCATTATTTTCATCTATTTTTTTAGCCCTCACATCTCATCATTTTTATTTTATATGTCAATTTATTTATTTATTAATTCATTATTTTCATCTATTTTTTTAGCCCTCACATCTCATCATTTTTATTTTATTTTATGTGTCAATTTATTTATTTATTAATTCATTATTTTCATTTATTTTTTTAGCCCTCACATCTCATCATTTTTATTTTATTTTATATGTCAATTTATTTATTTATTTATTCATTATTTTCATCTATTTTTTTAGCCCTCACATCTCATCATTTTTATTTTATTTTATGTGTCAATTTATTTATTTATTAATTCATTATTTTCATCTATTTTTTTAGCCCTCACATCTTATCATTTTTATTTTATTTTATATGTCAATTTATTTATTTTTTATCCCTCAGTAAAAGAATTATTTTCGAAAAGCAATTCTTAATTTTTTTTCAAACTTTTTGCAATTTAGCATAAATCCCCTCGCTAATCTTATTGTGTCAATTTTCTAAAATAAAATGAAGATACAATATAATATTTATATAATTTTCAAATTTTCGTATGTACTATGAAATCTCTTCTATAAAATACTCATCAAAAGAGTACATTCAATTATAAATATAATATTTTATATAATATTCTAGCAAGATCAAATTTAATAAAATTCATAAACAAAAGAAATCAGATACCTATTAATATTAAAATACGTATAAAACTGGGAAAATGATTGATTAAAACGAATTAATTTTTGGACTACCCTGTTGAAAAAAAAATACTATTTAAATATTAAAAATATATATATTAAAAATAATATTATATATTATATATTAATATTATTAAATTTAATATTATTAATAATATTATTAAATTTAATACTATTAAATTATTAAATTTAATAATATTATTAATATATAATATACAATATTATTTTTAATATATACATTTTTAATATTTAAATAGTATTTTCTTTTCCAACAGAGTAATCCAAAGATAAATTCCTTTTAATCAATTTTCCCAGTTTTATACGTATTTTAATAGTAATAGGTATCTGATTTCTTTTGTTACATTAAAAATAATATTTTCGAGGATATGTGATCTTCCGAGCTTGCATAGCTCTAGAGGACCGCAGCAAAAAAGTTAAAAAGCATTTTAAGCGCGAAAGAATCCCATTTCCAATTCCAAGGCTGCGAGAGCGCGGCCGGATTACACGCGCCCGTAAAACACACTCTCGCGCGCGCGGCTACTCGCTCGGCTCGGCCTCTGTCGAGAGTCACGATCCGACTCGTCGCACTCCGTCAGGTGCACCGAAGCGTAGTTCCACCTCTCGCTGCCCCCCTCCCCCCACTTCGCCCTCCTCGCGCTCGTCGCCGGTGACCTCTGTGCCTCGAAAACGATCCGATGCGACTCGACTCGACGCGACGAGCCGCGCGCAACTCGTTCCACATCGGCTCGCGGAGATACATACGTCGTTAACGTAACCGGGGGCGCGATGACGAAACGCGCGCCTCGAGAAACGCTCGCCGAAATTAGACCTCGGTCAGGCGGCCAACTGCCAGCCGGCCACCGCGGCTCTGCTCTCACGGGTGCCCGGCTATCGTCGTCAATTTATTTATTTGTTCATTCATTATTTTTGTCTATTTTTTTTTAGCCCTCGCATCTCATCATTTTTTATTTTATTTTATATGTCAATTTATTTATTTATTAATTTATTGTTTTTATCTGTTTTTTTTAGCCCTCCCATCTCATCATTTTTTATTTTATTTTATGTGTCAATTTATTTATTTATTAATTCATTATTTTCGTCTATTTTTTTTAGCCCTCGCATCTCATTATTTTTATTTTATTTTATGTGTCAATTTATTTATTTATTAATTCATTATTTTTGTCTATTTTTTTAGCCCTCGCATCTCATCATTTTTTATTTTATTTTATATGTCAATTTATTTATTTATTAATTTATTATTTTTATCTATTTTTTTTTAGCCCTCGCATCTTATTTTTATTTTATTTTATATGTCAATTTATTTATTTATTAATTTATTATTTTTATCTGTTTTTTTAGCCCTCGCATCTCATCATTTTTATTTTATTTTATATGTCAATTTATTTATTTATTAATTTATTATTTTTATCTATTTTTTTTAGTCTTCACATCTCATCATTTTTATTTTATTTTATGTGTCAATTTATTTATTTATTAATTTATTATTTTTATCTGTTTTTTTAGCCCTCGCATCTCATCATTTTTATTTTATTTTATGTGTCAATTTATTTATTTATTAATTCATTATTTTTGTCTATTTTTTTAGCCATCACATCTCATCATTTTTATTTTATTTTATATGTCAATTTATTTATTTTTTATCCCTCAGTAAAAGAATTATTTTCGAAAAGCAATTCTTAATTTTTTTTTCAAACTTCTTGCAATTTAGCAGAAATTAAAATTCCCTCGCTAGTCTTATTCGATTTTTTGGCGAATCGATTTTTAAGTCTCCGATCTAGATCGATCCAAAAAATCGATTCTTTTGGAAAAATCTCCCATCTTACTTTGATGGTATTCGTTTTCCCCCATCAACGCAATTTTCAGAAAAAAGATTCTTGACAGAGATTTAGGATTTTAGATTTATTTAGAAAGGTTTAGAATCAATAATTTATATTCCATAATATATGGGATAAATATAATGAATTACATTATTTAATTACATTATTCAATTTTTATCTCTTATTTTTCAAGGTATAAAGTATAAAGTGCTCCAAATATGCGTAAAATATTCTGATTAAATGTATAATACATATATTATAGACACACATTATATATTAAATAATAAATTTATTTATAAAATAATATAGAAATATATATTAATAAAATTATATTTATAAAAAAATATATAAATATATATTACATATTTATGCTCTATGAAAATCTAGCGTAAAAGGTATAATATATGAAATTTTAAAAATACATACAATAATACAATTTTATATATAAAAATATGTTATGTAATTTTTGGCATTTTTCATTCATAAATTTGATCACAAAATAAAAATGCTGGCTTGTTTCTTAGCATATTAATACTTTGTAAAATTAAATAAAGAGATTGATTTCTAATAGATCGATTCTTTAACAGTCGATTTTTTGACGAATCGATTTTTAAGTCTCCGATCTAGATCGATCCAAAAAATTGATTCTTTTGGAAAAATCGCTCATCTTTACTTTGGCGGTATTCGTTTTCCCCCATCAACGCAATTTTCAGAAAAAAAGATTCTTGACAGAGATTTAGAATGTTAGATTTATTTATAATGAATTAAATTATTTATGTCAATTTTTATCTCTTATTTTCCAAGGTGTATAAAGTGCTCCAAATATGCGTAAAATATTCTGATAAAATATATAATACATATATTACAAACACGTATTATATATTAAATAATATATTTATTTATAAAATTTATTTATAAAATAATATAAAAATATATATTCATAAAATTATTTCTAAAAAAATTATTTCTAAAAAAATATATAAATATATATTACATATTTATGCTATATGAAACTCTAGCGTAAAAGGTATAATATATAGAAATTTTAAAAATACATACAATAATATAATTTTATATATAAAAATATATTATGTAATTTTTGGCATTTTTCATTCATAAATTTGATCACAAAATAAAAATGCTGGCTCGTTTCTCAGCATATTAATCATCGCATTGAATAAACTAGATTCACTCCATCTTTCAAGTTATGAATTATGTGATTATGCTAATGGCGGAACCAAGCTAACGTATTTCGATGATGAGATCTTCGCATATTCCGGTTTTAAACGTTTTCACCAGTAATATCCAAGATACATCGTATATGTATATATTTTTTCTACGTTTTATAGAGCTAGCTAAATCCGCACGAGGACATAATGTGATCTTTACTACATCTTCTTCGATAAAAAAAACATGTATATTTATTTGACGTTGACATTTTTATAAAATGTAAATGAGGTAAACGCGGATATAAGAGAGCAGGATATTTTCGCAGCCTGTTTACAAAGATAAAGAGAGAAGAATCGCGCGGTTGAGATGTCTAGACTTCAATTCGAGGAGAGAAATACCTCTCAAAAAGGATTATCGATAGAATTATTACGCTTAAAACTAGATTCCATGATATAGATGCGCGATAAAAATAGACGATATAGCGAGTCGCAGAATTAACTGCCGTGAAAATTAATCTCCTCTCCTGCTTTGTGCCAATTCACTTTGGCAGCAAACGCATACATGCCGGTAATGATTCTATTTCAAATGTTACACATATATGATAGAGTTCTCTTTAAACGATTTGTTTCTCCTTCAACACCGGTTGGATCAATTATACACAGTTGTCCGGCAGAAAAGGAGATTAATGATATATCGGAATAAAGTCCTGAATTATTTTGATAACAATTCAATCGGCGGCAGGAGGAAGAAACTAATTTATTTATTAATTTCCTCAAAATTATTCCACAAAATGTAGGATGCGATTAAAAATGTTCTAATCGTTAAAATTAAATTATTAAATTATTGAAAATTGTAAAAATAAAATTAATAAAGTCCTGAATTATTTTGATAACAATTCAATCGGCAGCAGGAGGAAGAAACTAATTTATTTATTAATTTCCTCAAAATTATTTCACAAAATATAGGATGCGATTAAAAATGTTCTAATCATTAAAATTAAATTATTAAATTATTAGAAATTGTAAAAATAAAATTATTAAAAAAATTAAAATTAAACTGGAGTAAAATAAAATTAAAATAAAATTATTAAAATAAAAAATAAAATGAAAATAAAATAAAATAAAGTAAAATGAAAATTATAAAAATAAAATTATTAAAAAAATTAAAATAAAATTCAAAAAATTAAAATTAAATTAAAATAAAATTATTAAAAATTATTAAAATAAAAAATAAAATAAAATAAAATGAAAATTATAAAAAATAAAATTATTAAAAAAATTAAAATAAAATTCAAAAAATTAAAATTAAATTAAAATAAAATTATTAAAAATTATTAAAATAAAAAATAAAATAAAATAAAATGAAAATTATAAAAATAAAATTATTAAAAAAATTAAAATAAAATTCAAAAAATTAAAATTAAATTAAAATAAAATTATTAGAAATTATTGAAATAAAAAATAAAATAAAATAAAATAAAATAAAATAAAAATTATAAAAATAAAATTATTAAAAAAATTAAAATAAAATTCAAAAAATTAAAATTAAATTAAAACAAAATTATTAAAAATTATTAAAATAAAAAATAAAATAAAAAAGATAAATAAAATAAAATAAAATAAAAACAAATAATTAAATAAAATGCGATAAAAATAAAATAAAATAAAAAAGATTTGCAAATTATTGAAATAAAATTGTAAAGAAATATTTTTCATAATTCTCACACGATCTCGAGAAAATTGGCGATAATTTTAATAACGTGCGTCTTTCCTTTGTGTTTCAGGTAAGACATGGCATCGCGGAATCGCGCATCGGTGTCGCGAGTACGGTAAGTTTTAGACTCGAAATGTCCGGATCGATCAAAGTACGATGGGTGACGTGATTTTTATTCTTTTTCCTCGACGAGGAAAAATCGAGAGGGGAGGAGGAGAAGGAAAGACGCGCTTTATAAACACCGTACAATGCCGGTCGACTCTCGCACACATACATACACGACAAGAGAGAGAGAGAAAGAGAAAGAGAGAGAGAGGTTTGGTTAGGTACGTTTGAGGTGTGCTCATGTAGATAAGCTCCGATAATGACCGGACGTGTGCTCACCCAGCCAGAACTCTGCGAACTCCCTCCGCGAGTGTCCTGCTCCTCCTCCCCCCCTCTCCCCCCCTTGAGCACCGAGGGAGTCGTCGTACCCTTTCCTCGCCGTTTCTCCTCTTTTTCCTCGAAGAAGGAGTCCTTCGTTACAACCTATCCCGACGACTCTCGTGTGACGCATACGCGTCAGATTCGCACAGCAATGTTTCTTCTCTCGCTTTTTTTCTCTCTCTCTCTCTCTCTCTTCCTCCTCTTTTTTCTCTTCTTTTTCACGGAGACCCAAAGGCGAGAACAAAGGCATCGCGAGCCGCGATAGAGCGGAGAGTCGGTACACTTTCGAAGTGTATATGCGTGTATATGTGTGTGTGTGTGTGTGTGTGTTCTCTAGGCGGCTAGGCCGAGGAAAGAGGAGAGCTCGATCCATCGAAGCCTCGCGGTGTGTTTACGAAGAAGAGCGCGGACGCGACAAAGAGAACGAGGGTGCGACAACTTTGACAGTTCGTCGACGACCCGCGGATTTTCTTGTCTGTATAATGTGATGATATGTGTATAATATATTCTTTGTCGAAAGGAACACGATTTTGCTGCCTCCTTCCGTCAGGATTGCACAAGATAGAATAAAAATATTGTATCGGTATTGAAGATGCTTGAAAACTTTTTTTTAATCTTGTCTTGAATGAGATTTTTTTGTAGCAAAAAAATCTCGCTTTGTTTTGATTTTGTTAACAATAATTTTATAATATATTCTTTGTTGAAAATCGGAGTACGATTTGAAGATGCTTGAAAACTTATTTTTAATCTTGTCTTGAATGAGATTTTTTTGTAGCAAAAAAATCTCGCTTTGTTTTGATTTTGTTAACAATAATTTTATAATATATTCTTTGTCGAAAATCGGAGTACGATTTTGCTGCCTCCTTCCGTCAGGATTGCACAAGATAGAATAATCGTAAAAATATTGTTTGGTATTGAAGATGCTCGAAAACTTTTTTTTAATCTTGTCTTGAATGAGATTTTTTTGTAATAAAAAAAATCTCGTCTTGTCTCGATTTTGTTGATAATAATTTTATAATATATTCTTTGTCGAAAGTCGGAACACGATTTTGCTGCCTCCTTCCATCAGGGTTGCACGAGACAGAATATTCGTAAAAATATTGTATCGGTATTGAAAATGCTCGAAATCTTATTTTTAATCTTGTCTTGAATGAGATTTTTTTGTAGCAAAAAAAATCTCGCTTTGTATTGTCTCGATTTTGTTAACAATAATTTTATGGAATAATTATAAATTGTTTGAAATAATATTTAATATAATCTTTATAATATAATTGAAGAATTATTGCTATTTATGTTGTAAGATTTTATATTGATTTAAATTTTATTTTGTTTATTGTATTTATTATTTTTAATTTCATATATAATATAATGAGTTTTTTTCATTTAATTTACAAATGTACATATTTTAGCTTTTTTAAAAAAAGCTAAAATAATTCTAACAAGACTACACAATAATTTTGACAATTTTAGTCTTGATAATTAATTAAAAATCTTGTCTCAAATTTCAATATCAACACTAATTTTGGTATCTCGTGCAATCCTATTTTCTCTATCAAAATAAAAATATATAATTTCCTCAAATTAGAATTACAACTTAATTTTTTTATTCCAATTTTCTTGAAGATATTTAATTGAAGATATTCAATTTTCTTCAAGATATTTAAATAACTTTTTTTCTTGGATAAATTTTTAGATGCTTAACAATTTTTCTTGACAATCAATCCCAATATTAGTTTAATAATTAATGAAAAATCTTATCTCTTATTTCGAAACAAGACAAGACCAGTTTTGGTGTCTCGTGCAATCCTATTTTCTATTTAAAAAGAAAAGTATAATTCCTTCAAATTAAAATTAAAAATCAATTTTTCTTTACAAGCTCAAGATATTCAAATATCAATATTTTTTAAATGATAACTTCTCGTCCCTTGCTTTGGGAAAAATGGATGGAAACAAATTCCTAGTAAAATCGAGCGACTTTTCGATTCTCGACTAGTCGACAGAACTGTGTATAAAACGATCCATTGAAAGCACAAGTCTTTGAATAATTCTATGACGGAATACGCGAGGCTCGACAGGAAGCGATCTGTCAAAGTACGAAAGGCAACGCTTCCCCTCCCCCGGTTTAAAATCAGGTGCGAGGTCAAAATACCTGTAATACTTCGAAAAGTGTTTCGTTGATTGCGCGAAATACTTTTATTCACGAGGCACTTTTTTAAAAAAGTCAATAATTCCTTCAAATTAAATAACTCAATTTTTTTATTTCAATTTTCTTTAAGATCAGGACATTTAAATAATTTCTTTTCTTTCTTTCTTTTTTTTCTTAATCTCAATTTTGGTTTCTTGGATAAATTTTTGAATGCTTAACAATTTTTCTTGACAATCAATTTCAATATTGGTTTAATAATTAATGAAAAATCTTCTCTCATTTCGAAACAAGATAAGACCAATTTCGGTGTCTCGTGCAACTCTATTTTCTATTTAAAAAAAAAAAGTATAATTCCTTCAACTTAAAATTAAAAATCAATTTTCTCTATCAAAATAAAAATATATAATTCTTTCAAATTAAAACTCAATTTTTTTATTTCAATTTTCCTTAAGATCAGGACATTTAAATAATTTCTTTTCTTTCTTTCTTTTTTTTCTTAATCTCAATATTGGTTTAATAATTAATGAAAAATCTTATCTTTCATTTCTAGCTAAGAAATGAACCACACAATAATTTTGACAATTTTAGTCTTGATAATTAATTGAAAATCTTGTCTCAAATTTCAAGAAAAGACATTATCAACACTAATTTTGGTATCTCGTGCAATCCTATTTTCTCTATCAAAAATATATAATTTCCTCAAATTAGAATTAAAACTTAATTTTTTTTATTTCAATTTTCTCGAAGATCAAGATATTTAAATAACTTTTTTTCTTGGATAAATTTTTGGATGCTTAACAATTTTTCTTGATAATCAATCTCAATATTAGTATAATAATTAATGAAAAATCTTATCTCTTATTTCGAAACAAGACAAGAACAGTTTTGATGTCTCGTGCAACCCTATTTTCTATTTAAAAAAAAAAGTATAATTCCTTCAAATTAAAATTAAAAATCAATTTTCTCTATCAAAATAAAAATATAAATAATAATATAATTCCTTCAAATTAAAACTCAATTTTTTTATTTCAATTTTCCTCAGGACATTTAAATAATTTCTTTTCTTCTTTCCTTTTTTTTTTTCTTAATTTCAATATTGGTTTAATAATTAATGAAAAATCTTATCTTTCATTTCTAGCTAAGAAATGAACCACACAATAATTTTGACAATTTTAGTCTTGATAATTAATTGAAAATCTTGTCTCAAATTTCAAGAAAAGACATTATCAACATTAATTTTAGTATCTCGTGCAATCCTATTTTCCCTATCAAAAATATATAATTTCCTCAAATTAGAATTAAAACTTAATATTTTTATTTCAATTTTCTCGAAAATCAAGATATTTAAATAACTTTTTTTCTTGGATAAATTTTTGGATGCTTAACAATTTTTCTTGATAATCAATCTCAATATTAGTATAATAATTAATGAAAAATCTTATCTCTTATTTCGAAACAAGACAAGAGCAGTTTTGATGTCTCGTGCAACCCTATTTTCTATTTAAAAAAAAAAGTATAATTCCTTCAAATTAAAACTCAATTTTTTTATTTTAATTTTCTTTAAATCAGGACATTTAAATAATTTCTTTTCTTTCTTTCTTTTTTTTCTTAATCTCAATATTGTTTTAATAATTAATGAAAAATCTTATCTTTCATTTCTAGCTAACAAGACCACACAATAATTTTGACAATTTTAGTCTTGATAATTAATTAAAAATCTTGTCTCAAATTTCAAGAAAAGACATTATCAACAGTTTTGGTATCTCGTGCAATCCTATTTTCTCTATCAAAATAAAAATATATAATTCCTTCAAATTAAAATTAAAACTCAAGGCACAATTGTGGCTTCGAAGACGAAGAACGATGCGATACACATCGTGCTTCGTCTTCGTTCTTGGCTTCGATTCCTCCTCGCGAGAACGCGCATCTCGACTTTATTAGCTCCCAGCTACGATTTAATCTTACACTCGGGCCTCGCCGCCATGCTTTCTTTGTGTTTCTCCGGGCAACTCGGTGCGCAATTGTCGTTTGCATAATACGAGCGCAACAACGGCCGCTGGCACAACCCGGTCCCGGAATCGACGGTGACAGGCGGCCCTTATAAGAAACGACTTGGCGATTTTATTAAATGCGTATCTTACCGGGCAGAGAGACACGGAAGTATCGGAATATCCCTAACGTTTCAGCAGCCAGTCTTCTCTATAGGTTTCCTTTACATTGAATATCTTAAGCGTGCACTTTTATAAATTATGAATATTTAAATCTAATTTCAGGTGTAATATTATGATGCAAATCTAGTCTTTCTTCTCATTATAAATATATATATTTTATTTATATATATTTATTATATATATTTTTATTTATTTATTTTATATTTTTATATTTATATTTTTATTTATTTATATTTTTTATTTATTTTTATTTATTATGTATTTTATTTATTTCAACATATTTTATTTATTATAATTGATTAAAATAAAATATGTATGTATAATATATATTTATTTATTTATTATAATTAATTAAAATAAAATATATATGTATAATATATATATATTTATTTATTATAATTAATTAAAATAGAACATTTATATATATATTAAAATAAATATATATGTATAATATAATTATAATGTGAGAAGAGAGACAAAATATGTCAGATTGCATCAATTATCACATAAATTTCAATGAAAATAAAAAAATCTTGAAAATGTTGCATAATCTTCATATTATAAAAAAATGTATACCGAATCAATGATCAATAATTATTGATATAATATTGATATAATTATTGATATCGCGCATATTTCATTATTAAATCCTTCACAGAAATATTATTTATATATTTTAAAAATAATCCACGATTAGGCATTCGATTTTTTTTTATAACTCGCAAATTTTCCAGAGAGATTCATCCTGGAATTTCGAATTTTATCAGCCTCTTCGAGATTCTTCAAAAATCCGTCGACTTAAAACGCATTCGTTCGGAGCTTAATTGTAAAAAAAAAAACGATTTCAATATGTCAGATATGCATCAATTATCACAATTTTCAATGAAAATAAAAATCTTGAAAATGTTGCATAATCTTCATATTATAAAAGAATGTACAGAATCAATGATCGATATGCTGATCAATAATTATTGATATCGCGCATATTTCATTATTAAATCCTTCACAGAATATTAAATATTATCTATATATTTTAAAAATAATCCACGATTAGGCATTCGATTTTTTTTTTAATAATTCTCAAATTTTCCAGAGAGAAAGCTTCACCCTGGAATTTCGAATTTTATCAGCCTCTTCGAGATTCTTCAAAAATCCGTCGACTTAAAACGCATTCGTTCGGAGCTTAATCGTAAAAAAAAGCGATTCCAATATGTCAGATATGCATCAATTATCATATAATTTTACAGAATCAATGATCGATATGCTGATCAATAATTATTGATATCGCGCATATTTCATTATTAAATCCTCCACAGAATATTAAATATATAGATTTTTTTTTTTTAATAATTCTCAAATTTTCCAGAGAGAGAGAGAGAGATTCACCCCTGGAATTTCGAATTTTATCAGCCTCTTCGAGATTCTTCAAAAATCCATCGACTCGAAACGCATGCGTTCGGAGCTTAATCGTTAATTTAAAAAAAAAAAAAAAAAAAAAAAAAAAATGAACGATTCCAAGCGCTCGTTTAGAGACTCGTCACAGCGCTCGTAAAGCAACGCGCTTGCGGACGAGTGCGCGTTGTTGCATTCTGATTTCGATACACGTACCAAAATAACTCCTCTCCCGCGTATCCTCCCCCTCCCCCTCCCCTCCTCCTCCTCCTCCCCCCCCTCCGCAGATGTGGCTCCTAACCGTATCCTACGTATGTACGTGCATACACGCTCACCGCTTTGCTCGGACGCTCCTCGCGGCTTCTCTCTCGCTCGAACCTTCTCTTGCCTCCTCCCCCCTCCCCTCCCCCCTCTTTCCCCTCTCCCCTGTCCCGGTTCCCCGGTCGCGCTCACCTTCATTCACCAGTTGCCTCTCGCTATCGTCGTCTCGCTCCCACCCGCCTCCATCTGTTTCTTTTGCAGTCATTCATTACTAACCCTCTCTCTCTCTCTCTCTCTTTCTCTCGCTCTCTCTTTCTCTCTCTGTCTCTTTGCTTCTGGCTTCCCCGACGTCCTTTTCCGTTCGATGCGTTCGCGTCACTTGGGCTCGTTTCCGAGCCCGCTTCCATAGATAGTCCCCCGACAACGGAGCTTATCTTCTCTCGCTTGTTCGGACAACGGTTTTTTTCGGCTGACATTGCTCGATTGTCGGCCTACACGTATTAATGCAGATTATACACGTATAGTCGTCTCTCGTCAATGGCACGCTCTTTCATGTATTCCAATATCGATCTAAAAATTCTTATTCCAGGAGAAACCTTTTTGGCAGAAAAATAATTTTAATAATAATTTTAATTATTAATAATAATTATTAAAAATAATTTTGATTATTAATAATAATTATTAAAAATAATTTTCATTATTTTTAATAATTATTAAAAATAATTTTGATTATTAATAATAATTATTAAAAATAATTTTGATTATTAATAATAATTATTAAAAATAATTTTGATTATTAATAATAATTATTAAAAATAATTTTGATTATTTATAATAAATAAATAATTTTATTATTAATATATTAAAAAATTTTATTATAATAATAATTATTAAAAATAATTTTGATTATTAATAATAATTATTAAAAATAATTTTGATTATTAATAATAATTATTAAAAATAATTAAATTATTATTAATATAAAATTATTTTTAATAATTATTATTATATTAATAATCAAAATTTATTAAAAATAATTTTAATTATTAATAATATATATGTAATTTTATTATTAATTTAATAATATACATAATTCATTAATAACAATAATTTTAATTTTAATTATTATACCCACACACGTATACATTTTTCGCACTGAATCAGATTTAAATTTTTATTTATTACGCAGATATGCAGTGATATGATGATTTGTATAGATAAATGATATAAAAAGAAATATCGATAAGATAACGTAGAAAAATAAAATATGTAAAAATAAAACACTTGATATTTTAGTAATGATATAAAAAAATTACTGATAAATGTATATTCATTATTAGTACATTTCCTGGCGTCATCTTATCGGTAATTCTTTGTGTCATTTATCTAGAAATTTATTACGATGAATATAGATAATATAAATTTAGACTTAATTCAGTGCAGAAAATAATCAGAATGATCTTTTTGTTAAGAAATTTAAAAGAAAGAGATCGATGTTGGGAATATTTATCGAAAAAAATGCGATTTTACATTCATCTACAAGTTCTTTTTAAAACTGAAAGAAAAGAGTAATGTAAAGATTGTTCAAATTGTCCACAATTGCACGAAGACGTCGAAATTGAAGCGACTTTTGTAAAAAAAAAAGGAACGAGGAGTCATTTTAAACAAATTTAGAATAAAAGATCATCTCTCTTTCTCTTTCTCTCTCGTGATAATCGACTTCCGGTGTCTTACTACATTTACTACACGATGCCCTCTCTTTCTCATTCCACCTTCTCGACCTCTTCTCGCTTTTGTCCCCACTTTTCACAATCCTTTGTCCGTTTCAATAATCGACTTGCTAAAAAAAGGCGGAAATTCACGCATCGTTAATTTTACTAATTAATCAAATCTTAAATCCACTTTTCATTATTTACTTTTTTTACATATGTTACTGATTAATTATTATTTTACATATAAATAATAATTATTTTTATTTATAAAAATAATTATTATTTATTTATGTATTATTTATTTTTTATTTATAAAAATAATTATTAATAATAATTATTTTTAATGAAAAAACTTAAATCAATAATTATTGATCAGCATATCGATCATTGATTCTGTATTATATTATATAAATGATTATGAAATAATAATTATTTTTATAAATAAAAATTTATGAATTATTTTATGAATAATTATTTTTATAAATAGAAATAATTATTCATAAAATAATTCATAAATAAAAATAATTATTCATAAAATAATTCATAAATAAAAATAAAATTTTTATAAAATAACGTTAATTTTACTAATTAATAAATAATATTTATTTTTTATAAATGTTACTGATTAATTATTATTTTACATATATAAATAATAAAATTATTTTTATTTATAAAAATAATAATTATAAATTTTATTTATAAAAAAATTATTTTTTATTTATAAATAAAAATTATTTTTATATTTATTTAATTATTCATAAATATTTT
Source organism: Camponotus fellah (assembly GCA_030586385.1). NCBI lineage: Eukaryota > Metazoa > Arthropoda > Insecta > Hymenoptera > Formicidae > Camponotus > Camponotus fellah. Next base: position 865,295 of record JAPIVC010000972.1, read on the forward strand.
AAAATAATTATTTTTATTTATGAATTATTTTATGAATAATTATTTTTATTTATAAAATAAAAATAATAATTTTTATTTATAAATAAAAATAATAATTATTTTTATTTATAAAAATAATTATTATTTTTATAAATAAAAATAATTTTATTATTTATATATGTAAAATAATAATTAATCAGTAACATATGTAAAAAAAGTAAATAATGAAAAGTGGATTTAGTTGATTAATTAGTAAAATTAACGATGCGTGAATTTATAAAAATATTTTACATATATAAATAATAATTACTTTTATTTATAAAAATAATTACCGATGCTTGCGGGATCTCTCGAGTTTCCGGAAATTTGACAGATGATGTCGATCGATAACTAAAACCGCTGTTTAACAAGTGCATTGTCGAAAGGATCCGCGATCTTGATAAGCAGAGGAGACGATAACTGCGCGAGCCAACCTTCCGTAAATTACCTGTGTACATTGTAAACACACGGATTGCATTATAATCGCGCATAGACAGAGCCGATAAAGTCGATCAATCATGCCAGTTTGTGGCAATCCGACTAGATCGTAATTAATCGATAGACCGGGTTAATTGGACGTGGCATTTGCATCATCCATCGCTATTCTTTTCCTTTACGAGCGTCTCGTTTGTCCTAAATTTCCGACTGACAATTCGCGCATGTGTGTGTCTCTGAAACTCGTCAGTTGACATGAATGTTACGCAAATTAATCGAGAATCTCCCCGTCGTGACGTAATCCCATAAATTGATAAAAATATACATTTTTCAGCGTAATATTCCGCATTTATTGCGCGATCTGCGGATTATAATATCAACGCGATCAGATACGGATGTAAATATAATTATGGAGGTGAAGGCGAGAAAGAGAGACATCGATCGGAGGAAAGCGGCGATGACGTTTTGGTAGCGATTCGCAGAGATCGTCGACACGCGGTATACATAATAAGCTGTAAATCGAGCTCTCCAGCGTATACTTATCGTTATCCGAGTGCTTCTTATGCCGCACCTGCCTCAAGGTAATTGCGTGCGTGGGAGTTAAACCGAGAACTTGTTTCGAGGATAATCCGCTTCCATGGGCATTATCTATTTGCAGATTATACGTGTCTCGCATGGGGTTAGGGCGTACTATTTTATTCATTGGAGACAATCGTTTTTAGCGTTTTAGCGTTAATAACAGTGGATGATTAAGAAGAAAAAAGATTTAAGAATTTTTTTGCAATTTTTTTTTCAGTCGAAGAATTAAAAAATTATCGAAATAAAATATGTGATAAAATGCATGATATATATATATATATATATCTTATGCAATTATATCTAATTACATATTTATATCTTATACAATTTTTATTTTTTAATATTTTCAATATTATTGTTTTTTTAATATTAATTTTTTAATATTGATTACATATATTTAATTCAATATTAATTTAATTAGAATTTAATATAAATTATATATTAATAAGTTTGTTATTGCCTCTCTGACAATTCGATTAAATTGAATATCGATAGAGAAGCGAATTAGATCCATTATTAATTAATATTCAATAATACATATATTAATTAATATGCATCGATTTGAATCAATCTTGACAATAGATCGCGCTCTTTATGCAGACTTTTCCAAGTATCTTTTTGAATATGCTCGAATATATCCAAGAAGAATATCGAAGAATTAAAAATTTATCGAAATATGTGATAAAATGCATGATATATATCTTATGCAATTATATCTTATGCATATTTATATCTTATGCAATTTTTATTTTTTAATATTTTCAATATTATTGTTTTTTTGATATTAATTTTTTAATATTGATTACATATATTTAATTTAATATTAATTTAATTAGGATTTAATATTAATAAGTTTGTTATTGCCTCTCTGACAATTCGATTAAATTGAATATCGATAGAGAAGCGAATTAGATCCATTATTAATTAATATTCAATAATACATATATTAATTAATATGCATCGATTTGAATCAATCTTGACAATAGATCGCGCTCTTTATGCAGACTTTTCCAAGTATCTTTTTGAATATGCTCGAGCAAATCCAAAGAAGAATATCGAAGAATTAAAAAATTATCGAAATAAAATATGTGATAAAGTGCATGATATATTTATATCTTACATAATTTTTTAATATTTCTAATATTATTGTTTTTTTAATATTAATTACATATATTTAATATTAATTTAATTAGAATTTAATATTAATTATATATTAATAAGTTTGTTATTGCCTCTCTGACAATTGGATTAAATTGAATATCGATAGAGAAGCGAATTAGATCCATTATTAATTAATATTCAATAATATATATATATATATTAATTAATATGGATCGATTTGAATCAATCTTGACAATAGATCGCGCTCTTTATGCAGACTTTTTCAAGTATCTTTTGAATATGCTCGAATATATCCAAAGAAGAATATCGAAGAATTAAAAAATTATCGAAATAAAATATGTGATAAAAAGTGCATGACATATTTATATCTTATACAATTTTTTAATATTTCTAATATTATTGTTTTTTTAATATTAATTTTTTTAATATTAATTACATATATTTAATTTAATATTAATTAAATTAATTAATATTAATTTAATTAAAATTTAATACTAATTATATATTAATAAGTTTGTTATTGTCTCTCTGACAATTGGATTAAATTGAATATCGATAGAGAAGCGAATTAGATCCATTATTAATTAATATTCAATAATATATATATTAATTAATATGCATCGATTTTGACAATAGATCGCGCTCTTTATGCAGACTTTTCCAAGTATCTTTTCGAATATGCTCGAGCATATCCAAAGATAAAAATAGATGACATCGTTGGGCCGATGTGTGTTGAAAGAGAGAGAGAGAAAGACCGGAAATTGTCGCTTCTTCCCTCTCTACTTCCTCCCTTCTCTCTCTCTCTCTCTCTCTCTTTTCTTTCTCTTCTTCATCTCTTTTGCCAGGGTAACCGGCGGACTTTCACGCGACAACGATCCGCGGCGCGTTCCGATGTGCCGCAATAATCATGTATTGCGAGAGAAAACTGTCGTTGTGGGACAATCGCCTTTCGAATGGCCGTCGGTCGCACAACAAACGCAAAGTTTGGCGAGAAAGTAGCGACGGTTATTTAACGCGGGTAGCCTGGTAAATCACGATGCCGAGGGGTTACGCAATCCGGAGATTCTGTCAGTTGTGTTCTGTCAGCCTCGTCAAAGTGGTGTCTTTCAGACCCTCCTCGAGCGGTGTCGTCCAACTTTGCGCAATTGCACGATTCCGCAGTTTAATTACTCGAATCGCTTAATGCACGGCGATCTTTCATTTCTTTTTTACAGACGATTCTTGCGATCAAGATAAGCCGGAGACTCTGAGATTTCAAAGAGCACGATTAATTGCATTTATTCTGTTGTAATCAATACTGAAAGGATTGCCAATCGTGGTGACTTTTCAATTAGGGGTCCTAGTCTAATAGTATGAAAAATTGATATTTTTTAAAAAGTTTGTTTTTTTAGGAATATGTAAAGAAATTAATTTTGTTGACGTCGTTTTATTGATATTTTTTAAACCTTGGATTTAGAATCTTTTTGTTCATTAACTGCGTTTATTTTGTTGTAATCAATATTGAAAGGATATGTGCCAATCGTGGTGACTTCAATTAAGAGTCCTAATTTATTCTAGTAGTATGAAAAATTAATAATTTTTAGGAATTTTGTTTTTTAAGAATATGTAAAGAAATTAATCTTTTTGACATTATTTAAACAATCTATTTTTAAAAAAGAATATAAATAGAATATATATATAAAAATAAGGAATATATATAAAAGAATATAAAGAAATTAATCTTGTTGACGTTTTATTGATATTTAAATAATCTATTTTTTAAATCTTGGATTTAGCATTTTTTTGTTCATTAACTGTGTTTATTCTGTTGTAATCAATATTGAAAGGATATATGCCAATCGTGGTGACTTCAATTAAGAGTCCTACTTTACTTTAGTAGTATGAAAAATTAATAATTTTTAGGAATTTTGTTTTTTAAGAATATGTAAAGAAATTAATCTTTTTGACATTATTTAAACAATCTATTTTTTAAAAAGAATATAAATAGAATAAATATAAAAAAATAAGGAATATATATAAAAGAATATAAAAAAATTAATCTTGTTGACGTTTTATTGATATTTAAACAATCTATTTTTTAAATCTTGGATTTAGCATTTTTTTGTTCATTAACTGCGTTTATTCTGTTGTAATCAATATTGAAAGAATATATGCCAATCGTGGTGACTTCAATTAAGAGTCCTAATTTACTTTAGTAGTATGAAAAATTAATAATTTTTAGAAAATTTGTTTTTTCAAAATACGCAAAGAAATTAATCTTTTTGACGTTATTTAAACAATCTATTTTTTTAAACCTTTGATATATAGCATTTTTTTTGTTCATTAACTGCGTTTTTTCTGTTGTAATCAATATTGAAAGGATTCCTGTCAATCGTGATGATTTTTCAATTAAGAGTTTTAGTCTATTCTAGCAGTATGAAAAATTGATAATTTTTAGGAATTTTGTTTTTTTAAAAATATGTAAAGAAATTAATTTTGCTGACATTGTTTTATTGATATTTAAACTATTTTTAAATCTATTTAAACCTTGGAAGGTAGTATTTTTTTATTCATTACAAATCTCTGCGCTGGGATATTCAAAACTGACAGTATTTGCTGCACTTTGTATGATTATCTATAATATAATAAAAGAACTCAGTCTATTATATTTTTGAGAATCTAAATTTAATTAAAATTTAAAGGATCTAATTTGAACCTAAGGAAAAAATTAAATATCCAAGATTGAAAAATAAAAACATAAAACGCTCAATCATTTTTAATATCCTTTAAAAAAATCCGAAAACTTAATTTAATTAATCCTAAAGATCAATTTAACTAATCCCAAAAATCAATTTTTTATACCCTACCCTTAATATTTCGTCTGTTGGCCAAGTGCGATCCGAGAAGGATTACGTTTGCGTAGCTCGAGAGTTTGCAAAATCAGCCAGAAAAGGGGAGCGGAAACGTTAATGAGAAAGAGAGAAAGAGAAAAGTCACAGTTACGTGGCCGCGGGCCATACGTGCGCGGCCGTCCGGGTTACCGGAAGTCGAGTGACCGTAGCCGCGGCCCAGGTGAGCTGGATCGCTCGATTGGTTAGAGATGAAGGGGATGGAGGTAGCGGCGGCTCTTCTGCACGCGAGGGCTACGGAGGTGAAGCCAAGGCTCTCTCTTTGTCGTTTACGCGCTTCCTGCGTAAACGCGGGTTCCCGGGAGGAAATGGAGCATTATAGCATCTCTCGCGAGTATTATACGTGTATACGCGTTATCAGGTGAACTCTCTCTCGAACTCATCTTTCTGATGCTAGATTCATATGTATATGTTTTTAATAGGAAATTTACGAGATCGTTTCTATCCTTTTCTACCTACCCTTTCTGAAGAAAAAAGTACGGTGGAGCATTATAGCATCTCTCGCGAGTATTATACGTGTATACGCGTTATCAGGTGAACTCTCTCTCGAACTCATCTTTCTGATGCTAGATTTATATGTATATATTTTTAATAGGAAATTTACGAGATCGTTTCTATCCTTTTCTACTTACCCTTTCTGAAGAAAAAGGTACGGTGGAGCATTATAGCATCTCTCGCGAGTGTTATACGTGTATACGCGTTATCAGGTGAACTCTCTCTCGAACTCATCTTTCTGATGTTAGATTCATATGTATATGTTTTTAATAGGAAATTTACGAGATCGTTTCTATCCTTTTCTACCTACCCTTTCTGAAGAAAAAAGTACTGTGGAGCATTATAGCATCTCTCGCGAGTGTTATACGTGTATACGCGTTATCAGGTGAACTCTCTCTCGAACTCATCTTTCTGATGCTAGATTCATATGTATATGTTTTTAATAGGAAATTTACGAGATCGTTTCTATCCTTTTCTACCTACCCTTTCTGAAGAAAAAGGTATGGTGGAGCATTATAGCATCTCTCGCGAGTGTTATACGTGTATACGCGTTATCAGGTGAACTCTCTCTCGAACTCATCTTTCTGATGCTAGATTCATATGTATATGTTTTTAATAGGAAATTTACGAGATCGTTTCTATCCTTTTCTACCTACCCTTTCTGAAGAAAAGGTACGGTGGAGCATTATAGCATCTCTCGCGAGTGTTATACGTGTATACGCGTTATCAGGTGAATCTCTCTCGAACTCATCTTTCTGATGCTAGATTCATATGTATATGTTTTTAATAGGAAATTTACGAGATCGTTTCTATCCTTTTCTACCTACCCTTTCTGAAGAAAAAAGTACGGTGGAGCATTATAGCATCTCTCGCGAGTGTTATACATATATACGCGTTATCAGGTGAACTCTCTCTCGAACTCATCTTTCTGATGCTAGATTCATATGTATATGTTTTTAATAGGAAATTTACGAGATTGTTTCTATCCTTTTTTATCTACCTTTTCTGAAGAAAAAGGTACGGTGGAGCATTATAGCATCTCTCGCGAGTATTATACGTGTATACGCGTTATCAGGTGAACTCTCTCTCGAACTCATCTTTCTGATGCTAGATTCATATGTATATGTTTTTAATAGGAAATTTACGAGATCGTTTCTATCCTTTCCTACCTACCCTTTCTGAAGAAAAAGGTGTCAAAGTGGAGTGTTTGTTTCGCGAAACCCCTTTCTAAGTTTCATCAGAGGTATCCACAAGAAATGTTGATGCACCAGAAGCCAGAAGAAACGTTAATATGTATCACGTAAATAATAATATGTATCATGTAAAATCACAGCTTTGTAATGGAAGACCCTGATGGTGGAATCTCTTTTTCGCTCTCTTTAATAACGAGCGTCAAATGAATTCACGAGGAGAAGGCCGACTTCGTGACGCGTTATTTTCTCTTCGAATATATCAAGGCGAAACAAGAAAGGGGAAAGAAGGAGAGAGAGAGAGAAACTTGAAGGAAATGACGCGTATGTCTTTCTGGCGTATAAGAATCCATCACTACCACCATCGTCACCTTTTCCAACACCGTGGAAAAGAGAAATGACGAGATATATCTCCCTCCCTTCCCTCATACCTTACAAGTTTACGCGTTCTCACGCTCTCCATCCCACTCCTTTCTCTCTCTTTCTCTTTCTCTCCGCTTCTCTCGCCTCTTTCAACGGTGAGCGTACGCTCCGATAAACGTTCCACATGTGTGTAACGTGTGTGTATCGCGAACACACTCCGATCGGCGAGATTACGAGGTAGGGCTTCGGGGAGAGAAGCACATCAGCTTCCTAGTTATAATAAACGTCGCAAAAAATGTGGCAAAAACCTGCTCAGCCTTCGGCAAGTTATATACCGGCGTCCAACCGCGGGTCCGGCTTCTGCTCTCTCTATCGCTATCCGCTATTCGCGTTCCTTTTGTCTTCCTGCATCCTCTCCTCCCCCTCCTCCTCCTCCATCTCTCGGAGCCTCCGTCTTGCGTCTTTTTTCCCTTCTCGTCCTGTTGCTCGCTCCTCTCTCCTCCTCCCCCTTCTTTCTTTGATCACCGTAGGTGTTGCCAGACAACAACCTGTACACCGGGGCCAGGCCAACTTCCTTCCTGCGGTCATCCTTTTCCGTTCATCCCCCCCTCTGTCTTTCTCTTTCTCTCGGATTGAGTCGCCCCCTTCGGCGCGAAAGTCTCCCCTTCGCCCCTCGCTCTCTTTATCCTCTCCCGTTATCTATCTCTCGTCGCTTCTTCCCCTTTTCTTCTTTTCCCTCGACACCCAGCGGCTCCTCGGCCTGTCCGTCACTCCTTCCTCTACAATCGTGTTCCCACAATGTTGCATTGTTATTATTTCCACGACTATATCGTTCCAACCCCATTCTGCAGCATCTCCGATGATGCAACGCGCTTTATCAATTTCCGCGACGCTAATCGACGATAATGAAATTCTCCACTTCCGCGGTTTCTTGCCATTTGACGCGTGACGTCACTTCGACTTCGTCGAACTTGTGAATGAAGATCGATAACGCGAATCGCGCGCAATCATTAATTTTATTCCATTGGTCGTGGCCAACTAGTGCGCATCATTCAAAACTGATTGATTGAACTTCAATACGTTTTACGACAATTGACCATCGTAATTGTATCAATTGTAATGACATTGAAAGAAATTTTGAATTATCGAAAAGCCAGTCGGGCTTGTTCTAAACAATTCAATAATGCGTGACGTCACCAATCAAAAATTCCGATAATATTTCAAGAATTTTTTCTTTTAAAATTTTCGAAAAATGTGAAACATATTAGAGGTAAAAGATAAATTAATAGATTAATAGAGCGAATAATTCAATTTACTTTTTGTCAAGGTTGGCAAAAAACTTGATTTTTTTTATTTTAAATAAAAAACATTGTTTTTTTTTGTTTAGAACAATATTTTTTGTTTTATTTGTATTTTTAAGTAAAGTAAAAAAAACATGTTTTAAACAAGCAAAAAACACTTAATAGCTTTGATCTGTGTAAATATTTAAATTTTTCGTTAGCGTTAAACTGTAAATAACGTTGCCAAAATTGACAACGTTATTAAAAATATAAATAATAAAATAAAAATGATCAGGTTGGTATTATTTTAGCAGAATATTTATTTTTGGAGTTATTTATTTTTGGAGAAAAGAAGTCCTAGTTAATAATATTTAATATAAAATACTTTGATTCTTTTCCTATTCTTATTAAGTAACATGCTTAACTCCTCATGCTTAACTCTCAACATAAATTATAAAGAAAAGAAAAATAAAATACCTCAATTCTTCTTTTTAAAAGAAGAATTTTTTTTTTAAACTACTGACCTGCTATGAGTTATGTACTATTAATTTAAAATGCTAAAATGTAAAATGTAAAATCAGTCAACATCTTCTAAGTAATCTTTATTGTATTGATTGTGATTTAATATCCAAAAATAAATATTCTAAAATAATACCCATCTTATTTTTATTTTATTATTTATATTTTTATATCTATATGTTACATAAATATAGATAAAAAACTAAAAACACTAATACAAAAACTTTTTTGCAATATACACATCTATTAGTTTTTGTTTGTTTTTGATTTTTTTTACAATTTCTTTTCCAAATAATCATACATTTTATTTGCGATATTTGAAACGATTCTAAACAATAGTTTAAAACAGTTTAAAACAAAAATGTTTAAAACAGTGTCCACTGTTTTAAACAAGTTTTAATCAAACAGTTTTAAACACATTGTTTAAAACATGCCAACTCTTTGTCATTTCATTAATAATTAAAAAAACACAGTTTCCTGCGCAGTCTCCTTGAGAATCACGTAATCGTATAATCTTCAAGATTCGTGTCGCAACAGCTCGCTCGAAATTAAGTAACCTATCTCTCCTTTAGCGTTTGTTGAAGTCAATCTATATCCGATAAGATAAACATCTAGATAAACCCAGAAGTTTATTCTAAAGTACCACATCCTGTCAAAGAGAGTCGGTCGATTCGTTTCCCAGTTTAATTTATCGAAACAAATGCGGCGTAACCGGTTGCGAGAAGGAGGAGGAGGATGAATAGGGGTTTCCGGATATCGGGTTCGTACAGTTATACACATGTACACACCTATGTAAAGAAACAGCGAGAAAATATAGCTCGCGGAATCGCGGCTACTCCGAGAAAGAGAGAGAGAGAGAGAGAGAGAGAGAGAGGAGAGAGAGAGAGAGAAAGAGAGAGAGAGAGAGAGAGAGAGAGAGAGAGAGAGACAGAGAGAGAGAGCGAGAGAGAGAGAGAGAGAGAGAGAGAGAGAGAGAGAGAGAGTCCCTCTCCCTCTTCGAAGTGACGAGCAAACGTATCCTCGCGTTGCGTTTGACGGTACCCTGGCTTATGAATGAGTCCCCCGGACTTACCGGAAGTCGCGGAGGAAATTTTTAGCCTCGCGCCCTCGCGAGCGACGAGTTTTTCATCAATCACTCGCACGACATCCTCGGCCGACGAGACACCGTGCGAAAGTCGCCAGGAGCCTAGGTGTTTGTGCCTCGGACAACTACGTGTAATTACGTCACGTTGCTTGTTTTTTTTTTTTATTTCTCCATTTTTTCTTCCATCGTCGAAGAGGAGGCTGTAAAGTGCGTGCGCGACGCATCTGCCGTTTCCGCTCTGCGCTTCCGCTAAAAACCTTAATCGTCGTCGCGATTCGTTTGTGCATTAGCGTCATTAAAGCACGCTCGTTATCGCGAAAGCAAACGGAGATCGAAGGGTTACGTTTATTTGCCTTCGATGCTATAATTGAATGAATCATCCTCGCGGAAGATCTGTCTGCGAATCCTACGTGACAAGCATTTATGCAAATATATAAATCTCAATGTATCGCTGTATTAACGCGACATCCATTAGCGTTAATGTGACTCTATGTAAAAAATTTTATTCTGCTATAAAAATATTAAATAATATTAATTTATTAAATATCAAATAATATTAATTTATTAAGTAATATTAATTTATTAAATATCAAATAATATTAATTTATTAAGTAATATTGATTTATTAAATATCAAATAATATTAATTTATTAAATAATTTATTAAATATCATTAATAATTTATTAAATATCAAAGAATATTAATTTATTAAATAATATTATTATATTTAATAATATTATTTAAAATATTAAATAATATTTTAAGAATATTTAATGATATTATTTAAAATATTAAATAATATTTTAATATTATTTAACAATATTATTTAAAAGATTAAATAATATTTTAATAATATTTATTAATATTTTAATAAAATTTTATTAAGGTACATTTTATTAAGGACATTTTATTAAGGTATCTAATAAAATATTATTCTATTAAAATATTAAATAATATTTATATATAATAATATTTAATAATATTTTAATAAAATGATATTTTATTAATTTTATTGTCCAATACTACTTGATAAAATACACATGCAATATTTTAATAAAATACATTAATGAGACTGAAATGGAATCTTTTCATTACATGTATATTTATATAAAAGGAAAACATACATATAAATGTAACATAAATTTATTTTATCTATTTATTTTAAATGAAATCCGTTCAAAGCACGAATTATTTAATCATGTGGCATAGAAACCTCGATTTGCTACAACATAAATATTGCCGCGATGAGATGAATTAATTCATGCCGATATATGCCAAGTTAAAATTAAATAACTGTAGTTGAATAATTACATATAATCAACATGATTATAATTTAAAATAAACAGTTGCGCGCAAAACGAGCGTTATTGACGATTTTATTATTTCTTAATCATGGAAACTCCCCCCCAAGACTCGAGGAAAAAAAATTCACCTAAAGCGAGATCTATCAAATGTTATATAAATGTTACGCCCTTCGCACTGGCGCGAAGGTCACCGCGGTTCGCCCTGCTAACCGGCCGAAAGAAGGTCACGCGAGGAACTGCAGTCATTCTCGGAAAATGCCGGCTCGTTTCTCCATCCAGCGTGACGTCAACGTCCCGACGACGGCGTCGAACGAGCGGAAAAAAGAGATCCGATCTCCAAACGCGACGCTCGACGTGGAGAAGAAGAAGGAGGAGGTGGAGGAGAAGGAGGAGGTGGGAGTCTCTCTCTCTCTCGAGACGAGAGCTCTCTCGAGGTGAGCTACCAGTTAAAGCGTGCGGCTCGGGCATGAATGAACGAACCGGCAAAACCGAATGAAGGAAGGAACGGACCTGCGCGCCCCCGTGTATCAGCCAACTCTCGGTATTTACTCGCGTGCGCGCGTCGTAGACGAGGGAACGCGTGTGTGCGTACGTGCGCGTCGTCGTCGCCAATACACTCGCGCGGCTCGGGCCGCGCGCGCGCGCGATTGGCGGCGCGGGACGTGGGAGGGGCGCGGGGAGAGCGCCAGCGCGCGCGCGGTTGGCGGCGCGGGACGTGGGAGGGGCGAGGGGGGGGTGACAGCGCGCGCGGTGTGCGCCGACGCCAGTGTTAGTCCGCCGCGTGACGGGAGAGCGTTCATTCATAAAACTCGGCGAGAAGGTCTGCGTCGCGGCCGGTGGTGGGGGGGTCGAGTGCTTCTCCGTCTCTCTCCCTCTCCCTCTCTCTCTCTCTCTCTCTCTCTCTCGGTTCCGTCGTCCATCTCGCGCTCATTCTCGCTGTCCTCGTGCTCGCTCGCGCGTACATTGAGCTCTCCCCTCCTCCCCCTCTCTGTCTATATTTCTCTTTCTCTGTTTCTGTCGCTTCCCCCTCTCTCTCTCTCTCTCTGGCTGTCTTTGTCGCTCCGTTAATTCCACCTGGGATGATCCATGCCGATGGTCGCGCGTTACGTGTGTTCCATCTTATCGCTTTTTATCTCGTCGAGAGGCAATTCGGTCTCGGGTCGGTATTTTCGGATGCCACATTCCTATTCGCGTCGCTCCAACGTGCCTTCTTTTCTCCCCCCTTCCCCCTTCCTGCTCCTCAGTCTTACCCCCTCTTCTTCCCTTCTCGGTTTCATTCAGCTGAAAATACCGCTCTTCTCCCTCGCTGGTCTGTATCTATTAAGAACGTCCGCGTCTCTTTTCGCGGATAATTTCATCTCCCATCCTTCGTCTCGTCCACTTCTCTCTCTAGCTCCTACATCGCCGTACACGGCACGCTTCTCCTATAATAAACCGGTGCCTCCTTCCTCCTCTGATACCTACAAGCCTGCCTGTCATGCGATCTAGCCATCCGTGACACCGAGTCACGACTCGAGGAACCAATAGTCTCCCTCCCACTCTTGGATAGCGTGCGAGGGAATCTTCTTTTGCGCTCTACCCATCGTCCCGTTCATCTCTTATGGTTCCTCGCGTGGAAATTCGCGTATTTGGGACTTGGGGCGCGAGATTTCTCCCTAGAATCGATCCCCCCTCCCCCTCCTCGCGCCCCACCTCCTCCTTCGCGACGAGTCTTCCTCTGCTTCCCTCTCGTACACCTTTGCTCTCCTCTTCCTCTTCTTCTCCCGAGCTCCTCTCCCTCGTCCCTTCGTCTCTTTAGTCCTCTCTCTCTCTCTTTCGCAGCACGTACGCACTTACCTGCACGACGGTGGCGCTTCGGCTTAACGAACTCCGGTGGCGCCCAAGGAAAGATCGTCTCGTGGTCGGGGATCTCTGCCTCGATCCCGACACACCGTCCCGAGTGCGAGGAGCGGGCGCGCGCTCTCTCTCTCTCCTCTCGCCTCCCACGTATATGCGTGTGTGCGGTTGCGTCGTGTGCCCGTCAAGTGCGCGGAATCATATATTTTCGGATACTCCGCTTCGCGCCCTCCTCCGATTCGGCCTCTCTTCCCCTCCATCGCCCTCCCTCGGGGCGGTTGCGCAAGCAGGTATTCGGAAATAACCCGTGTGGGTCGCAGTTATGAATTGATAGCAAACACATGGTGGACACAAACGCCGCGTGTTCCCTCCGTTCAGTCGGTAGTGCGTCTCTCGCCGAGGGATCTCGGGTCCCCCGTGATTGACACCTCGATTGGCGACCTGGTGCGCGATCCTCGAACACTCGAGTGGACGATTGGACCTGGTGAATCTCCAAATGGCACGGGACAATCGTCCTCGTCGCTTCGTTTCGCTCAACCCAAAGTGTACTTATTGGTGACTCGGCCTGATGACAGTGGCCAGCCTGTCGACGGGGATCTACCCGCTTTATCATGGGATAAAGGGAGCCCAGGGGCTTTCCAGTTTGGCCGAAAGTTGATTCCATGATGAACCTGAAGGTCTGCCACGATTTGACATGTGATTACCAATCGTGCCAATTTGGTTCCGCGGCAACGAACCCCAAACATCTTTAGCGTCTTCGCTCATCTTCGATTTGGATGCTGCGGATTCGTGTCCTGAGAGAGAGAGAGTGCAAGGGACGAGGGGACTGCGAGTTGGGGCGAGACCGGAGAAACCGGACGAATGACTCTGACAATCCTGGACCACGTACATGTGCAGTGATTACCCAAGATCGGCACTCATGTACGTTGATTACGGCGGCGACACTTATGCCGGAATGGGAATCAAGGCTATGAAGTCCTTTGGCAGGCCCAGAGGTAGGAATCCCAAGGATGCTGCATCGTTATTTGCACTTGGTCTCGTAGCGAGGCGCAATGAGGCGTAGAGCATTTGACGTAATCGTTTTATAAGGGTTAGAGCTGTCTGATATTTATTACGCGGCCGTAAAAAAGTTCCACCGTAAAATGTATCACGCGATCCCCTCCAAGTCATCACATGTAAATGGTACTTGCCTTTCTTTTCAATATTTATATGTTATTGCGGCTACGAGATTAACATGACGTGATTTGTATGGGAACAGTTATGACGCAGATGTGGAAACGACAATGATTGACGATATCGCATCGCGTCAATCGTTTTCGAAACGAATTGAAAATTTCAATATTTAGTGTGTAATCCAAGAATTTATTATCGACATATCAGTTTGAAGTTATCCGCTTGTTTTACTCAAGTAGTATTATGCACGCACAACTATCTGTATTTAAACAAGAGGAGAGATAAAATATATCACAAGTATGTATAAAAGATTATAATTTAAAGAAAGAACAGCGTAAAAATTTGATTTTTAAAAATGATGTAAAATCTGAAAAGTGTGAAATTTTTGGTAAAAATGTATTCGTGCTTGTGTGAAATGTTTATAAAAATACTGGCTTACAAATGTTAATTATTCATTTTTAATTTTTTATTTATGGATTATTATTTAGCATCAAGGCTGGCAAAATTCCCCGCATTATTTGAATACAAGTGGATTTTATCCAAATAATGTGAGATTAAAATAGTAATTGATGATAAGTAAAAGAATAGAGACAGTAAAAAATAGGTATTTTCAGAAAAAAATTGATAAGAATTGGATTTTTTATTAAAATAGATAGAAAATTTTGTTATCGATATTTAAATTAAATTTAAAAAATATTTTCTCTAATTTAATTTAGCTCTAAAATACAAAAATTCGTGACGAAATAATCCACATAACAAATAAATTAATCTTTTGTTAAAAGATGTTAAAAGATAGGAGCGTGAACCAGAGCTATTTAAAAAATTTTTAATTCCGCCATTATTACATTTTTCTTATTAAACTAAGAGTTAATATAAAATTTAGTAACATTTATATTTCCAAAGTTTTTGCTTCAAAAATTTCACACATTTTGAATTAAAAAAGAACTTTATTATTAGATTGATTTCATTTTTTTAAATAGTGATTAGTATGATTTATTAATTAATGGAAAAAATATTTTAATTTATATAATTTTATTCTTAAGAAAGTTATATAAATTAAAATATTTTAGTGTTATTGATTTTTATAAGTTATTTACTTTTATTAGTTTATTGGATAAAGAAACAACAAAATCAAAATTTAGCATAATTTTTTCTTTTCATTGGATTTTTCTGATTATAATTTTTTTTCATTGGATTTTTCTGATTATAATTTATTAATCAAATCCCAACAATTTAAAATGAAAAGATTAATGCCAGTAATATATTCTAAACACACGAAGAAATTATTCTGCAGAATATTCGTAAAAAATAGTAGAAAAATTTAGGATACGTTTCACGACGCCCGTATTGAGATCATAATTAGGGGATAATAAATGCGGTCCACGCGCACGCGTCTCGCTTCCGGAGATGAAAACCAACCCTGACTTTGACATTGGAGACACCAGTAATCGTGCCAACGTGATTAACGCACGAACGTGACTTTGTTTCCGACAGATTGTAACAGATGTCATCGACGTCGCTCACGCGCGAGCTTAATCCACGTCCCGAGTATATACCGCTCGTATGCACTTCCTGCAGTCGCAGGAACTCGCTATTACAGGCCGACCATCTCCGATGTAATCATAACCGACCAAACACCTGGAAATCAGGTCGAAAAACTCGATTAAATAATCTCGATTGCCACATTTTAAATTAATTTAACTCGTTAGCATTGATCGTATCGTCTTTATTTAACGCGATATTTAGACATTTAATTTATCGTCTGTGCAGAAATCTTTTTATTTAAAAAATAAAAGGTAAATTTAAAAATTAAAGAATGAAATGAAAAAATAAAATTTAAAAATAATAAATTATATAAAATAAATGTTATTGGTGTAAATGTCGGGAAATTGTACTCGTGTAGAAATCTTTTTATTTAAAAAATAAAAGGTAAATTTAAAAATTAAGAATTAAAAAATAAAATGAAAAAATAAAATAGAAAACTAATAAATTATATAAAATAAATGTTATTGGCGTAAATGTCGGAAAATTGTACTCGCAGGGTTCATCTACGCAATCATGTAATTCCCTTCTCCGATGTAATCATAACCGACTCAAACATCTGGGGATCAGATCGAAAAACTTACGATTAAATAATCTCAATTGCCATATGTTAATTGCCATAAATTAATTTAACTCGTTAACATTGATCGTGTCGTTCTCGTTTAACGCAATATTTAAACATTTAATTTATCGTCTGTGCAGAAATCTTTTTATTTAAAAAATAAAAGATAAATTTAAAAATTAAAGAATAAAATTAAAAAATAAAATTAAAAATAAAATTAAAAAATAATAAATTGTATAAAATAAATGTTATTGGCGTAAATGTCGGGAAATTGTGCTCGTGGCGAGGTTCATCTACGAATACGCGATCGTGCAGTTCTCCGATCATCTCCGATGTAATCATAACCGATTCAAACACCTGGGGATCAGGTCGAAAAACTCGATTAAATAATCTCAATTGCCATATGTTAATTGCCATAAATTAATTTAACTCGTTAACATTGATCGTGTCGTCCTCGTTTAACGCGATATTTAGACACTTAATTTATCGTCTGTGCAGAAATCTTTTTATTTAAAAAATAAAAGATAAATTTAAAAATTAAAGAATAAAATTAAAAAATAAAATTAAAAATAAAATTAAAAAATAATAAATTGTATAAAATAAATGTTATTGGCGTAAATGTCGGGAAATTGTGCTCGTGGCGAGGTTTATCTACGAGTACGCGATCGTGCAGTTCTCCGATCATCTCCGATGTAATCATAACCGATTCAAACACCTGGGGATCAGGTCGAAAAACTCGATTAAATAATCTCAATTGCCATATGTTAATTGCCATAAATTAATTTAACTCGTTAACATTGATCGTGTCGTCCTCGTTTAACGCGATATTTAGACACTTAATTTATCGTCTGTGCAGAAATCTTTTTATTTAAAAAATAAAAGATAAATTTAAAAATTAAAGAATAAAATTAAAAAATAAAATTAAAAATAAAATTAAAAAATAATAAATTGTATAAAATAAATGTTATTGGCGTAAATGTCGGGAAATTGTGCTCGTGGCGAGGTTCATCTACGAATACGCGATCGTGCAGTTCTCCGATCATCTCCGATGTAATCATAACCGATTCAAACACCTGGGGATCAGGTCGAAAAACTCGATTAAATAATCTCAATTGCCATATGTTAATTGCCATAAATTAATTTAACTCGTTAACATTGATCGTGTCGTCCTCGTTTAACGCGATATTTAGACACTTAATTTATCATCTGTGCAGAAATCTTTTTATTTAAAAAATAAAAGATAAATTTAAAAATTAAAGAATAAAATTAAAAAATAAAATTAAAAATAAAATTAAAAAATAATAAATTGTATAAAATAAATGTTATTGGCGTAAATGTCGGGAAATTGTGCTCGTGGCGAGGTTCATCTACGAGTACGCGATCGTGCAGTTCCCTTCCATGTGCGATCCTTAAGTAGGGGATCTGTCGAGCGAGTAGCCGTTGCTATTCGACGATACTTCCTGGCAACCGGTTTCGAGGCGACTGCTTGATCCGTTTTCTTCGTTGCTGATATCGCAAGTAGAGCTCTTACTATTCAAAGTATTTCTGGTATTCGCGCATTGGATTAATATTGACGATGCACTTGCGACCGCGAATATCCCGCGACGTTGGAAAACGCGCGATTCGATCAAGTTTTACCAGGAAGATATACTACTGTGGTTGCAATATATACAAGAGGGGATTAAATTGCGTTTATATATATCACAAAAAAACGATATCGCGCTCTTTTTATTCGATAGAGGCCAACGACTTTGCGAGAGCAAGATAGTCGGGTCATCCAAAGCGAATCGGATTTTTGTCCTCTCTCCTATGACTTATGTAATTTTCGAGTCGCAGGAGATAAAAAACTGAAACGTTTAAAGTTCAAGTTGAATTTCATATGTTAATATTTCTCTCATTAATCATATATATTGCGTCCTTTCACTTCCATTCGTTAGGTCGATGTGTCTCGATTCCAAGTGTTTTCTTCCGATCGACTCGATATTCTGCTCGCGTGTAAAAATTCGAGAATACATTTACTTCTACTACGTCGTCAAA
This sequence comes from Camponotus fellah, assembly GCA_030586385.1. Taxonomy (NCBI): domain Eukaryota; kingdom Metazoa; phylum Arthropoda; class Insecta; order Hymenoptera; family Formicidae; genus Camponotus; species Camponotus fellah. The sequence continues at coordinate 883,722 of JAPIVC010000972.1, forward strand.
TTAAAGAATCCTTAATCGACTTATTTTCCACAAAATTACGCATTGATTTTTATTTTCCGAGCCATGAAACACACTTCAAGTATTTAGTTATCAGTAGAATCGACACAGAAAATTATTTCCCTGCTTCAGGAAACGGCAACATTCACGGTAATATTTTTTTCACGATTTTAACGAAAGTCGTTTCTATAACGTTTAAATTTAACGATGGAAGGAAAAAGATCTTTATCGTCCGTATTCAAGATCTTTAAAAGATATTCCGAGAGCACTCAATTATTGCCATCAAGTCAAATGCGCTTCAATTTCGAGAAACTTTGAGGACGAACTTTGGCAAGCTTCTCGTCACAAAGTGCCAGATTTTTTCGCTTGAAGATTTACATTTGGAAATTCTAAGATAAGATAAGATATTAAGATATTTTTTTTCAAGAAAATCATAAATTTTAAATGTTTCATATTTTGATAATAAAAAAAAAATACATATAAAATATGGATCTAAAATCGAGGAAAATAATCAATTAATTAACATTTTAATCCGCTATTTTCTTGAGAAAGATATTTAAAAAATATATATCTTAAAAGATATTAAGAAAATTTTTTTAAATTATCTGAAGTATCGTGCTTATTTTTTATATATTATACAAAATTTTTTATTATTTTTTATATATTATACAAAATTTTTTATTATTTTTTATATTATACAAACATTTTTTTATATAATATATATTATATGTTATATTTTTTTATATAATTGCAAGATTTTTTTATATGAAAATCATAAATTTTAAATGTTTCATATTTTGATAATAAAAAAAAAATACATATAAAATATGGATCTAAAATCGAGGAAAATAATCAATTAATTAACATTTTAATCCGCTATTTTCTTGAGAAAGATATTTAAAAAAATATATCTTAAAAGATATTAAGAAAATTTTTTAAATTGTCTGAAATATCGTGCTTATTTTTATATATTATATAAAATTTTTTATTATTTTTTATATATTATACAAAATTTTTTATTATTTTTTATATATCATACATTTTTTTATTATTTTTTATATTATACAAAAATTTCTTTTTATATAATATATATTATATATCATATTTTTTTATATAATTGCAAGATTTTTTATATAAAAATCACAAATTTTAAATGTTTCATATTTTGATAATAAAAAAAATACATGTAAAATATGGATCTAAAATCGAGGAAGATAATCAATTAATTAATCCGCTATTTACTTGAGAAAGATATTAAGAAAATTTTTTTAAATTGTCTGAAATATGATGTTTGTTTTTTATATATTATACAAAATTTTTTATTATTTTTTATATATTATACAAAATTTTTTATTATTTTTTTATATATCATACAACATTTTTTTATTATTTTTTATATTATACAAAAATTTAATTAATTTTTATATATTATATCTTATATTTTTTCATATAATTGCAAGATTTTTTATATAAAAATCACAAATTAAATGTTTCATATTTTGATAATAACAAAAATATATGTAAAATATGGATTTAAAATCGAGGAAGATAATCAATTAATTAACATTTTAATCCGCTATTTACTTGAAAAAAAATATTTAAAAAAATATATCTTAAAAGATATTAAGAAAATTTTTTAAAATTGTCTGAAATATGATGTTTATTTTTTATATATTATACAAAATTTTTTATTATTTTTTATCATACAACATTTTTTTATTATTTTTTATATTATACAAAAATTTAATTACTTTTTATATAATATATATTATATATCATATTTTTTTATATAATTGCAAGATTTTTTATATGAAAATAAGGAGAAAAATTGCGGATATCTTTGCTGATAATTTAATAATTTAATACCACAAAATTTAAGAGCGAACGCCGCGTTAAATGAGATCGCTAATAATCGCGTGAAATGAGAAAGCAAGAGACACTTTGATGGCGTGTCGCGGAATAATGGCGGCGCAACGTAGTATTTTAATAATTCATTTCGTAGAAGAGTAGCAGGAGATTACACGAACGCCATAGGCGGTGATTCCAACTTTCATTGTCAGTGCAATGACATAAGCGTTGCATTGTGCGCCGTCACTGCTTTCGACCGACATTAGAAAACAAGTCGCTTGACTTGCTCGATATATTTTTATATGTATCAATAAAAAAGTCGAGGAAAAATTATTTGACAGTTGAATGCTTCTCGTTAAAAAATCAGGAATATTATTTCGAGAGCGCTTTTTAAAAGACAGGTTGTTTACTCTCTGAAAAGATATAGAAAACTTGGAATTTTCAGAGATTTCTTTTGGAAAAATTAGGAAATTCCAATTGAAATTTAATTAGAATTCAGGAAATTAAAAAAAAATTCTCTCTTTAATAATTTTACTCTAGGTACTGTAAACAGCAAGCAAATTACGCGTTTAAAATGTACCATGAACATTTATTTTTGTCCATATATTCAATGTCTTGGTAAAATATTACTAAAAAAATTAAAAAGAAATTTTTTGCAAAACTTCTTATTTTATAAAAGTTATTCATTTTTTTTTTTAATTTACAAATCTAACATTTTGAAACTTGAAAGGCTTTGTGTTTTTTCTATGAATGAAAAATATTAAAAAACGCACGCAATAAAAAATTAAAAAGAAATATTTTTGCAAAAATTCTTATTTTATAAAAATTATTCATTTTTTTTTAATTTACAAATCTAACATTTTGAAACTTGAAAGGCTTTGTGTTTTTTCTATGAATGAAAAACATTAAAAAACGCACGCAATAAAAAATTAAAAAGAAATATTTTTGCAAAAATTCTTATTTCATAAAAATTATTCATTTTTTTTTAATTTACAAATCTAACATTTTGAAACTTGAAAAGCTTTGTGTTTTTTCTATGAATGAAAAACATTAAAAAACGTACGCAATAAAAAAGAAATATTTTTGCAAAAATTCTTATTTCATAAAAGTTATTCATTTTTTTTTTAATTTACAAATCTAACATTTTGAAACTTGAAAGGCTTTGTGTTTTTTTTATGAATGAAAAACATTAAAAAACGCACGCAATAAAAAATCGCATGAAAAAATCTTCAAAATATTCTTTTTATTCTGTAATTTTGAATAAAAGTACCCGGAAGATGAGGGAACTTTTTTACGAGATTCAAATAGAATCCTGAAAGATCAACGAAATTATTCGTATTTCTTTGCTTGAAAAATCACACACACACAAATACACATTTATTGCTCAGATTTGTTTAATGTTCGCTTTGAATAGGGAGCAATCGTACGACATTTAATCACGTTCTTCCTGTATATTCCGAGAGAGCCCGCGGATAATAATCCGACTAATTTATTCCTTTTCATTGATTCTGTACTCGTTGGAATTATGTAACCGCGATTAATGAAAATGGCATCTCGAAACGCGTTCACGTCGCATGTCGAGCTAAAAATGCGGAACCGTAAAGCGAGATATTACATCCCAACGCCCTTCTATTAATATCCGCACGTATTTCAAAGCCAGTCAATCATATCCGAGCTGATTACCTCGAGCAATTTCGTATCGATCGCGATTGTTGTCGACGCTATTCGTGGCGTTTTCAATTTTGCGGACGATTCGCATCAGAATTGCTCTCGTCGTAAGATGGAGGAGACTGGGTCACGTAAATCGTCAGAGTTGCTTGATATAAATATAAAAGAAACTGTCTCATTTTGATGTAAAAAATAAAAACAAATATATGCGTTTTTATTTGATATTTCAAATAAAAACGCATATATTTATTTTTATTTTTTTCTGTCAAGGTAAAAAAGAATTTTTTACAATTTCTGCCATTTAAATGTATATTTGTCCAACATTTTTCACCAAAATATTTTCTTATAAAAAAATTAACAATTATTTTGTCGATTTTAAATTAAAATAAAAAATTAGGTTAGAGTAATTATTAAAAAATATCATAAAATTTTGTTATTTAATAATTTATCAATTTTTTGGGTCACATAAATCATCAGAATTGCTTGATGTAAATGTAAAAGAAACTGTCTCATTTTGATGTAAAAAATAAAAACAAATATATGCGTTTTTATTTGATATTTCAAATAAAAACGCATATATTTATTTTTATTTTTTTCTGTCAAGGTAAAAAAGAATTTTTTACAATTTCTGCCATTTAAATGTATATTTGTCCAACATTTTTCACCAAAATATTTTCTTATAAAAAAATTAACAATTATTTTGTCGATTTTAAATTAAAATAAAAAATTAGGTTAGAGTAATTATTAAAAAATATCATAAAATTTTGTTATTTAATAATTTATCAATTTTTTGGGTCACATAAATCATCAGAATTGCTTGATGTAAATGTAAAAGAAACTGTCTCATTTTGATGTAAAAAATAAAAACAAATATATGCGTTTTTATTTGATATTTCAAATAAAAACGCATATATTTATTTTTATTTTTTTCTGTCAAGGTAAAAAAGAATTTTTTACAATTTCTGCCATTTAAATGTATATTTGTCCAACATTTTTCACCAAAATATTTTCTTATAAAAAAATTAACAATTATTTTGTCGATTTTAAATTAAAATAAAAAATTAGGTTAGAGTAATTATTAAAAAATACCATAAAATTTTGTTATTTAATAATTTATCAATTTTTTGAGTCACGTAGATCGTCAGAGTTGCTTGATATAAATGTAAAAAAAACTGTCTCATTTTGATGTAAAAAGTAAAAATAAATATATGCGTTTTTATTTAATATTTCAAATTTTATTTTTATTTTTTTCTGTCAAGGTACAAAAAGAATTTGTTACAATTTTTGCCATTTAAATGTATATTTGTCCAACATTTTTCACCGCACAAAATATTTTCTTGTAAAAAAATTAACAATTATTTTGTCGATTTTAAATTAAAATAAAAAATTAGGTTAGAGTAATTATTAAAAAATACCATAAAATTTTGTTATTTAATAATTTATCAATTTTTTGAGTCACGTAAATCGTCAGAATTGCTTGATGTAAATGTAAAAGAAACTGTCTTATTTTGATATAAAAAATAAAAATAAATACATGCGTTTTTATTTGATATTTCAAATAAAAACGCATATATTTATTTTTATTTTTTTCTGTCAAGGTACAAAAAGAATTTGTTACAATTGTTGCCATTTAAATATATATTTGTCCAACACCGCGCAAAATATTTTCTTGTAAAAAAATTAACAATTAATTTTGTCGATTTTAAATTAAAATAAAAAATTGGGTTAGATTAATTATTAAAAATTATGATAAAATTTTATTTAATAATTTATTAAATAAAATTTATTTATTTTATCTTTATTATTTTTTATTATCTAAAATTTATTTAATAATTTATTAAATAAAATTTTATCATAATTTTTAATAATTAATCTAACCCAATTTTTTATTTTAATTTAAAATCGATAAAAAAATTATTAAATAAAATTTATTAAATTTTATTTAATAATTTATCAATTTTTTCACTACAATTGCAGAGAATAATATTTTCGGATATAATATTAATGGAGTTTTTTTTTAAATATCCGGAATATTTAAAAAAAAATTTTTTTGCGACACAAATTTCTGGCGCGTGCATTTGTCCATCATGACGCGGTTCTGACCCGATTATAGTTATATATATACACATCAAAAAGTCTCGCATCTGGCAAAGATGTGCCGCGGACAACTGCAGAACTTTATCCCGGTTCCGGTTTCAAGATGACGACTGTTTAGGTCCCTTAAACATTCATAAAATCCGATATACAAGCAAAGTGGCGCACTTTCTCTCGCTTTAAACAATCAGGTAGTCGAGATTGAAGAAGAATGTCATTTGTCCCGATATCGAGATTCGATTTAATGAATTTTCCCGAGATTAAGTGGCTGTCATTTTCTCTCTCTTTCTCTTTTCGAAGCTGGAAATGATAGCAATCTAGATTGTTTGCCGCAAACAACTGGATTCTAATTTTTTTGAAACGCAAACAGACCAGACCGCTATAAACAGCCAACACATTTGCACGTCTACATCTGAGATGGAATGTGAATACAACAAATTCAGGCCAGCTCGAGCGACTTGTGCACAATATTGGTTTTACGTTGCTCTTATATTAGTTTCCCAACACGATCTTTATGTCGGTTTTATATTGATTTCACGGCGCAATTGATTTTATATTGGTTTTGTATGACTTTCACACATAATCGGAATCGCGCACTCGGGTAGTCATTACACCGGTCATATCGATCACGTCTTTGACGATGCGTGGACGACTAACAACAGCTGGAATCAAGAGAGGGGCGAGAAAATTTTTCTTAAATATTCCGGATATATTTAAAAAAAAATACTCCATTAATATTATATCTGAAAATATTATTCTCTGCAGTTGTAGTGAAAAAATTGACAAATTATTAAATAAAATTTAATAAATTTTATTTAATAATTAATTAATTTTTACAATTTAATTATTAAATAAAATTTAATAAATTTTATTTAATAATTTTTTTATCGATTTTAAATTAAAATAAATTTTATTTAATAATTAAATTGAAAAAATTTTTTATTTTAATTTAAAATCGATAAAAAAATTATTAAATAAAATTTAATAAATTTTATTTAATAATTTTTATTTAATAATTTTTTTATCGATTTTAAATTAAAAAATTGGGTTAGATTAATCATTAAAAATTATGATAAAATTTTATTTAATAAATTATTATATTTTTTATCAATTTTAAATTAAAATAAAAAATTGAGTTAGATTAATCATTAAAAATTATGATAAAATTTTATTTAATAAATTATTATTTTTTTATCGATTTTAAATTAAAATAAAAAATTGAGTTAGATTAATTATTAAAAATTATGATAAAATTTTATTTAATAAATTATTATTTTTTTATCGATTTTAAATTAAAATAGAAAATTGGGTTAGATTAATCATTAAAAACTATGATAAAATTTTATTTAATAAATTATTATTTTTTTATCGATTTTAAATTAAGATAAAAAATTGAGTTAGATTAATCATTAAAAATTATGATAAAATTTTATTTAATAAATTATTATTTTTTATCAATTTTAAATTAAAATAAAAAATTGGGTTAGATTAATTATTAAAATTTTATCATAATTTTTTATTTTAATTTAAAATCGAAAAAAAATTTTCCAGAGAAAAAAAGGGAGAAAAAAAAGTAGAAGCTGGCGGATAAATTGATTCATCGAAGCCGGACATTATCTGATAGAGAGCAGCTGATGAACCGCGGCGCGATAATTGGTCCACGATTCTGATGTGCGCGAGCTATTAAGTTTTTGTAATTTTCCTATGCATCCTCGTGTATGTGTGTTAACCGATCTGTCACCAATGTCCCAGGAAGTCGGCAAGGCATGCCATTATCACGCACCATTATCACTATGTATCCTATCTCAGCGCAACACACGCGGCTTCGTGATAATCAGAGTCCAACAATGATGCTACCGCTTATAAAAAGAGAGAGAGAGAGAGAGAGAAAGAGGAGGACCGGAGAGAAATCTCTCAAATAACACGAGAGTCTCACAGACAATCCTTGACATATGAAAAATTAGCCTGTCTCTCAGAGGTCGTTAACGACGTCATTTATATCTTTCGATGCTCGTGTTTGTTTCCCCAGCAGAGATGTAAAAAAAATCTTTTTTTTTTTAATAGATTAATAACTAGCTTGGAAAGAAAATGTTTTTTATCTGATATTATTTTTTAACAAAAGTCTCATTATTTTTTTAAATATAATCCTATTTATCTTCATTTTTTGTTAATATAATAAAGAAGCTTTTATATTTTTATCCTTTATCGAAAGTTATTTTAATGAAGTAATGATATTTTTGCGGTAAATACGACATAATTTTTAGTTAGATACATTAAAAAAAAAATTTATTATTCAGCTAATCATTTTAATCGCAAAGTTTATTAAATTATTTATTAAATTTTTATTTCATTAAATTAATTCATAAAATTATTTTTTAAAAAGAGAATAAATTATAAAAGTGTAAGAGCTTTAGTTTTTTTATTATATTGATATAATGAATATATATATCTTCAAAAATTACAAATTGGGTTTTTGTATTTATAATAAAAAATGTTTTGTATTTATAATAAAAAAATAATTCAATTATTTTCTAAGAGAATTTATCTAATTAAAAATAATATTTCTAGAGAATTTATCTAATCAAAAATAATAATTACACAACTACAGCTAATTAAAATCCGACACTTAAAATAATAGTTTAAATCTATTTATTAGATTAGTTTAAATTTTTAAAAAATCAGAAAAGTCAATTGAAAAATCAATTTGCAATAATCAAAATGTAAATTTGTTAAATATCTGAAACGAACAAAAATACATTTTTTCTATTTATATCTTAATTTCTAGTCTCTATTTCATCGCTCAACAATTTTAATTATTCCAACTTGAAGAATTCCCCCAGAACATTATTATAATAAATAATAGCAAATGCAATCAAGTTTCAGAAAATAGTTACCAAATTTCTCGAACAATTTCAAAGCAACGAGATAAAAAAAAATCTCACGTTTTATTCGGAACTTGGGTGCGGTAAAAACGTTTCTGAATAAATGTGTTCCTCGCGAACATGAGTCGCGTTAAATTATTTCCACTTGGCGAGAGAAACGACGAAGAGCGACGCGTAGTTGAATTAATTGGCGCGGACAACGATGGCAAATTGCTCGGAGATTACTTATGGCTAATTATGGAATGTGCTCCTGTTATCTCGGCGAAACATACGCGGTTTCGCGATAATCGTCGGTTAACAATGACGTTACCGCTCGTTAACACATCGCGGTTATCAACCAAAGGACTCCTCCCTTCCTCCCCTGATCCTGGTCCTCGATTTATCAGCGACCGAGCGTTTCGCTTTCGTGATATGTGATTGTGATATCCCCCGATGGGGGATTACCATCACGGGTGAGCCCTACCATCGACTTCTCCTTGAATTTTTCAGAGTCCCAATGAGCTGATAATCTCTGGTTTGTCTCCCCCTTCCCTCGCCACCCCGTCCATGATAATTCGCGGTTACGATAACGCAGCCTGAATCACGCGCTATCAAGCCGAGACACAAAGCATTCCATTTTTCGATGTGTTTCCCAACAACTTACTTTGTTAATAGCTCGCTCGTCGACGATAATCAAATTATGCCGGGGTCTGGTCTCCGATAAACACATGGGAACGTTTTTGTCTCAAATTTTAGATTAAAAAATTTCCTTGAAATTATTAATTTTTTTAATTTTCCATCGAACGATCTTGCTATTGAAAGACTTGATCTTGCCGTAGAAATGTTTGGCTGTTGCTAGATTTTCTCTTTTCTGACGGAGAAGCGAAATAATGTAATTGGGCATCACAAATGCACCAAATAATGTCGACGATAATCAAATTATGCCGAGGCCTGGTCTCCGATAAACACGTGGGGACGTTTTTGTCCCAAATTTTAGATTACGAGAATGTATTGGGATCTTTGTTTTCGCACAGAGTCAAGAATTAGGAATATTTATCACCCAAACACTTTCATTAGTTCGCAATGAAAATTAAATTTCCTTGAAATTATTAATTTTTTTAATTTTCCATCGAACGATCTTGCTACTGAAAGACTTGATCTTGCCGTAGAAATGTCTCGCTGTTGCTAAATATTTCCTCTTTTCTCATGGAGAAGCGAAATAATGTAATTGAGCATCACAAAATGCACCAAATAACTCGATGAGTCGACGATAATCAAATTATGCCGAGGCCTGGTCTGCGATAAACACGTGGGGACGTTTTTGTCCCAAATTTTAGATTACGAGAATGTATTGGGATCTTTGTTCTCGCACAGAGTCAAGAATTAGGAATATTTATCACCCAAACACTTTCGTTGGTTCGCAATGAAAATTAAATTTCCTTGGAATTATTAATTTTTTAAATTTTCCATCGAATGGTCTTGCTATTATTGAAAGACTTGATCTTGCCGTAGAAATGTTTGGCTGTTGCTAGATTTTCTCTTTTCTGACGGAGAAGCGAAATAATGTAATTGGGCATCACAAATGCACCAAATAATGTCGACGATAATCAAATTATGCCGAGGCCTGGTCTCCGATAAACACGTGGAGACGTTTTTGTCTCAAATTTTAGATTACGAGAATGTATTGGGATCTTTGTTCTCACACAGAATCAAGAATTAGGAATATTTATCACCCAAACACTTTCATTAGTTCGCAATGAAAATTAAATTTCCTTGAAATATTAATTTTTTAATTTTGATTTGGCCACGAATACTGGTCCGTAATCAAATTATGCCGAGGCTGGTCTGGATAAACTGGGGACGTTTTTGTCCCAAATTTTAGATTACGGAATGTATTGGGATCTTTGTTCTCGCCAGAGTCAAGAATTAGGAATATTTATCCCCAAACTTTCATTGTTCGCAATGAAAATTAAATTTCCTTGGAATTATTAATTTTTTTAATTTTCCATCGAACGATCTTGCTATTGAAAGACTTGATCTTGTCGTAAAAATGCCTCGCTGTTGCTAGATATTTCCTCTTTTCTCACGGAGAAGAGAAATAATGTAATTGGGCATCACAAATGCACCAAATAACTCGCTTGTCCGATTCGCTCGCGTCATATTACGCATTAAGGAGGACACGGAGAGTTCTCTTACTTTCTCGAGGGCTTCTTATATACGAGATGAATAGCCTTATAGCCTAGTCGCGCCGATACGATGCGATGGACGAAGCCAAACGAGAGAGCCATCGACCGAAGCAACAGGTGTATGCGATATAAAGGCGGGCCGATGGCACTCTCTAGCACACGTACTTGTACTCGTATACGAATGCATAATTCCATTTTGCACGATGCACTATGGAAAAAGTGTATTTTTTGCATCTTGATTTTTTGTTATTATTTTATTTTATTTTATTTTATTTTTATTATTATTTTATTTAATTTTTATTATTATATTATTATTATTTATATTATTATTATATTATTATATTATTATTATTTAATTTTTATTATTATATTAATTTTTATTATTATATTATTTTTATTATTATTTTATTTTATTTTAATATTAAAATTCGATATCAGTAAAAGAATTTTATTTTATTTAATTTTATTTTATTTTAAAAGAATTTTATTTTATTTTATTTTATTTTATTTTAATATTAAAATTTGATATCAGTAAAAGAAAATTCTCATCAAAAATTTAGAGACTCATCTCGAATCTAAAGATTCGATTCAATATTTTATTTTCTGTAATGTAACAATTCGACCTTCCATATTTTACAAAACAATAAGAGAGAACATATATGTATTTTTTTTAATGAGTTTTTTGCTGAAATTAAGCGAACGTTGAACGCTCTGTTGCTCAAGAAATGATGTAACTATAATTGATATGATGAATAAGTTTGATATATTTTATTGACAATTTCAATATTAATAGATTGTTTGCCTCTCGATGAATTTTTGTGATCTCCTCGCAATCGATATTTTATCGAAAATTGGATTTAAAAATTGCCATCTTAATTATTCCATCTTACATAAAAATTCTATCTAACTTTTCATCTTGCTTTTGTTATATTCTTGCGATATTGTTTCTCGGACAAAAATGATTTTTTGTTATTATTTTATTTTATTTTATTTTATTTTTATTATTATTTTATTTAATTTTTATTATTATATTATTATTATTTATATTATTATTATATTATTATATTATTATTATTTAATTTAATTTTTATTATTATATTATTTTTATTATTATTTTATTTTATTTTAATATTAAAATTCGATATCAGTAAAAGAATTTAATTTAATTTAATTTAATTTTATTTTAAAAGAATTTTATTTTATTTTATTTTATTTTATTTTAATATTAAAATTTGATATCAGTAAAAGAAAATATATGTATATATTAGTGTTATAATTTTTGATGGCGCGAAAAAAAAATAATAAATACGACGAAGACGAATTTGGAGGCTCGTTCCTCTCGTGCACAGTTTGCTGAGAACAGCTGCCGCAGTTGTTTGGCTGCCGAGCATTCTCGAGGAAAGAGGGATAAGCCAAAAGACGTTGGTAGCACGTGCCGGTTATGCTCGTGAAGGTTACACACTCACCCTGGCGTATTCCAGATGGAGGAGAAGAAAAAAATCGTCTTATAAACAACTGCGGAGAGCTCGGTCTCTCGTAGCTTCACTCATTCGTCTCGATTATGCTTCCTGAGGAACCGTCATATGATTATTATTATTTTATCAATTACCGAATATTTTTGTACCATTCTTCGCATTTCGATGTAAAATGGTTTAATTAATTTAGTTTAATTAAAATTAATTTAAGTTGTTATTGTACTTTTTTCGGTACACATGTTGTGTTTCTTATTGTAAATAAGTGGTCCGTTATTACAAATTTAAATACAATGAAAAATACTCATAATGCTCGCTTAATGATCTTACTGATAAGAAAGAATGATTAATGAGAGAGGAATAATGAAAAGAAACCAGCGAAAAGATTTAAAAGATAAGGAAGATCTACTTAATAAAATAATAAAATAAAAGAATATCATGATTACATGGAATATCAAATATTCCGAGCAGTTATTAAATTTCGCGAGTAGAAAAGTTAGTAGTAAAACGGAAAAAAATTAGCTATATTTTTCATATACGATGAATTTTGCAGAATTTAATATATTTATATGAATCACTATATTCTTATTAATGATTTTAAATTGATGATTTCTTGATTTAAATTTAAAATAAAAATTTCAATTTAAAATACAAATTAAAATATACATTTAAAATAAAATTAAAAGATTGAAATTTATATTATATTATGATTAAATTAATTATTATATAATTTTTGACTTTCGTAAAATTTACGATTTATTTTTTCGATACGGATTGTTCTTTTCTTCCACAAACTATCAAACTTCCACAAATAGAGGATTTTAATCGTATTTAATTATTCTCGATTTTAAATGCGTAGTCCAAGTCTCCCGACTAAGATTATCGGATAAAGAAAATATTTTTTCATCGGCCGACATTAATATTATGATTACACAGAATACCAAATATTCCGAACAGTTATTAAATTTCGCGAGTAGAAAAATTAGTAGTAACGGAAAAAAATTAGCTATATTTTTCATATATGATAAATTTGCGGAATTTAATATTTATATGAATCATTATATTCTTATTAACGATTTTAAATTGATGATTTCTTGATTTAAATTTAAAATAAAAATTTCAATTTAAAATAAAAATTAAAATATACATTTAAAATAAAATTAATACATTGAAATTTATATTATATTATTATTAAATTAATTATTATGTAATTTTTGACTTTGGTAAAATTTACAATACAATTTATTTTTTCGATAGGGATTCTTTTTTTCTTCCACGAACCATAGAGGATTTTAATTGTACTTAATTATTCTCGATTTTAAACGCGTAGTCCAGGTTTATTCTGACGATATATATTTTTCATTTGAATTTCCAAAGTGAATAGTGAATTTTTAATATTTTCTTCCTTCTTCAATTTGTATTTATTATAAAAAAATCATAATTCAATAATAATAATATCAAGAAACATAGTAAAAAAAATCAATAATATCAAGAAACAGAGTAAAAAAAAGGAATAAATAAAAATGGGAAATTTCATTCCGATTGGAGGAGATTTAAATTTCAAATTCATTGGGGATTGTTGGCATCGTTGCTATTATCATTATTAATTATTATTATTATTATTAGGAATGAAAAGTTGACAGTTGGATGCTCGATTGCGAAGTTGATTTCACGAGATACCAAAATTAATCTTGATATTGTCTTGTCTTGTCTTGTGTTTCAAGACAAGATTTTTCATTAGTTCAAGACAATACCAAGACTAAGGCTATCAAGATTATTAGTCTTGTCAAGATTATTGGTTCTCAAAGAAACTAGAATGTTTATATTTGTAAATGTAAAAAAATCACTATATATGAATTTAAAAAAATGTTATTCAATAAAAACATTTATATTGATAAATTTAAAAACATTTAATATTAATACAATATAACATTTTTATAAATTAGAAATCAAACTCGCAAATTTTAGACATTAAAGAGCATTTCACTCAGGAATTAATGCACATTAGTGCCTTTAAAGATTTACTTTCTGTTCTTTTGCTAGTCAAAGTTCCTATTAAGACAAGATTTTTAAAGTTATCAAGACAATGCCAAGACTAAGATTGTCAAGATTATTAGTCTTGTCAAGATTATTAGTTCTCAAAGAAACTAAAATGTTTATATATATAAATGAAAAAAATCACTATATACGAATTTAAAAAAATGTTATTCAATAAAAACATTTATATTGATAAATTTAAAAACATTTAATATTAATGTAATAAACAATGTAACATTTTTATAAATTAGAAATCAAACTCGCAAATTTTAGACAATAAAGAGCATTTCACTCAGGAATTAATGCACATTAGTGCCTTTAAAAATTTACTTTGTGTCCGGTTCTATTTTTTGACATAGTCAGAGTTCCTATTGAGAAAAGTCTTTCTACTGGCACGGACGAAGCAGTTGAACTTAAAATGTCTCGAGCCATTTTTGACAATGTGGGATAAATATGAACCTGATTTTTTTATCACTCCAAAATATTTATATCTGCACATTCCCTTGGAGCCTGTAAATAATTATTAATTTCTGTTTTCCATGAAACAGTAAATATTTTTTTATGTGAATAGACGGCATTTATATCGATTACATAGTAATAATTATAATTAAAATATAATACAATAGTAATAATTATTTCAAATTATATCACAAAAATTATGTTAAATATTATTTAAATAATTTTTTAATATTCGATAAAAAATTGTTAATAAAATCGAGACAAGACAATACAAGAAGAGATTTTCGCTACCAATATTCACTCAAGACCAAGACAAAATTTAAAATTTCAACACCAATACAATATTTTTACGAATATTGTCTTGTCTTGAGTCTTGTGCAATCCTAAATTTTCCAGCGCAAGGAAGAGTTAGCTTGCATCCTCGAAAAATTTTCTAATAAAATAAGAAATAAGCTTTAGATAAATTTCACAGTCACGTAAAAATTGTTTGAAAAACAACGAGAAATTTTCTATATTATCCTGGAATGTGATAAAAGTGAAAAAAAAATTGATAAAATATCGCATCCTGATAAGATTACGATGTCTTCGTGTAGAAAAATTCCTCTCGTTGCCTTCATTATAATTTATAATTTATTCGAGACTCGCTCCTCATTTTAGGAGAGACACCCTGTTCGTCAAATTTATACGGGAAAAAAATATATTGTTTTTTTTTTTTTCAACATCGCAACTATCGCCCAAAGATAAGCGTCCCGCTTTGTCGTCGCGACGAGACCATCTATTGAAAATTCACGTGCCAACGCGCTACGCGACTGGAATTTCAAAGGGACGAGCAGAGAGTTTCGCAGGAACGACGTCTGCGATGGTTCTTACGCGCTCGTGCGGACGCCACGTATGTATAATCGACCTCGTGACTCGTTACGATCGCATCGCACGCGGGATTTTTCCGTTTCAGTTTCCGATCTCTATCGCCGACGAAAAAGATTTCCTCGATTGTTCTTTTCCGCTGGAAAAGAAGCGCAAATTTGATTTTTTTAATTGAATAAATTTTATAGTTTGTAATAAAAAGTTTTATACGTATTTTAGTCTCTCATTAAATTTAGTAAATTTTATAATTTATTTGAAAATTATAATTTATTTAAAATATATTTTTATTTAAGAATATAATTTATTTAAAATATTTTTTTATTTAAGAATATAATTTATTTAATATATTTTTTTATTTAAAAATGTAATTTATTTAAAATATATTTTTATTTAAGAATATAATTTATTTAAAATATTTTTTTATTTAAGAATATAATTTATTTAATATATTTTTTTATTTAAAAGTGTAATTTATTTAAAATATTTTTTTATTTAAAAATGTAATTTATTTAAAATATATTTTTATTTAAAAATGTAATATATTATAGGGGATGAAGAAAATGTTTTCGAGTTTTTTGGGAGATACGAATGCTTGTATTTTATACGTATTTTAGCCTCCAATTAAATTTAATCAATTTTATAATTTATGTGAAAATATAATTTATTTAAAATATATTTTTATTTAAGAATATAATTTATTTAAAATATTTTTTTATTTAAGAATATAATTTATTTAAAATATTTTTTTATTTAAGAATATAATTTATTTAATATATTTTTTTATTTAAAAGTGTAATTTATTTAAAATATTTTTTTATTTAAAAATGTAATATATTATAGGGGATGAAGAAAATGTTTTCGAGTTTTTTTGGGAGATACGAATGCTTGTATTTTATACGTATTTTAGCCTCCAATTAAATTTAATCAATTTTATAATTTATGTGAAAATGTAATTTATTTAAAATATATTTTTATTTAAAAATATAATTTATTTAAAATATTTTTTTATTTAAGAATATAATTTATTTAATATATTTTTTTATTTAAAAGTGTAATTTATTTAAAATATTTTTTTTATTTAAAAATGTAATATATTATAGGGAATGAAGAAAATGTTTTCGAGTTTTTTGGGAGATACGAATGCTTGTATTTTATACGTATTTTAGCCTTCAATTAAATTTAATCAATTTTATAATTTATGTGAAAATATAATTTATTTAAAATATATTTTTATTTAAGAATATAATTTATTTAAAATATTTTTTTATTTAAGAATATAATTTATTTAATATATTTTTTTTATTTAAAAGTGTAATTTATTTAAAATATTTTTTTATTTAAAAATGTAATTTATTTAAAATATATTTTTATTTAAAAATGTAATATATTATAGGGGATGAACAAAATGTTTTCGAGTTTTTTGGGAGATACGAATGCTTGTATTTTATACGTATTTTAGCCTTCAATTAAATTTAATAAATTTTATAATTTATGTGAAAATATAATTTATTTAAAATATATTTTTATTTAAAAATGTAATATATTATAGGAAATGTTTTTATAATTCAAACAAAATGTTTTCGAGTTTTTTCGGAGGTACGAATGTTTGTATTTTACACGTATTTTAGTTTAAAATTCCAATTAAATTTAATAAATTTTATAATTTATGTGAAAATATAATTTATTTAAAATATATTTTTACTTAAGAATGTAATATATTTAAAATATATTTTTATTTAAATGTTTTTATTCAAAGAAAATGTTATCAAATTTTTTTGGGAGATAATGCTTGTATTTTATACGTATTTTAGCCTCCAATTAAATTTAATAAATTTTATAATTGATTTGAAAATATCATTTATTTAAAATATATTTTTACTTAAGAATATAATTTATTTAAAATATATTTTTATTTAAAAATGTAATATTATAGGAGATATTTTTATAATTCGAACAAAATGTTATCAAGTTTTTTAGGAATACTTGTAGATTAATATACTATGATATTAAATATAATTTTAATTCTTGAAATAAAAAACATAAAAATCAAATTAAAAGATAAAAAATCTCGAGATGAAACAATATTTCACTTTCTCTGATAGTTCTTAATAACGGGGGGCAATAAAATGATTTAAGAAAATATTACGATAAATGTGAAGAATAACGAGAAAGATATGATGCATTCCTGAGAATTTTATTGATTAGAAAGTCCAAGATTACTGCAACTTAAAGGAAAGATAATGTCTGGTTGATATAATTATTGGTATACGCGATGCAAACAAGTGAACTTGAAACCTAAATACGTTCATCGAATCTCCAGATATCGTCTATTATCGTCGAGGTACAATCTGTATAACGAGCTTGATTTGGTTTATAAATCGCGTTATAAATCAGAACTCGCTCGTATCCGTAATGTATCATTGGTACCCTGAATATAACGGGGAGATCGAGATATCGCCTCGAGATACCTCCGCTGGCAGGTGTTCCATCGCGGATTAACGAGTTTTCCTTTTTTTTTCTCGTTTTCTTTTTCGTTTTTTTTTTTTCTACAAAACGAACGCACTCGACGAACCGATCGAATCGATCGAAGACTAGAGCGCGATCGTTACTTAATCGAATGGAAATTCAAAACACCCGAGGCCCTCGACCCAGATGGCATTTGACCTGACACGTTCAACATAAATTTGCATAGCTCGCGTTATTTGCGAGCGATCGGCGCCAGCCAGGTATATACTTTCCGATCAATTAATGTCGGCCGGTGAAAAAATATTTTCTTTATCCGATAATCTTAATCGGGGGACTTGGACTACGCGTCTAAAATCGAGAATAATTAAATACGATTAAAATCCTCTATTTGCGGAAGTTTGGTGGTTTGTGGAAGAAAAAAAGAATCCGTATCGAAAAAATAAATCGTAAATTTTACGAAAGTCAAAAGTTACATAATAATTAATTTAATAATAATATAATATAAATTTCAATGTATTAATTTTATTTTAAATGTATATTTTAATTTTTATTTTAAATTGAAATTTTTATTTTAAATTTAAATCAAGAAATCATCAATTTAAAATCATTAATAAGAATATAATGATTCATATAAATATTAAATTCTGCAAATTTATCGTATATGAAAAATATAGCTAATTTTTTTCCGTTTTACTATTAATTTTTCTACTCGCGAAATTTAATAACTGTTCGGAATATTTGATATTCTGTGTAATCATAATATTAATGTCGGCCGGTGAAAAAATATTTTCTTTATTCGATAATCTTAGTCGGGGGACTTGAACTATGCGTCTAAAATCGAGAATAATTAAATACGATTAAAATCCTCTATTTGTGGAAGTTTGGTGGTTTGTGGAAGAAAAAAAGAATCCGTATCGAAAAAATAAATCGTAAATTTTACGAAAGTCAAAAATTACATAATAATTAATTTAATAATAATATAATATAAATTTCAATGTATTAATTTTATTTTAAATGTATATTTTAATTTTTATTTTAAATTGAAATTTTTATTTTAAATTTAAATTAAGAAATCATCAATTTAAAATCATTAATAAGAATATAATGATTCATATAAATATTAAATTCTGCAAATTTATCGTATATGAAAAATATAGCTAATTTTTTTCCGTTTTACTACTAATTTTTCTACTCGCGAAATTTAATAACTGTTCGGAATATTTGATATTCTGTGTAATCATAATATTAATGTCGGCCGGTGAAAAAATATTTTCTTTATCCGATAATCTTGGTCGGGGGACTTGGACTACGCGTCTAAAATCGAGAATAATTAAATACGATTAAAATCCTCTATTTGTGGAAGTTTGGTGGTTTGTGAAAGAAAAAAAGAATCCCTATTGAAAAAATAAATCGTATCGTAAATTTTACGAAAGTCAAAAATTACATAATAATTAATTTAATAATAATATAATATAAATTTCAATCTATTAATTTTATTTTAAATGTATATTTTAATTTTTATTTTAAATTGAAATTTTTATTTTAAATTTAAATCAAGAAATCATCAATTTAAAATCATTAATAAGAATATAATGATTCATATAAATATTAAATTCCGCAAATTTATCGTATATGAAAAATATAGCTAATTTTTTTCCGTTTTACTATTAATTTTTCTACTCGCGAAATTTAATAACTGTTCGAAATATTTGGTATTCTGTGTAATCATAATATTAATGTCGGCCGATGAAAAAATATTTTCTTTGTCTGATAATCTTAGTCGGGGAACCTTCCTTGAGTTTCAATCTGATTGAGAAAATTAGAATCGTACAATAATTACAATAATTTATTATAATAATTTTGTGCTGTATTTTTTTTACTATGTTTCTTGAAATTATTATTATTGAATTATGATTTTTTTATAATAAATACAAATTGGAGAAGAAAAAAATATTAAAAATTCACTATTCACTTTGGAAATTCAAATGAGAAATATATATTGTCAGAATAAATCTTCCTTAAGTTTCAATCTGATTGAGAAATTTGAATCGTTGAAACACAAGACAAGACAAGACAATATCAAGATTAATTTTGATATCTCGTGAAACCCTACTTCGCAATCGAGCATCCAACTTTTCATTCCTAATAATAATAATAATAATAATTAATGATGATAATAGCAACAATGCCCAACGAATTTGAAATTTAAATCTCCTCCAATCGGAATGAAATTTCCCATTTTTATTTATTCCTTTTTTTTACTATGTTTCTTGATGTTATTGATTTTTTTTATTATGTTTCTTGATATTATTATTATTGAATTATGATTTTTTTATAATAAATACAAATTTAGAGAAGAAAAAAATATTAAAAATTCACTATTCACTTTGGAAATTCAAATATATATTGTCAGAATAAACCTTCCTTGAGTTTCAATCTGATTGAGATAATTACAACCATACAATAATTTATTATAATAATTTTGTGCTGTATTGAACTGTATTATCCTCTAATAATTACAATAATTTATTATAATAATTTTGTGCTGTATTGAACTGTATTATCCTCTAATAATTACAATAATTTATTATAATAATTTTGTGCTGTATTGAACTGTATTATCCTCTAATAATTACAATAATTTATTATAATAATTTTGTGCTGTATTGAACTGTATTATCCTCTAATAATTACAATAATTTATTATAATAATTTTGTGCTATATTGAACTGTATTATCCTCTCGCAAAATGAGCGAGATCGCAGCGGGAGTAAAATAGCGTCTCTCGCGGCGCAAAACACCATAGAACAAGCCAAGCGACGACGACGATGCACCTGCCTGCTCTCCGGCCGGCAGTTGCACCCCTCTTTATGACGATGCTATCTAAGATAGGCTGCGCGCGCCCCTCGGTCGCTTCGCCTTCGCTTCGCCGTTGCTTTGGTAGTCGCGCGCGACACACCTGACGCACGCACGTGCACACGTGCAACGCGTACACGCACCTCCCGCCTGTGAGAAGCAACATTAACCTGCCTTCTCACACACGGACAGGCTCGGCACCTCTCCCCCTCCCCATCCTCGTTGCTATCTCTCGTTCCGCCGACCGAATCTGCCGGAGCGTTTTCCATTTTTCTCCCTTTGAAAAAATCCTCCCGAATGCAACTGGTGAATACATATATCGGTTCTCTGTCTGAATCATGACGTGTGATTTGCTCGATTTTTTTTTGACGATGCCGAAAAATTTAATTTTATTTTTATAATTTGTATAAATTTGAGGTTTTGTAGAATCATATGTTTTTCATTAAACTTGAACTAAAGAATGATTTAGATAAAGAATGATTTAATTATATTTTTGTATAAATTTTAGATTTTGTAGAATCATATGTTTTTCATGAAACGTTAAATTTGAACTAAAGAATGATTAGAATCATGACGTGTGACTTGTTCGATTTTTTTTGGTGAAAAATTTAATTATATTTTTGTATAAATTTGAGGTTTTGTAGAATCATATGTTTTTCATTAAACTTGAATTAAAGAATGATTTAGATACAGAATGATTTAATTATATTTTTGTATAAATTTTAGATTTTGTAGAATCATATATGTTTTTCATGAAACGTTAAACTTGAACTAGAGAATGATTAGAATCATGACGTGTGACTCGATTTTTTTTGGCGGTGATGAAAAATTTAATTTTTTTTTGTATAAATTTGAGGTTTTGTAGAATCATATGTTTTTCATATGAAACATTAAACTTGAACTAAAGAATGATTTAGATAAAGAATGATTTAATTCTATTTTTGTATAAATTTTAGATTTTGTAGAATTATATAATATGTTTTTCATGACACGTTAAACTTGAACTAAAGAATGATTTAGATAAAGAATGATTTGATTATATTTTTGTATAAATTTGAGGTTTTGTAGAATCATATGTTTTTCATAAAACGTTAAACTTGAACTAAAGAATGATTTAGATAAAGAATGATTTAATTATATTTTTGTATAAATTTTAGATTTTGTAGAATCATATATGTTTTTCATGAAACGTTAAACTTGAACTAAAGAATGATTAGAATCATGACGTGTGACTTGCTCGATTTTTTTTGGCGGTGCCGAAAAATTTAATTTTATTTTTGTATAAATTTGAGGTTTTGTAGAATCATATGTTTTTCATGAACCGTTAAACTTGAACTAAAGAATGATTTAGATAAAGAATGATTTGATTATATTTTTGTATAAATTTGAGGTTTTGTAGAATCATATGTTTTTCATGAAACGTTAAACTTGAACTAAAGAATGATTTAGATAAAGAATGATTTGATTATATTTTTGTATAAATTTGAGGTTTTGTAGAATCATATGTTTTTCATGAAACGTTAAACTTGAACTAAAGAATGATTTAGATAAAGAATGATTTAATTATATTTTTGTATAAATTTGAGGTTTTGTGGAATCATATGTTTTTCATGAAACGTTAAACTTGAATTAAAGAATGATTAGAATCATGATGTGTGACTTGCTCGATTTTTTTTGGCGGTGCCGAAAAATTTAATTTTATTTTTGTATAAATTTGAGGTTTTGTGGAATCATATGTTTTTCATGAAACGTTAAACTTGAACTAAAGAATGATTAGAATCATGACGTGTGATTTGCTCGATTTTTTTTTGGCAATGCCGAAAAATTTAATTATATTTTTGTATAAATTTAAGGTTTTGTAGATTCATATGTTTTTCATGAAACGTTAAACTTGAACTAAAGAATGATTTAGATAAAAAATGATTTAATTATATTTTTGTATAAATTTTAGATTTTGTAGAATCATATGTTTTTCATGAAACGTTAAACTTGAACTAAAGAATGATTAGAAATCACTATCTAATATATTTAAAAAAAGAAAAGAAGCAAAAGATATGACAGATTAACTGTGACATGTATTGTTAAGTTAATGACTCGAAATAATCTAATCCTTAAGTGTAATCTTAAGTGTAATCCCCATAACTGAGTAATCTTAATCCTCACTTGTAATATCTTCAGATTTAATGTCCTCAAGATAAAGTAATCTTAAAACTTAACACTAAACTTAATCTTGAGACTTTTTCGAGCTCGACTTTCGCTCGTTATTAAACTATTAACGAGTAAAGTTGACGATGCAAACGAGTATTAAATGCAATAATTTGAACTTGACCGAACATGAATTCTACATTAGTTGCACATTTGCATATTTAAGCGAGTACATGAGCGGGAAGGGTTTTCGTCCTTCTCCTGGCACTTGCGCTCGGAAAAAATTCAACCCAAACCTGATTTTAATTTTAAATAAGAAATAGGGAAGAAATTGTGGAAAAGTTTAGTTGGAATATTTTTAGAAAGTTGTAAGAGAGGAAAAAAATTCCAGCTACGCATTTATTTTGCAATAAATGTAAACAATAATTTAAGCAATAATTTAACAATAATAAATGTAACAATAATTTATAATTAACATTTATAATTAATTTCATCTTGCATGTCAAAAATCATTTTTTCTAAAATCGCGTTGAAAAGGTGAAGCGTGCTGATAAAAAATCTTTTCCCATGCCTTATTGTTTTTCTGTATAATACATGTATGCGAAAGAATAACATTCAAAGACTTTCTACATTTTAGTTTGCATTCCAGTTATATCTTCAATTTTCTTAAAACATCTGGGGAACTAAAAAAGAGCGCATATTATTCAGGAATGGGACTTTTAAATATATATTTCATCACGAAGGTGATTATGACGAGATTTTTTGAAAGAATTATTTTAATTTATATTAATCAGCAAATATATATTTACTGATTAATATAATAATAACTGATTATAATAATATATATTATATTTAATAATAATATATTTAAATATATTATTATTATTATATTTAATAATTATTATTATTATAATTATTATTATTATATTTAATAATAATAATAATATATTTTATAATATAATTTATATATTTAATAATATTATAATAATATTAATAATAATAATTTAATAATATTAATTTAATAATATAATAATATTAATAATAATAATTTAATAATATTATAATAATTTAATAATATATTTTATTATAATATTATTTTAATATAATAAAAGCTGATTATAATAATATATATTTCATCACGAAGGTGATTATGGCGAGTTTTTTAAAAGAATTATTTTAATTTATATTGATCAGTAAAAAAATACACAACGTCTCGCTTTTTTGAGTTTCCTAATAAATCTCCAAATTTGCGTGATTAATAAATGTATTTACGCTTCTCTTTGTTTTTTTGTTCTCCAGATATACCGGCGCAAGTGCCGCCGTTGACGCCTGGGACCAACAAGAAGATGACCGAGGCTCTAGAGGCCGTCTTCGCGTCTTGGGAAAAGGAACGACTCCGCTTGAACATAAATAAAGGTCAGACATTTATTCTTGAGTCATCTTTCCATCGTAAAATTGCGTAATTCGTGCTTCCATCGAACGCATCGAAATTGCATTCCTTTATCATAAAATTACGCGTGGAATCTTTAATTGGAAGCCAATGAAAAATCCACGTGTATCCTATTAAACTATTTTCTTTTTTATAAATACATTAAATACATTAAATACATAAATACATTAAATACATAAATACATTAAATACATTAAATACATAAATACATTAAATACATAAATACATTAAATACATTAAATATATTAAATACATTAAATACATTAAATACATAAATACATTAAATACATTAAATAATACATTAAAAATACATTAAATACATAAATACATTAAATACATTAAATAATACATTAAAAATATATTAAATACATTAAATATATAAATACATTAAATACATTAAATATATTAAATACATTAAATACATTAAATATATTAAATACATAAATACATTAAATACATTAAATACATTAAATACATTAAATACATAAATACATAAATACATTAAATACATTAAATATATTAAATACATAAATACATTAAATACATTAAATACATTAAATACATTAAATATATTAAATACATAAATACATTAAATATATAAATACATTAAATACATTAAATACATTAAATACATTAAATACATTAAATACATAAATACATTAAATTCCCTAGATAAATTTATTCAGAATTTTTGCAAAATTGACTTTTGACGATTTTCGGAATTTATTTATTGTTCGCGCAAGTGTTGAAAAATCGCTGCGAGCGCAGAGAAGGGGAGAGAACCCACGCATACGTTCGTGCTCACGTGTGACGCGATGTGCGACGAGCCGGCCGGCGATGTGCAGGAATTGTGAATGTGATGTTGATGGTTCTGATGGGGAGCCGATGCCACACATCCGGTATGCGCATTCAGAGCCACGCGGGTGTGACGTTACTTCCGGTCTACATGCCCCGGGTTCGTACCCTCCAGGCCAGATCACCTACAGTCTGACCTCCGTGAACCTAACGAACAAACCTCCTCCTCCTCCTCCTCCTCCTCCTCTCATCATTTCATTTCGAGCCCGACCTGAGACTGGACAATCCTGCGATTTTATTTTCATTCCCTGAATTTTTATCCCAATTTTGGAAAATTTGTATCATTAAAAAATCTAGTCAATATTAATTTTTTAAATTATTTTAGTAATGTAATCCTTACAACTTGATTATGATAAAGATCTCCTTGGGTGTATCAATGGATTCTCATCAAGCAAGACATATATTTATTAAAATCTTTACTGAATATCCTTAAATGCGATAGATTGTAAAGGATAGTAGAAGTTTAAAAAAAAATTATTTCAAAATTCATCTAAATTCGTTTTTTATGATGATTTGTTGTATAATAAATAATATTAAAAAATTTAATTTAAATTTAAATTTAAATTTAAATTAAATTAAAAATTAAATTCAAATTCAAATTTAAATTTAAATTAAATTAAAATGATACAAAATTTTTCTTTATTCAATTAATGTAAAAATTGAAGACATTAATTGGCTCAGCAAAAAGATTGGTATAGAAATTATTATTAAATTTTTATTAAAAAAAAATTATTTCAAAATTCATCAAAATTCATTTATGATGATTTGTTGTATAATAAATAATATTAAAAAATTAAATTTAAATTTAAATTTAATTAAAAATTAAAATTAAAATTAAAATTAAAATTAAATTAAAATGATACAAAATTTTTCTTCATTTATAATTAATGTAAAAATTGAAGACATTAATTGGCTCCGCAAAAAGATTCGTATAGAAATTATTATTAAATTTCTATTAAAAAAAAATTATTTCAAAATTTATCTAAATTCATTTATGATGATTTGTTGTATAATAAATAATATTAAAAAATTAAATTTAAATTTAAATTAAATTAAAATTAAATTTAAATTTAAATTTAAATTTAAATTTAAATGATACAAAATTTTTCTTCATTTATAATTAATGTAAAAATTGAAGACATTAATTGGCTCCGCAAAAAGATTGGTATAGAAATTATTATTAAATTTCTATTAAAAAAGAATTATTTCAAAATTCATCTAAATTCATTTATGATAATTTGTTGTATAATAAATAATACTAAAAAATTAAATTTAAATTTAAATTAAATTAAAAATTAAAATTAAAATTAAATTAAAATGATACAAAATTTTTCTTTATTCATAATTAATGTAAAAATTGAATTAATTAATTAATGTAAAAATTGAAGACATTAATTGGCTCCGCAAAAAGATTCGTATAGAAATTATTATTAAATTTCCTACGAACATTGAAGCCAGTTCGATGTGTATTGTTACGTCTCATCGAAGGGTGTACGTATGAGAGAATGTGTACGCTTACTATATAAAAGACGCAGCGTGCATTCACAATTACGTTCCGGCGCAGTCATATCGCGGTTGCTATTATGACTTATTCAGAATCTATCTCTTTTGAATAATAAATACAAGCGTGAAGATCCTTCGACGCTTGGATAGGAAGACGATTCGCTTCTGCGAATCCTCGTGTGACTCTCGAAACACGGTGTTTGTCTATTGTAACCTGGCGCCTGGCTGCAATAGAGGATATCTAAACTCACCTATCTCGCGATCACGGCCGTAACTTTGGATTTCAAGGGATTTTAAGGTGGCACCTGCTCATTATCTCTGTTTGACGATCAATGACGACGGGCTTGATTACTTTTATCATTTAACACTCCTCAAACACCTTTGCTATTGTGGCCAACAGGTAGTGTTTGCTGTAGATAATTTCAAAATTATCTAGATAAAGATAAAGATAAAAGTTTGTAAATTTATCTTAGATGAGATAAAGATGATTTTTACTTTTACTTAATCTAGATGAAAGATGAGATAATTGTTGCGGTAATCTAGATAATTATCTAGATATTTTTGTTTATTTTAGAAGACTATAAATATTTGTAAAAAATGTGACACAGATTATAAATGGGATATAAAAATCATAAACACATATTCTTTCTCTTTTCCTAAAGAATATTTAATATTCTAAAGAAATAATAGCAAAAAGATATATAAATGATATGATAAATATTTATTTATTAATTTATATTTATAATATACTTATAATATATTAATAATAATAATATAAAAAAATATATTTTTCTCGCTTACATCTCTGCAGGGGAGTAAAGAAGGGTCTTATATAGTATTCTCGAATGGAGAATCTACCTTGGTTTATGCACCAAGTAAAATATATGCATATGTCTTATTTTCGCATCTTATTTTTCGCGATTTATTAATCTTTATAAATTTTACGCACTATCATCCGCGGTGGTTCTTATCGCTCTTTTCTCGTATATCGGTTGTTTAATACATTTCAGAGCCTAATTCTTTATCTATTTTAATTTTATAAAGATAAAAGTTTGTAAATTTATCTTAGATGAGATAAAGATGATTTTTACTTTTACTTAATCTAGATGAAAGATGAGATAATTGTTGCGATAATCTAGATAATTATCTAGATATTTTTGTTTATTTTAGAAGACTATAAATATTTGTAAAAAATGTGACGTAGATTATTAAATGGGATATTAAAATCACAAACACATATTCTTTCTCTTTTCCTAAAGAATATTTAATATTCTAAAGAAATAATAGCAAAAAGATATATAAATGATATGATAAATATTTATTTATTAATTTATATTTATAATATACTTATAATATATTAATAATAATAATATAAAAAATATATTTTAGATAGATTCTTAGAAGCTTGCCTGGAAAACTTTTTTGCATAATGAAAACGTCATCTTAGATAATTTTTAGATAAGATGACATATATTTTTCATCTAAGATAAAGATAAAGATACTTTGTATTTCTTCATCTAATTAAAGATAAAGATGATCCATTTCTTTATCTAGATGATTATCTAGATAATTTTATCTAAATACCAGCAAACACTGCCAACAGGTCAGGCGCCCCTGACAGATGTCGAAGTATGCAAATTGTCTTTGACAAAGTCTTATCCTGAACAAGGAAGGAACGGGAGAATAAAAGGGTAAAATTAATGTAATGAAGAGATAACGTGCCAAGAGCGATCTAGTAAAAGGAGCGGGTCCACTCGCATTTGTGTTCAAATGCGAGGCGAGAAAGAGAGTGTAAAGTCTGCTAACAACGCTGTCAAGAATAAAGTTGGGCAAATATCGGTACGATCATCAAACAGAGGCGGTCGCTTTGAACGTGCCGTGCCGTTAGACACTCTCGCTGCCTCGATGCTCACCTTCCTCTCCTTTTTTCTCGTATTTATATCCTATCCTGAACGCGCGAAAGACGTCAATTTAGTTTGTACTTTATCGATTCTGCGAACAACGTTGCTCATCGTGCCATTTATCGAATTTGCATTGTTCGTTGCGTATTAAAAATCATTTAATATGCAGATATGGATATCAGAGAAGGACTTTTGCTGAATTGATTACTGGCGGTTTGCATTTCTATAGCTTGAATACTTGATTTTATTTTTGCTCGAAAGAAAATCTATTTTTAAAAAAAGTTATTTCAAAGTTATTTTAACATTCTAAATATATGCGACATTGTTTTTATTATCACGTGTCACTTCTCTAAATTCAAATTCAATTTTAATAAATGCACTTTTCGAAACATTAATTTATTCGATTAAATTCTCGATTTTATTTAGCTCTCATTTTAATAACACAATTCTCTCAAAGTACCTGATTTATTATATAATGGATAAAATTATGCACAAAATATAAAAAAAAACATTTCAGAGAAGAACTTTTGTTGAATTAATTACTGGCAGTTTGCATTTCTATAGCTTGAATACTTGATTTTATTCTTGCTCGAATGAAAATCTATTTTTATCAAAGCAAAAGTTATTTCAACATTTTAAATATATTGTTTTTATTATCACGTGTCACTTCTCTAAATTCAAATTCAATTTTAATGAATGCACTTTTCGAATTTAATTTCGACATTAATTTATTCGATTAAATTTTCGATTTTATTCATCTCTCATTTTAATAACACAATTCTATCAAAGTACCTGATTTATTATATAATGGATAAAATTATGCACAAGATATAAAAAAAAAATATATCAGAGAAGGACTATTGCTAAATTGATTACTGGTAGTTTGCATTTCTATAGCTTGAATATTTATTTTATTCTTGCTCGAATGAAAATCTATTTTTATCAAAGCAAAAGTTATTTCAACATTTTAAATATATTGTTTTTATTATCACGTGTCACTTCTCTAAATTCAAATTCAATTTTAATGAATGCATTTTTCGAATTTAATTTCGACATTAATTTATTCGATTAAATTTTCGATTTTATTCATCTCTCATTTTAATAACACAATTCTCTCAAAGTACCTGATTTATTATATAATGGATAAAATTATGCACAAGATATTAAAAAGAAAAAACATTTCACAATTTTGAGAATCTTTGTTTTGGAGACACCCTGTGTATTATTTCGATCTTTACGAGGCTAGACCTCGGATCGTTCGACCATCCTGTTGGCGTCGTGAGTGTTAAAGGACGGTTACGAGATTGTGAGAGCAAAGCTGTATACATTAGCAAGTCGCTACGTTGGTAACTTCTGTTTGCATTATGAGCCGAACTGTACTTTTACGCAGCGAGATACCACGAAACAATGCAAGACACGCGTGCAAATATGGGCGCGCACCTCAAATGGGACATTCCGATGTTTCTCGGTATCGCTTCCACCAAAGATGGCCGGCTGGGCCTGACTAACGATCAGTGGACGAACGTATGTTGTCGTATAATGCTCGTTTCTTCGATGACTCTCAGCGGGAACCTTAACGAGCTCGCTCTCGGATGACCGCCACCATCTGCGAGAATCCAAATTACCCAGGAACCCAAAGTTACCCAAAGTCCGCTCTTACTGTTTAAAAGGCAAACGGCAACAGAAGGGAAGGCGATCCCGTTTCTTGAGAAAACAAACCTTTTGTTATCGTCACTTTCTCAAAATAGTCAGCGAGAGACGCGATACAGTCTCGTCTCCTGTTCCAAATTGGGAAAGGGTTGGGATTGGGATGGATACGATCGCCCAGTTCTCTGATCCCTCCTTATCGCCAGGATCGCGAGACCAGGCGATAAGGGGCCAGGAGCAAGGATAGAATCCACCTAGGAGGTAGCTGCTAAAAAACAATCCGGCTCTTGTTTTCTTTTTTCAGACCCGAGGCAATGGTCGGAAACAGCTGTCGCCCACTGGCTGCAATGGGCCATCGGGGAGTTCTCCCTGGAGGGTATGCCGATGCAATCGTGGCAGCACATGACCGGGAAACAGATTTGTGCCATGGGGAAGGAATCCTTTCTAGCACGTACCCCCACCACCTTCATGGGCGACATCCTATGGGAGCATCTCGAAATCCTGCAGAAAAGTACGTGCTCCTTTTTTTTTATATCGTCTCGTCCATCAATTTAATCCAAAATGAAAAATAGAAGTTATTGAAAATACAATATACTTTACTTGGATTCTCACGTAAAAGATTATTATATAATATATAACACGTATAAAACCGAGGGGATATTTTTTTTAAGTAGCTCGATGAAAATGGATCAGTTTTAAAGTTGGCTGGATTCGATATCCTAAAAAGATTATCAATATCAAATATTGCTACATACATTGTTTGTACACAGATTGTTGTTATATTGCAGCAATCTTGCAGCGATATTGCTATGTTGCTGCAATATTGCTGCAGTATTGCGATGTTGCTGTAATTTTGCAGCAATACTGCGATGTTGCTGTAATATTGTAGCAATATTATGATGTTGCTGCAATATTGCAGCAATATTACGATGTTGCTGCAATATTGCAGCAATATACAAACCCTCTATAATTTTACTGAAAATTTTTAATTATACAAGCTTAGGAAAAAGTCTGGATATCCCTTAATATTTCGAAAAATACGCATTTTAAAAAAAAATGTTCCATACAAAAGTTATATGGTTTAAAGGGGGACATAAAATGGTGTCATTAATTTGACATTGAAGAGTCACCTGAAGGTCACGTGGAGGTCACATCCAACTTTTTAAATGGGACATCCTATATGCTCTTACATATTCTTATAATTCATCTCGAGGGGTTTCTAAAACACTATAATTAAGTTAGTTTTCATTAAGTACTTTCCGAGTTATGAGGCTTGAAATAATTTCTTAATTTTACATAAACCGTAAAATATCTAGTAAAATATTCATTTTTCAATTATCCTATCTTAATACTTTTATGTACAAAATAATGAGAGGAATCAATTGGTCTGAAGAAAACACATAATTATTTCGAAGAAAAAAATATGTAATTTGCAATTAACAATTCCATATTTTTTCTTCCAAGCAATTTAATAAAAAGATTGCAAGGCTCTCAACTGACAATGAGTCGAAATTAACGATATTTTATATTATTATCGAATTTTTAGCGATATAAAAATTGAAAAAATATCTTAATATCGCTAATCTAATAATCAAAGGAGCATTGAAATAATTTAATCGACCAAAGTAGCCAGAAATTTTGTTTATTAATACAATTTTGTGTATTAATAAACAAAATTTCTGGCTAGTTTGGTCGATTACATTATTTCGAATGATCCTTTTAGCGATATAATTTTTTTTTCATCGGAAATTACATAAAGAAAGCGATTTGAATGTCGATTGCGTTTCTTGCAAGCGCTGGGAGCCCGCGTCGCAAGCGCGGGGCTAATCGCGCAAGAAGCGTGCATCGTGTCCTTTTTGCGACAGCCGCCTTCCGTCGAGCAAAACTGATCGAATTTCCGTAAAATCGCGACGTTACGGCGTAACATGCCAGCAAAAAAAAAAGACAACGACAAAAGAATGATAAAAGAAGGGTGGCCGACTCTCTTCTCCACCTCCTCCTCCTCCTCCTCCCCTCTCTCCCCCTCAGATATCTCGCGTTTCGTTGAATCGAGGCCCCTCGTTTTTACCTTTGGTATCCGCAGCGCGAACCGGAGAATGAGAGGCGTAGGAGAAGAAAGACGGGGCGCCATAGAAAGAACTCCCATCCCGGATATCCGCCGAGGATAGCGGCCATTGCCGCGGCCACTTGGACGCTTTTCGGGGATGTACTCGCGTGCACCAAAGAATTCACTCGAATTTCAATCTCGCGACGTACCATCAATGGTCCAGGACCTAGAGGTCCTCGGTCCCTCCTATTTCAGTTCCTCGCTCCCCGCCCCCTCTCGTGCCCCCTTGTTGTGGTACGTGCGAGCTCAAAACAGCAAGTCAAGTTCGCGTTCGAGTTTCTTAACAAAGCAGGGAAAATTCAAAGGAAAAGTATCCGGATCTCTCCAGTATGAAGAATGGATGGATCTTGAAGAGCCATTGGAGATGGGAAAATCATGCAAGTGCAAAAATAAAATATCTTGTTTTTTTTATCGATCTCCAAATTCACAACAAAATTTCACGTATCTGTTCCAGAATCTTTCTCGGAAAGATTTTCTGGAAAAAATAATCAGCTTCATTTTCCATTTAGCGTCTCTGGTTGAACCTACTCGAAACAGTTACATTTCTGGAATTGTTTTCGGAAGATTAAATAATATTAAGTAATATTAAATATTAAATAATATTAAATAAAATTAAATATTAAATAATATTAATATTAAATAATATTAACTAATATTAAATAAAATTAAATATTAAATAATATTAATATTAAATAATATTAACTAATATTAAATAAAATTAAATATTAAATAATATTAATATTAAATAATATTAAATATTAACTAATATTAAATAAAATTAAATATTAAATAATATTAATATTAAATAATATTAAATAATATTAAATATTAACTAATATTAAATAAAATGAAATATTAAATAATATTAATATTAAATGATATTAAATATTAACTAATATTAAATAAAATTAAATATTAAATAATATTAATATTAAATAATATTAAATATTAACTAATATTAAATAAAATTAAATATTAAATAATATTAATATTAAATAATATTAAATAATATTAAATATTAACTAATATTAAATAAAATTAAATCTTAAATAATATTAATATTAAATAATATTAAATAATATTAAATATTAACAAACTGCAAGTGTCTTTGATATTGAAAAAGTGAATTTTAATGAAAGACGAGAAAATTGAAATTATAAAAGAGAAAGGTGAATTTTTTTGTAAGGAACGGAGGAGACTAGGATGACGAAGGAGAGAGAGTCGAAAAGAGAGAGGAATACTGATGGAGGAGGATGGAAACTTTAGGAGATGGAGATGCAGATCGTACGAAATGACGAGGCAGGAAGCTGAGATATTCGCCCATGATTTAACTCCCGTTAAGCAAAACCCCGCACTTCCTTATCGATTATTCATGTCGCCTCATCATCGGTACTGCAACCTCGGTTTAATCGTCTAGCGCGATCTAAGGACGACTATACTAACGGTAACTCTCCACAAAACTTGAGATTCGTCTCGAATACGTAATTTGTCGAAAGGGAGCGTGAGTAAAGTAGAATTTTCTACTTTAGGCTAGAATTTAACCCGGTTTATAAAGAAATCTTGCCACCTGGAAAATTCTGATTTTGATGAAACTACACATTTCTGGGGGAGAGGGGTTGATAAACGAATTTAGAAATTTTTAATGGCGAAAAAATGACGAGCCTTCATAAAGTGACTTTTCGCTCTTCTCTTCAAAATTATTTGAAATATCAAAAAATATTTTATTCAAAAGTTTATGATAAAAATATCTCTATTCAATCATATTAATAAAAAAAATCATATTTTGAAGAAATAATTAAAACAAATATTTTTTTCAAAATTTTATTAATCAAATAGAGGCATTATTATCATGAAACTTTTGTAAAAAAAACATGTTTTGATATCTCGACTAATTTTGGAGATATTATTGAGAAAAGAAAGAAAATCGTAAGAGGGCTGACTTTATCCCTTAGAATCGTTTTGCGCCGCAAAATTTATCTATTTACTCCTCTGCATATGTGTAAAGTTTCATCCAAAAGAATCTCCCAATTTAAGATTCCCTTTTTCCTTGGGGATCAAATATTATTCATCTCAAACAAATCGATGATTCGCTTTACTTGATAAAATTCAAATAATAAAAAATCTGCTCTGAAATTTAAAAAAAGTTCCCAAAAAGTTTCAAAAATATTTTCTCTCGCTAGTTTAAAGTTCGATCACAATTTTTCATCACCTTGATCATCGACCATTACCTGCGATTCATCAGAATTTAGGAAGGATAGTCTCGTGAAATTTTGATGAATGGCGGGACGAGGGTTGAATAGAACCGTCATTGTTTCGCTCTCCAGTCGTGCAACTTGCAATTTATTATTGTGTTACGATTGTGAACAAGATAGAATCGGCCGTGCCACGTGATTCCCCTCCGACCGGGGGCGACGGTAATTTAACTGAGGCCTAGCGTGCGCCCAGTCGCGACACGACGTGGGTAATCGCTTTGATTCCGCGAATGAGAACGGATGTTAGGAAACGCTCTTGCGTTGTATAAAAAAGTAGAAACTAAAAAGTTGTATGTATCTTCCTGTCATAGAGCGATACCGATCGGAATCACGGTGAAATTCATTAAAGCGACGCGTGTCGCCATCGCCGAGACGAAAGATCGATCTCTTTTTTCCCTTTTTAATTTTAAAGTCCAATTTCACCTGTAAAATCATTCATAAAAATATCATTTTTTGATAATTTCGGGAAAGATTTTTTTTTTTGATAATTTTTTGATAATTTTGGGAAAGATTTTTCGGTAAAAAATAATCTGAGCTCGTATCTTAATTTTCTCTAGCACAAATTAACTTCCAATTCCGACGATGGTCCCAAAATCACTTGGAGAAACATCATTAATGGGAGAATAAAGAGGCGCGATCTCTTTTTCCTTTTTTAATTTTAAAGTCTAATTTCACTCGTAAAATCATTCATAAAAATGTAATTTTTTGATTATTGGAAACATTTTTCGGTAAAAAAATAATCTGAGCTCGTATCTTAATTTTCTCTAGCACAAATTAACTTCCAATTCCGACGATGGTCCAAAATCACTTGGAGAAACGTCATTAATGGGAGAATAAAAAGACGCGATCTCTTTTTTCTCTTTTTAATTTTAAAGTCCAATTTCATCCGTAAAATCATTCATAAAAATGTCATTTTTTGATTATTGGAAACATTTTTCGGTAAAAAATAATCTGAACTCGTATCTTAATTTTCTCTAGCACAAATTAACTTCCAATTCCGACGATGGTCCAAAATCACTTGGAGAAACGTCATTAATGGGAGAATAAAGAGGCGCGATCTCTTTTTTCGCTTTTTAATTTTAAAGTCCAATTTCACCCGTAAAATCATTCATAAAAATGTCAGTTTTTTGCTTATTGAAAACATTTTTCGGTAAAAAATAATCTGAGCTCGTATCTTAATTTTCTCTAGCACAAATTAACTTCCGACGATGGTCCAAAATCACTTGGAGAAACGTCATTAATGGGAGAACAAAGAGACGCGATTTTTTTTCCTTTTTTAATTTTAAAGTCCAATTTCATTCATAAAATCATTCAAAATGTCATTTTTTTAATTATTGGAAACATTTTTCGGTAAAAAAATAATCTGAGCTCGTATCTTAATTTTCTCTAGCACAAATTAACACTTGGAAAAACGTCATTAATGGGAGAATAAAGAGACGCGATTTTTTTCCTTTTTTAATTTTAAAGTTCAATTTCATTCATAAAATCATTCATAAAAATGTCATTTTTTAATTATTGGAAACATTTTTCGGTAAAAAATAATCTGAGCTCGTATCTTAATTTTCTCTAGCACAAACTAACTTCCAATTCCGATGATGGTCCCAAACTCACTTGGAGAAACGTCATTAATGGGAGAATAAAGAGGCGCTTTCGGGAGGTGAGATAATTTGTAAAGAGCGAAGGAGCGCGAGACACGTCCTCGGCACGTGCGTTTTGCATTTCTTGTCTACGATTGTTCCACGAGAATTCCTAGAAACGTAGAAACGCCGACGATGAATCACGCGCGTCTCCTTCGCAACAACCCGGTGTTCGCGATGATGACAGTGCTACACTCGAGATCGTTAATCATGATTGTGCTCGCGCGCAATCACCGCTGGGGGAATAACTTAATGACAACGGTGCGCAACATTTTATTCCTGTCGTAATATCGCTGAAAAACCGTACGAGCACCGCACGTGCCACGCGCGATAACTATTATCGTATGCGCGCTCAGATAAGGCTCAATTATTACGATTAACATGCGCGCTATCCACGAGGCGCATGCAACCATTCATGCGAATACATTCATGTATGCATCGTCTTCATTTTACGAACCTCGCCCACGACACTCTTAAGTAAACTTAAGACTAGTCGAATCTTGGGAATCTTGGGAAGACGAGCAAGCAACCCAAATTTTGATTAAGTAATGTTATTTGGATTTATTCTCGCAATTTGGGAAAAAGTTATTGATTGGGATTCTGCGATTTATAGCGATTCTTAGACGCGGAGTAAATTAAGATTCCAGAATAGAAGCGGACTTAATTAGACACGCGAGGCGTAGAAAGAACTTAAAGAGAGGTGCAGCCGGTTGAGAATTGATCTCCGTTTTACATTCAGAATCTTGGGAATCTTGGGAATCTTGGGAAGACGAGCAAGCAACCCAAATTTTGATTAAGTAATGTTATTTGGATTTATTCTCGCAATTTGAGAAAAAATTATTGATTGGGATTCTGCGATTTATAGCGAGTCTTAGACGCGGAGTAAATTAAGATTCCAGAATAGGAGCGGACTTAATTAGACACGCGAGGGCATAGAAAAAACATAAAGAGAGACTAGAGGTGCAGCCCGGTTGAGAATTGATCTCCGTTTTACATTCAGAATCTTAGGAATCTTGGGAATCTTGAGAAGACGAGCAAGCAACCCAAATTCTGATGAAGTAATGTTATTTGGATTTATTCTCGCAATTTGGGAAAAAGTTATTGATTGAGGTTCTGCGATTCGTAGCGATTCTTAGACGCGGAGTAAGAGTTAAGATTTCAAAATAGGAGCGGACTGAATTAGACACGCGAGGGCGTAAAAAGAACTTAAAGAGAAACTAGAGGTGCAGCCCGGTTGAGAATTGATCTCCATTTTACATTCAGAATCTTGGGAATCTTGGGAATCTTGGGAAGACGAGCAAGTAACGCAAATTCTGATGAAGTAAATGTTATTTGGATTTATTCTCGCAATTTAGGAAAAAATTATTGATTGGGATTCTGCGATTTTTAGCGATTCTTAGACGCGGAGTAAATTAAGATTTCAAAATAGGAGCGGACTTAATTAGACACGCGAGGACATAGAAAGAACTTAAAGAGAGGTGCAGCCGGTTGAGAATTGATCTCCGTTTTACATTCAGAATCTTGGGAATCTTGGGAATCTTGGGAAGACGAGCAAGCAACCCAAATTCTGATGAAGTAATGTTATTTGGATTTATTCTCGCAATTTGGGAAAAAGTTATTGATTGGGATTCTGCGATTTGTAGCGATTCTTAGACGCGGAGTAAGAGTTAAGATTTCAAAATAGGAGCGGACTTAATTAGACACGCGAGGGCGTAGAAAGAACTTAAAGAGAGACTAGAGGTGCAACCCGGTTGAGAATTGATCTCCGTTTTACATTCAGATGTGGACGCAGCGAAGGCCTCTCTGGAGAACGTGCCGGCGAACTTGTACGAAAGCGTATGCGTGCCAGATTTAGGTGATTTTGTGGGATACCAGGGTGCCGGCCATCATCAGGTGGCAACACCAGAGCATAAAAACCCGTCGACGCCCGCCAATTCGGCCACCTCCAACTCCTCCGGTCCTCCTCAGAGCGCCACGCAACAACAACCCCCGATACAACCCTCTTCGGCCGCGGTGTCCCTGCCATCGAGACAGTATCATAACGATGGTAAGTCCATTTTTTCTATTCCTTCGCCTTTTCCTCCGCGAATCATCGCTCTTGGGGTGGTGTAGGGATTCTCTATTACTGATGTTTCTCGACGTCACTGGGTATATCGAACAAAATTTTCTTGTCCAATAGTTGTGGGAGTTTCCCAGGCTTTATTATCGAGGCTCGAATCCCGAAGACGTCGAAAAATTAATCCAGGGTACCAAGAGATATGTAAAGTGCTCTCGCCAACCCAACTAAAGTCGAGTGAACGTGCGCGTAAAATAAGGAAGAGAAGGACTGGCGGGTAATTGCGGCGACAGCCACGTTCCAAGTCCTCCTTTCTTTTCGAGTATCGATAATCGGTTGCATACAACGCACGCAATGAGCGGCTAAATTACGCGACAAGCCGTTTTTATTTATTTCCCCGATTGCAAGTGCAAACGAAAGCGTGGAGGAGTTTCTCATTGTTACGTCAGAGCGGCTGATAACATCTCTCACGTGTTGCAAACGCAAACCTCTCATTATCGTCACTGTTCGTTTCTCATTTAACGTTTCTTCGTCATCCTATAGCCGTCAGCGACAAGTCGCGATTTCACCGACACGACGTCTAGAAATCGAACGGTCGAATATCCAGTCTCCTTGTCGGGGGAGGGGGCTGCAAAACTCAAGACGTATGTCTCGTTAGAGTTTACGACAAGCGATAAAAGAGGGTGAAATTCGATCGAGAAGATCCCATCTTCAAGATACACGATTAGTTGGCACATTTTCAATTTTTTTCACGACATTTCGTTTCGTTAAACTCTATAGAGTTTTACTCCTTATCGTGGATAAGCACTCTGGAAATCTTGGACAATGCGTTGCTACATAATATCTGAATAACAAATGAACGAGCTATCCCACATGATAGTTTGGAGATAACATCGGGGATGACGTAAGCTATTCGCGCGGCACATTCAAACTCATTTTTTTGGAATAGCTCGTGGAATAACTCTCTCGCTAAGCTATTCTATTCATTCACACAAGTTTTCAGAACGGTATCTTTTGAATCGCGGCTTCTCTCTATTGCGATTCATGAAACAAAAAGATTGCCAAAGATACGGCGCGACAAGTTCTGTAAAAGCCAAGCTTCGATTGAATCGAGCAAACGTTCATTGCATAATAAATTTTGTTTATTATTTTATTGTTTACAAATAAATAAATTAATAACATTGCTTACAATGTTAATAATTTTGTACGAAATTATTTACATTGTAAACAATTTTGCACGAAACTATTTTACATTGTAAACAATTTTGTGCGAAATTATTTACATTGTAAACAATTTTGTACAGAATTATTTACATTGTAAACAATTTTATGTAAAATTATATAAATGTAAGCAATAAATTAACGAAATTTTGTCGAATTATTATTTACAATGTAAATAATTTCATGCAAAATTATGTTTTTTATTCCACTCGAGGTTTCAAAAAATGAGTGAAAATATCAACGCCAACGCTGGCGCAATCCACATGTAAAATTTGCCTGTTGCTGTGGTCTTGTGTGACGTGGAAAATGGTTGCACAAAACTCGCGACGCGCGCTATATAACTGACCCAATTTTCCATTTAGCCATCGACGTTTGATCGTCTATCTGGCTTTGACCGAGTTACTTTCGTCATATCCATATTCGTGTTTATCCGTCGTAAGATCGTAAGCATTCATCATTATCGCGCTGAATCAACTTTCCCCGAGTGCGTTTTATTTTTTTTTTTTACACAATATATCAATGCGCTGTTGAAAGAGATTGAAATCTGCCAGTGCACTTGTGGAGTTGTATGATATTTCGATATTTGATAACGTAAAATTCATGAGCTGCGAAAAGTGAAGAATAGAACGAATATTAAATGTTTTTTTTTTATATAGGATATTCCAATATTTTTGAAATTTTTTTTTGTTGAAAATGTTTATTTTTTAAAAATTTTCAAGTTATACATAATTGAAAAAGAAGGGCTTTTCAGAAATGAAACTCTGTGAAACCAACAGATTAATAAATTAAATCAAATATTTTTTTAAATATAATTTTGATAAAATATTAATTTTAAGTATGATGATTCTAAAGACGTGAAAAAAGAAAAGATTTTCCTCTCAACATTTTCAATGAAAAAAAAATTTTAAATCGATTAAAGAATTTATTATAAAAATGTTCGATCTTTCGATATTTTATATTTAAGTTTTCGAGAAAAAAATTGTCTCGAAAAATTAGAATATTCTATGTAAAAAAATCT
Source organism: Camponotus fellah (assembly GCA_030586385.1). Lineage (NCBI taxonomy): Eukaryota > Metazoa > Arthropoda > Insecta > Hymenoptera > Formicidae > Camponotus > Camponotus fellah. Next base: position 924,322 of record JAPIVC010000972.1, read on the forward strand.
CTGAATTTTGCGATACAAATTTGAATATTATAATTCGACATTATTCGATTATTGATAAAGATCGCGAAATTTCAGTAATTGCATCGTTAATTAATACCTGAACCTTCTGAAATCTAAGGATTTTTTTATTAATATAAAATATCCAAAAATCGTTTTTCTAATAAATTCTCTAATCGATTTAAAATTATTTTTTTCTCATTGAAAATGTCGAGGGGAAAATCTTTCCTTTTTTCACGTCATTAGAATCATCATATTTTAAATTAATATTTTATCAAAATTGCATTTAAAAAATATATTTGATTTAAAGTTTAATTTCTGAAAAGTTCTTCTTTTTCAATTATGTATAATTTAAAAATGATTAAAATAAACATTTTCGAGAAATTGAGGCCGACGAAGAATGAGTTGAAGACGTTGAATGTTTAATTTTTGTGGAGAAAAAATTTTTTATTTCATTAACTTCAATTTAAAATCCAAAAATCGTTTTTCTAATAAATTCTCTAATCGATTTAAAATTACTTTTTTCTCATTGAAAATGTCGAGGGGAAAATCTTTCCTTTTTTCACGTCATTAGAATCATCATACTTTAAATTAATATTTTATCAAAATTACATTTAAAAAAATATATTTGATGTAATTTTATTAATCTTTTGATTTCACCGAGTTTAATTTCTGAAAAGCCCTTCTTTTTCAATTATGTACAACTTGAAAATTATTAAAAAATAAACATTTTCGAAAAATTGAGGCCGACGAAGAATGAGTTGAAGACGTTGAATGTTTAATTTTTGTGGAGAAAAAATTTTTTATTTAATTAACTTCAATTTAAAATCCAAAAATCGGACGTTTTTTTCTAATAAATTCTCTAAGCGATTTAAAATTAATTTTTTCTCATTGAAAATGTTGAGAGGAAAATCTGTTCTTTTTTCACGTCATTAGAATCATCATACTTTAAATTAATATTTTATCAAAATTACATTTAAAAAAATATATTTGATGTAATTTTATTAATCTTTTGATTTCACCGAGTTTAATTTCTGAAAAGCCCTTCTTTTTCAATTATGTACAACTTGAAAATTATTAAAAAATAAACATTTTCGAGAAATTGAGGGCACGAAGAATGAGTTGAGGACGTTAAACGTTTAATTTTTGTGGAGAAACAATTTTTTATTTAATTAACTTGAATTTATCGAGCGAAGATACACGCGTAAAATCGAGTGCGTTGCTGTCGGAGGAATGGAAGCCGACGACGGGACGACGAAACGGAACAGAATAGAACCGAGCCGAGCGAGGCATTATGAAGCGAGTCTCTTCGTACATAGGTAACAATTACCCTGGCGAGGGGCCTTACGTCACTGCAGCAGTGACCGTGGGTGAACGAGGGAAAGTCGGGCTCTCTACACGCTCCGTCGCGGACAATGGAGACGATTCGCTCGTATGTGTTCGTCTTTACACACGTACGCACGTTAATGAATGCGCTCGCGTTATATCCCTCGCCTCTATCCTGATTTCGATCGCGTTCCGTCTACGTGGAAAACAGAATGAAATCAGCGTCTCGGGGCCTCTCTCAATCGAAACTTGGCTCCTACCTAAGGAGATTCTCGGCTATTTACAAGAGAATCAACTTTGCCCGCCGATATTCTCCCTTTCTTTCCGAGAGCGAGGTTCATTGTATGCGAGTCTCGGCGAAAAAGGAATAAATTAAACGAGCGAGAAGTCGGAGAGGTCTGGAGTAATGTTGCAAACAGTGTTTGCTAGATAAAATTATCTAGATAATTATCTAGATAATTAGAATTAGATTTAAAATTATCTAGATAAAGAAATGGATCATCTTTATCTTTAACTAGCTAGTTAAAGCATTTCTTTATCCACATAATTATCTAGATAATTTTATCTAAATAAAATCTAGATAATTTTATCTAAATAAAATAAACTAGCTAGTTAAAGATAAAGATGATCCATTTCTTTATCCACATAATTATCTAGATAATTTTATCTAGATAATTTTATTTAGATAACTATTTAACTATCTAGATAATTTTATTTAGATAACTATTTAACTAGCTAGTTAAAGATAAAGATGATCCATTTCTTTATCCACATATAATTATCTAGATAATTTTATCTAGATAATTTTATTTAGATAAAATTATCTAGATAATTATGACGATTTATTTCTTTATCTAGATAATTTTAAATCTAATTCTAATTATCTACATAATTATTAGATAAAATTATCTAGATAAAATTATCTAGATAAGATACCAGCAAACACTGGTTGCAAATGTTGCCGATATTTTAGGGAAGGTATAAATAAAATAGGGGCTTCGGTCTGGCAATCGCCGACACACGCGTATGAGACATCAAAGGCGGATTTCGGAAAGTTTGACAACCGCTGACTGATACTCGCTCATGCGACACGCCAAAGTCCCCCGAAGCTCCCGGCTGGTACCGTATAATATACGGACGTCTTCTTCGTTACAAAGCGACCAACACAGACGTATAATAGACTCATTATTTCTGCTTGCTAAAGCACTGTTACGTTATGTATCACGGCTCTTCGAGGTCTCTGGTTCGACTCTCGCTTATCCTCCTCGCTTTCGACCTCCTCGTGTCGGAACCGACGTATCGCGCCGTTATTTAGGGGAATCGCGTAGTGTCGAATGTATAATTTTCGATTGCGCAATTGAAAAATAGATTCGAAATTCATGCTTTCAACTTTGAATAACCAGGCTTGTGTGTTGAAGAAATCTCTTGTCAAGTTATTTTTCATATTTTTATACAGGGTCCCTGAACGTTCCAGCTAGACTTTGAGATCTTATAGGAAATTTAATTCTGGACAAAAAATTTTCTATAAACATGGGTCGAAAAATGCTTCCTTAAGAAGTTATCGCTCGAAAACCTCTGATGAAGGAAGAGCAAAAGGTGAAAGGAAAATGAAATAAAAAGGAAATGAAACTAAATAAATTTCTTGAAAAAAAAACAATAAAAATAAAAAATAAAAATCTTTCTTTTATGTAAATAAAATAAAAGTTAGTTAAAAAAAAAATTATTTTTTGTTCAAAATTAAATAAAAAGAAAATGAAATTAAAAGAAAATGAAACTAAAATGAAATAAAAAGAAAATGAAAAGAAAATGAAATAGAAAGAAAATGAAACTAAATAAATTTCTTGAAAAAGTCTTTATTCATTTTCTACTATTACGTGCTATTGCTAAAATATTAGTTTAAAAAAAAATTATTTTATTTTCATAAAAGAAAAAGATTTTTATTTTTTATTTTTATCGTTTTTTTTCAAGAAATTTATTTAGTTTCATTTTCTTTTATTTCATTTTCTTTTCACCTTTTGCTCTTCCTTCATCAGAGGTTTTTGAGCGATAACTTCTTAAGGAAGCATTTTTCGACTCATGTTTATAGGAAATTTTTTGTTCAGAATTAAATAAAAAGAAAATTTTCTTTTCTTTTTATTTAATTCTTTTGTTTAGAATTAAATAAAAAGAAAGTGAAATTAAAAGGAAATGAAACTAAAATGAAATAAAAAGGAAATGAAAAGAAAATGAAATAAAAAGAAAATGAAATAGAAAGAAAATGAAACTAAATAAATTTCTTGAAAAAGTCTTTATTCATTTTCTACTATTACTAAAATATTAGTTTAAAAAAAAAATTATTTTATTTTCATAAAAAAAAAAAAAGATTTTTATCATTTATTTTTATCATTTTTTTTCAAGAAATTTATTTAGTTTCATTTTCTTTTTATTTCATTTCCTTTTCACTTTTTGCTCTTCCTTTATCAGAGGTTTTTGAGCGATAACTTCTTAAGGAAGCATTTTTCGACCCATGTTTATCGAAAATTTTTTGTTCAGAATTAAATTTCCTACAAGATCTCAAAGTCTGGTTGGAACATTCGGGACCACCCTGTATAATTATTCGTGTAATAATAATAATCCTTTCGATGTAGCTTAGATTCATATTTTTTTATAGCACACGTTGTTAGTCAATTTTTTAATGTATCAATTAATAGCGATAATCTTTTCCCGTTCCTTTTTTGGGATGTATTTTGAGGATGTATCAGCGATGTAGCACGCGCTGTCTATGAAGGTAACTCATTGCTTCGTGTCACGTACATGTCGTGTCTCTAAATGCGTGTGCATAAATTAGCGACAGCGATCGCGGAGACGAAAACGATCTCGTCGACCGAGGAAGGTCAGGTTGGCAAAATTCCACTCCGTTTTTTGGATAAAATCCATGTCAAAATCAATATCTTTTAGAAAACGAACTTTTATTAAAGATGTTAAAATAAGGAGAAAATCCTTTCATTGATATTCAATTAAGAAAATATTTTCTAATTGAAACTAAAATTTAAGTTTTATTCCAAATATATTTAATATAATTTAAGTTTTATTCAAATAAAAATAATGGATCAGGAATTGATGTAGCAAATAAATTTATTTTTTATTAAAAGATATTTAAGATTTTTATTAAAAGATTATTAAATTTAAATCTATTAAAAGATTATTAAATATAAATATCTTTTAATAGAAAAAATACTTAGAAAATAGATTTATATTTATATTTATGGTAAAAATGTGTTTAATTCTACACATTTTTCTTATTAAACTAAAAATTAATATAAAATTCAGCAACATTTATATTTCTAGAGTTTTGAAAATCTTAAAAATTAATTAATTAAATAATTTTAAAAATTCACATATTAAATTTTACATAATAATTTGAATTAAAAGACTTTATTATTGGAGTAATTTTTTATTTCCTTTTAACTGTAGCAATTACTACGCTTTATTAATTAAAGCAAAAATATGTTTTCACTTAAAATTACATTAATTATTACATTATAAAATTATATTAATTATTATATTAATATATAAATACATTTCATGTTATATATTAATTACTTTTATCTGGTTTATTCAATTGAAATCGGAATTTACCACGGCTTCTTCCATTCACTGGATTTTTCCGACCAACTAAGAAAGATTTCCCATACGCAAAAGTTCTCTTTCTCTCTCTCTCGGTCTGTCTATGCGGTTTACTGACCACATGCCGCCAAAAAAGGAGCGTGACGTCTATTTGATATGGACGTTTATGGAGAAGAGGTTGGTCAATCGCGCCGCGACGAATACAATGATTATTTGTTAAGCAACCCTCGCGTTTATAACTAACGGCGACGAATATGCGGCATTCTGATCGGCTCCTCCGTCTCTCTCCGTCTCTTTGATGCGTCGATTCGATAAGCGGCTTGGATTATTCGAAATTCTCCACACGTAGAAAATTTTAATAAGAAAGAATGAGAGAGAGGGGAGAGGAGGTAGCAGGGAGGGTTAATCTGAATCCTTAGTTTTCGATTTGTATGTCTAACGAGGATGACACTCGTGCGAAAGAGACGTGTATCTTCGCTTGATAAATTGAAGTTAATTAAATAAAAAATGTTTTCTCCACAAAAATGAAACATTTAACATCCTCAACTCATTCTTCGCGGCCTCAATTTCTCGAAAATGTTCATTTTTTAATAAATTTTCAAGTTATACATAGCTGAAAAAGAAGGGCTTTTCAGAAATTAAACTCTGTGAAACCAAAAGATTAATAAAATTAAATCAAATATATTTTTTTAAACGTAATTTTGATAAAATATTAATTTAAAGTACGATGATTCTAAAGACGTGAAAAAAAGGAAAGATTTTTCCTTCGACATCTTCAATGAGAAAAAATTAATTTTAAATCAATTAGAGAATATATTAGAAAAATGTCCAATTTTTGGATATTTTATGTCGATAAAAAAATCCTCAGATTTCATAAGCTTCAGGTATTAATTGATGATGCAATTAAAACTGCTATTTCGCGATCTTTAATTATTCGAAATTGTCCACACGTAGAAAATTTTAATAAGAAAGAATGAGAGAGAGGGGAGAGGAGGTAGCAGGGAGGGTTAATCTGAATTCTTAGTTTTCGATTTGTATGTCTAACGAGGATGACACTCGTGCGAAAGAGACGTGTATCTTCGCTTGATAAATTGAAGTTAATTAAATAAAAAATGTTTTCTCCACAAAAATGAAACATTTAACATCCTCAACTCATTCTTCGCGGCCTCAATTTCTCGAAAATGTTTATTTTTTAATAAATTTTCAAGTTATACATAGCTGAAAAAGAAGGGCTTTTCAGAAATTAAACTCTGTGAAACCAAAAGATTAATAAAATTAAATCAAATATATTTTTTTAAACGTAATTTTGATAAAATATTAATTTAAAGTACGATGATTCTAAAGACGTGAAAAAAAGGAAAGATTTTTCCTTCGACATCTTCAATGAGAAAAAATTAATTTTAAATCGATTAGAGAATATATTAGAAAAATGTCCAATTTTTGGATATTTATATCGATAAAAAAATCCTCAGATTTCATAAGCTTCAGGTATTAATTGATGATGCAATTAAAACTGCTATTTCGCGATCTTTAATTATTCGAAATTGTCCACACGTAGAAAATTTTAATAAGAAAGAATGAGAGAGAAGGGAGAGGAGGTAGCAGGGAGGGTTAATCTGAATCCTTAGTTTTCGATTTGTATGTCTAACGAGGATGACACTCGTGCGAAAGAGACGTGTATCTTCGCTTGATAAATTGAAGTTAATTAAATAAAAAATGTTTTCTCCACAAAAATGAAACATTTAACATCCTCAACTCATTCTTCGCGGCTTCAATTTCTCGAAAATGTTTATTTTTTAATAAATTTTCAAGTTATACATAGCTGAAAAAGAAGGGCTTTTCAGAAATTAAACTCTGTGAAACCAAAAGATTAATAAAATTAAATCAAATATATTTTTTTAAATGTAATTTTGATAAAATATTAATTTAAAGTACGATGATTCTAAAGACGTGAAAAAACGAAAGATTTTCCTCTCGACATTTTCAATGAGAAAAAATTAATTTTAAATCGCTTAGAGAATTTATTAAGAAAAAAACGTCCGATTTTCGGATATTTTAAATTGAAGTTAATTAAATAAAAAATGTTTTCTCCACAAAAATGAAACATTCAACGTTCTCAACTCATTTTTCGCGGCCTCAATTTCTCGAAAATGTTTATTTTTTAATAAATTTTCAAGTTATACATAATTGAAAAAGAAGGGCTTTTCAGAAATTAAATTTTAAATCAAATATATTTTTTTAAATTTTGATAAAATATTAATTTAAAGTATGATGATTCTAAAGACTTAAAAAAACGAAAGATTTTCCCCCTCAACATTTTCAGTGAGAAAAAATTAATTTTAAATCGATTAGAGAATTTATTAGAAAAAACCATCCGATTTTTGGATATTTTAAATTGAAGTTAATTAAATAAAACATTTTTTTCTCCACAAAAATGAAACATTCAACATCCTCAACTCATTCTTCGCTTATCGCGCGGCCCCAATTTCTCGGCTACGCTTTCGCACGAGCGACAAGCACGGTGGCACATTCTGCAAATTGCATCTAATTTGTCAAATCAGTAGGCTTAATACGTGACTATGCTTATGCGTGGCTCGATAATAAAACCGCAATAATACTCGGATAGAGGTTCTTGGCTCTGAAGGCGCGAACGAGGCAAAGCCACGCAATTTCCTGCGTCGCGAGAAGACATACAATACCACGTTGTTGCGCGAATACGCACGCACACGTCAACGTCGACGTCGATCATATTGTGCTGTCGCAGATCTCAATACATAAAGATGTAAAAGAACGATCGCTAGGGCTAGAAAGAAGTACAAGACTCGCTTGTAGGGATGAAGCGGCCAGAAAAAAGGAAGAAAAGGGCGCGTCGGAGAGAGGGGGAGGGAGAGGGAGGGGTGGTTGGCACAGGTTGTATTCATTCACTCGTTCATTCATAGTTCGTACACCGCCTCGAGGGTCTACAAAGCCTCTTGCTCATTCAGAACTCGTGACACGACCGTATCCACGCGTGCGTGTGTGCGTGTTTTTTTCGTCCTTTCTTTCCTGTTCGTGCGTATCGTCCTCCTTCTCGTCCGTCGTCATCGTCAAGGTTTTCGTACGCATACGCCATGATGAACGGCGTAAGGTAAATATACGAATGGCCGGAAATAGAAAAGTATGTTCCTCCCATAAATGGTATATAAGTGTCTCAAAGCATGAAAAATATTGCACGTTTTTTTTTTTTTTTTTTTTTAGAGATTTTTAATTTATAAGTAATTTTAATGATTTAAAGAATAATTAATAATTAAAAGAATTTAAAAGATTTAATAAAAAGAATTAAAAGAAATTAATAATTAAAAGAATTTTAATAATTTATAAAATAATTTTAATGATTTTAATAATTTATAAAATAATTTTAATAATTTATTAAATAATTTAATAATTTATTAATTATAAATAAATTTAATAATTTATTAAAAATAATTAAAATAATTAAAATAATTTATTAAATAATTTTAATAATTTATTAATAGTAGGAAAGAAAATTAATTTTTTTTACGTTTTTATTTCACTCTGAAAATTCACCAGATATAATCTAGCTGCGAAAATGTTGGATAATTATTTTCGCGTTCGAAAATAATTATAACGTTAATGTATTCATGTTTAGCAGTTGAAAAAAAGAAGTTTCATTTTTGCCTGATTATTCTTCGATAATAATCTACCTTGTAATTTATTGTTTTCGAGGTATAAATCCAACATTTTCGCAGCTAGATTATATCTAGTGAACTTTCAGAATGAAATAAAAACGTAAAAAAAAATAATTTTCTTTTCTACTATTAATAAATTATTAAAATTATTTAATTAATTATTTTAATTATTTTTAATAATCTACCTTGTAATTTATCACGTTTTCGAGGTATAAATCCAACATTTTCGCAGCTAGATTATATCTGGTGAATTTTCAGAGTGAAATAAAAACGTAAAAAAAAATAATTTTCTTTTCTACTATTAATAAATTATTAAAATCATTTAATAAATTATTTTAATTATTTTAATTATTTTTAATAATCTACCTTGTAATTTATAACGTTTTCGAGATATAAATCCAACATTTTCGCAGCTAGATTATATCTGGTGAATTTTCAGAGTGAAATAAAAACGTAAAAAAAAAATAATTTTCTTTCCTATTATTAATAAATTATTTAAATTATTTAATAAATTATTAAAATTATTTTATAAATTATTAAAATTATTAAAATTATTTTATAAATTATTTAAATTCTTTTATAAATTATTTAAATTCTTTTATAAATTATTTAAATTCTTTTATAAATTATTAAAATTATTTTATAAATTATTAAAATTATTTAATAAATTATTAAAATTATTTAATAAATTATTAAAATTGTAAAAACATAAGACACTATTTCGGAATTCCTGCAGTAATTGTAAATTGAATAAAATTTTTATTATTAATCAACAAGATTATAAAATACTGATTCGAAATTGATACGTTTACCATAATTAAAAAAAAATTGTGAACAAGAAGCGACTCGAGGAACGAGGGTAAAGGCGAGTCGAGGAGAGGGGGAAGGAGAGAAAAAAGCAGAAGCGATATTCGGAGCTCACGTTACAACCGGAAGTCGTTGGGCAGGGCTGAGCTGGTAGTAAAAGGAAAGGGGAGGGAGACCTACCCCAATACCACTTTGGGACGGCAAGATAGTTTTATAATGTTCCCGAGTACTCCTCCCTTAATGCACTCGGTAAATGCACCCTCCTCAAGAACCGCCTCGCCGCGGTATTGTTGCTCACTTTGAGAGTGTGTTTCGATTGAGAGGAGGAAGAATCGCGCACAGATGTGGAGGAAAGAACCAGACCCATCGTCTTGCGTGACTAGTTCCTTCGAGTGTACGTTATAATAGCAATTCTCTTCTCAGCGGATTTTTTAGTAGATTTTATTTTACGAACAAAAATGTTATATATATTATGTTATATATATGTTACATATATGTTATATTTTTTTTTTCTATAAATATCTGCAAAATGTTATTAAAATATGCATTTGTACTTATTGAATATATCGATATATCGAGTATTCATCGCAATAATTTTGACAATTTATATTTGAAAGAGAGAGAAATTTATTTAAAATCTATATTGGAGATATATATATATATATACAGTTTTCAAATTTTATATTGTGAAGATTTCTCTAAAAATATTATGCACACATGAAAATTAAAAGATTCTAATCTAAAAAATAATTTATTATCAACTATTAAGATAATTTGTTATTAAGATTCAATTGTGCACCAGCAATTTTCATAATATCTAGATAATAGAAAAAAATTTATATTAAATTGATTAACGAGTTTTAGCTATAGAACCTCTTTCTCGAATTTCAATCATTTATAATATTTTTTTCGATGATAAAATCTAGTCTGCCTTTCAAATAATTTTGGAAATGTATATATATATATAGTTTTCAAATTTTATATTGTGAATAATATTTCTCTAAAAATATTATGCACACATCAAAATTAAAAGATTCTAATCTAAAAAATAATTTATTATAACTATTAAGATAATTTATTATTAAGATTCAATTGTGTACCAGCAATTTTCATAATATCTAGATAATAGAAAAAAATTTATATTAAATTGATTAACGAGTTTTAGCTATAGAACCTCTTTCTCGAATTTATTCAATCATTTATAATATTTTTTTCGATGATAAAATCTAGTCTGCCTTTCAAATAATATTGGAGATATATATACATAGTTTTCAAATTTTATATTGTGAATAATATTTCTCTAAAAATATTATGCACACATCAAAATTAAAAGATTCTAATCTTAAAAATAATTTATTATCAACTATTAAGATAATTTATTATTAAGATTCAATTGTGTACCAGCAATTTTCATAATATCTAGATAATAAAAAAATTTATATTAGATTGATTAAGGAGTTTTAGCTATAGGACCTCTTTCTCGAATTTGTTCAATCATTTATAATATTTTTTCGATGATAAAATCTAGTCTGCCTTTCAAATAATTTTGAGAATTATACATATATAGTTTTCAAATTTTATATTGTGAATAATATTTCTCTAAAAATATTATGCACACATCAAAATTAAAAGATTCTAATCTTAAAAATAATTTATTATCAACTATTAAGATAATTTATTATTAAGATTCAATTGTGTATCAGCAATTTTCATAATATCTAGATAATAGAAAAAAATTTATATTAAATTGACTAACGAGTTTAAGCTATATAACTTCTTTCTTGAATTTATTCAATCATTTATAATATTTTTTTCGATGATAAAATCTAATCTGCCTTTAACATAATATTGGAGATATATATATCATATAGTTTTATATTGTGAATAATATTTCTCTAAAAATATTATGCACACATCAAAATTAAAAGATTCTAATCTAAAAAATAATTCTAAAAAATAATTTATTATCAATTATTAAGATAATTTATTATTAAGATTCAATTGTGCATCAGCAATTTTCATAATATCTAGATAATAAAAAAAAATTTATATTAAATTGATTAACGAGTTTAAGCTATAGAACCTCTTTCTCGAATTTACTCAATCATTTGTAATATTTTTTTCGATGATAAAATCTAGTCTGCCTTTCAAATAATACTGAATCTTAATAATATTTTCAAATATTATTAAAATTCAATTGTAAACCAGGAATTTTCATAATATCTAGATCGAAATAAATAATAGAAAAAAAATTTGTATATTTGTGTATTAAATTGATTAACGAGTTTTAGCTATACAATCTCTTTCTCGAATTTATTCAATCATTTATAACATTTTTTATATTTATAATACGTTTTTCGATGATGAAAAATCTAGTCTCCCTTTCAAATAATATCCAATAATAATTATTTCCCAAAGGAAAATCCCATCTTTCTTTCCGAGCAACGAGATACATCCCTCCTCTCATCAGAAAAGAAGAAGGAGAAGGAGGAAGGGAGGGTCAATTGCGATACGCGCGACGATCAATTAGATGACAGGCCCAAATGGAAAATAGAAAAACGGACCACGCGCCGTCTCTCTATTCGGATATAGGCCCGGAACGGTAAAAGCGCGCGCGTTCTTATTGTGCCGGTCCTCGTAAGTCCCATTACTATTGCCGGGCTATACGAACCGAGAGAGAGAGAGAAAGAGAAAGAAAGAAAGAGAGAGACAGAGAGAGAGAGAGGGGGGCACGAGAGACGTAGGGGAGTGAGCGCTTCCGGTCCCCTCTGCATCACGTGCGAGACCGCCGCCGAACAGAGAAACCCCCGTTGCCCTCGCCTCTCGACATCCGGTCCGCTGCCCGCCTCCTCCGTCCCCCCCTCGCTCGTCCCCCCTCGCCCCCTTCCCCGTCCCACCGGTCACAGCCCCCTCTCGAAAATAGGCTTAGGTCCTTCTCGACTCGCGCCGAACGTGCGCGCGTTTACTGTAGTCGCGGAGAGGAGATCTAAACGATCCAGCGTGACGAGACACGCATTATCGGGGATCAAGACAGTTTTTTTTGTCTAGAGATGTAGAAAAAAAAACAAATTTTTCCCCCCCTCTAATGGAAAACAAACGTTAAATGAAAACGAATTTGATTTTTTTTTTGCGTCACTTCTTTTTATCGAATTAATAATGAATTTATTTTTCTTCATATTTTTCTATTAATGTAATAAAAATTAATATAATATAATTAATAGAATTAATATGATTAATATTAATATAATAGAATTAATAGAATTAATATAATATAATATAATATAATTAATATAATATAATATAATATAATTAATATAATTAATATAATATAATATAATATAAATAATAATAATATAATTATAATGTAATTAATTATAAAAATTATAATTAATTATAAATTATAATATAATTAATATAATATTATATAATATAATATAATATAATATAATATAATATAATATAATATAATATAATATAATTAATATAATAAAAAAAAATCTCTAAGATTCTTATATTTTTAATTTATCTTTTTTCGAAAATAATTTTAATGAATTAATGACACTTGCGACAAATTATGTCAAAGGACATGATTCGAATGATCTTCAGATTTAGAGACGCATAACGCAAATGTTTATTATGCAACCAATTGAAAATTATCCGAATTGTGTTGTGCTTGATATCATTTTAATCTCAAAAATTTCATTAATCTATTAAAGTTATTTTTAGACGGAAATAAATTAAAGATGTAAAAACTTGAATTTGTTTTATTATATTAAAGTAGAAACTAAAGTACATTTTTAAATATTACAAACTGTGTTTTTGTATTTATTCAAGTTCAATTTTTATTTATCTTTGGAGAGTTTATCTAATTAAAAAATAATAATTGCAATATAGTTCAATTGAAATGCGATGTATATTTAAAATAATAGTGGTCAATTCAAATCTGTCATTTAAAAAATGAAAAATAATTAAAAAAATCTTGATAAAAATAATCAAAATATAAAGATATTACATATCTGAAAAAGAAAACAAAGTTTTGAAAAAGACGAAGCTTGTTTTTTTCACCTGGAATCCTATTTTATGAAAAAATGTTTTATTTTTTTATTTATATCTCTATCCCTAGATGCAAATAATATGCGTATAAAATAATTACTAATAAAACATTCAATGAATATAATATATTCGTTAAAATAACAATATTATATTGACCTTTTATAAAATTGTATTTAATATTAAATCAATTTTTTAATCGCACTTTAGTCAGTAAAAATAGCAGAGAAAAAAAATAATGACGTTTATGTCTTGGTATGAGTCAATGAAATATCTTTCTTTTACTGTAAATTAAAAAATCCATTATTAATTAATCGATTATTAATTTAATTTATATTATTTTTGTTGTCTTCTCTCTCGATTCACAATTTTAATATACAATTAAATTTGAAAGATATGAAAACTCAGCTTTATATGCTTGCTACAATAATCTTATCACTAATACAAGCGCACTACTTTACGCGAATATATCTCCCTTTACATTTAACATCGTACGAGATAATAATGAACAAAAGATTAAAAAATCAGGCCACACGATTGTCGTTGGTTTTATTAATGTAATAACGCAATTATTACGATCGTCACTTTCATCTCCCTCAATATTTAAAACATCAATATTTTTGAATCAATTTATAATCATATTATTTCTCTTAATAAAAATATTAAACATGTATATTTTTCCAATATTTATATAAAAAATTATAAGAAATATTTATATATTTCTTATAATTTCTATTATATATATATTTCTTACATATTTCTATTATAATAATATTTATATTTCATTTTATTTCTATTTATTTATTTATATTTTATTTTATTTTATTTTATTATTTTATTATTTTATTTATTTTATTATTTTATTTTATTTCTATTATTTTATTTCTATAATAATAATTTCTATTATAATATTCTAATAAAGATAAATATTTAATATAAATAATATATAAATATTTAAAATATTATCTATATAAATATTTCTTATATATTTCTATTATAAGAAATATTTATATATTTCTTTTACTACAGAAGAAAATTATCTCAAGCGAGGAGAAATAAAAAAAAAAAACAATTATATACATACACGATAAATAATAATTTCCGTATAAAAAATTTTTTTTAATCATCAATACAATTATAACCTGAATCGTGCCAATCGAGGAAAAAAAATCTCTATCAGAGAAAATCAACTCAGAAAACGTCAAATATCAAAAAAAAAAACGCCGAGTAGAAATTTACGCGCATACGCATAAAATATTCCGGCGACGCAACGACGTCGAAGAGAAAGAAAAAGAAAGAAAGAAAGAGAGAGAGAGAGAGAGAGAGAGCGAGACATCGGTGGCAGCAGGTGGTTGAAGCTCCGAGGGGGCGTTTTGCGATCTCCCCTCCCCTCCCCTCTCCCCCCCTCGCCCAGCTGGCGGCCGCGTTTCCTATCTCATCCCCTCCGCGGCGACCCCCCCCACCCGGGGTGCTCGTGAACTCCCATCTTCCACCTCCACCGCGCGGCACCAATGCGGCCGGGGGAAGCAGTCGTAGCTCGCGGAGAGGGAGGGAAGCGCGATGGAGGACGAAAGGGGAGGAGGGGGAGGACGCGAGGAGATCGGAGACCGGAGAGCGGAAACGGCACGGCTCTTCGTCGCAGTGACACGCGCGCCCGCGTCAAGTGGAGGAGAGTGTCGTGAGGAGAGCGAGAGTAACCCTCCAAGTGCGGTGCTTCAGTCGTACGTGGTCCTCGAGCACCAAGTTTCGGTCTCCGTTCGTCTTGTGCGCCTATCTCCGGCTGTTCGTTCGTTCCCGAGTGACGTATACAGCCGTCGTCGAGGTTGGTGACGGGTTGGTGGATTGGCGGATCGCGAAGAGCGATGGCGAGGTTCGCCAGGTTGATGCATCTCCGGGAAATTTAGTTGGATCCCGATCTTGCGCGACTGTGAGCGTAATCGAGGGTTGGGAGAGGTTTAATTCTCGTCGCGAGACGCGAGGAGTAACTGAGTGAGGGATATTGGAGGATCCAATTCGACTTTGGTCGCGCGAAACGCGAGACTGAAATGAAAAGTGAACGATCGGGGAGGCTCGGTTGAACCCTGGTCGAGGTAGCAGCGAGTGTAGGAAGTAAAAAATTGACCGACATAAATATCTCGAGGATCAAACTCGAATCCCAACTTTGCTTTGGGACATGGGATTGATTTGAACAGGGATACCAAAAAGATACCTGAGGCCTGGCGAACAGCTGAGTCAACGAAAACCGGGGTGGATCGACCAGCGGCGAGGTGGGACACCTGTTGCGCGGCTGATAGGTGCAAAATATCCCGGCCGAGAAGCTCGAGAACGTTTTCCCCACGAGAGGGATCATCAGTCGCCTCACCCAAACTCTGATCGACGCCGCTTTGGGGACGATCCACGCCAATCTAGGATCTCGCGAGGATCTCGCGGGACAGACGAGGTCCTGGATGCTCGACCAGGAGGATCTAGTCGTCCTGATTGCGGCGGTTGCTGATCAGGTCATGCCAAACTCCCTTACACGCATCGTCTTCCGACAGTGACCAACGTCGACAATCGAAAACGACGTCACGGCGGGCGTCGTGAGCGTCGGGACGTCGCGGCCTTCGGGGCAGGCGATAATAGTCGACGCGTACGCGGCCAATATCAGCAGCAACAGCAGCAGCAACAGCAGCAACGTCAGCAACGTCAACGCGGTCGCGTCTTCGGAAATGGTGCTCCAGATGCTGGACACGCTGATGACAGGCCACGAACCGTTCTACGCCGATTATCCCGCGTACCAGGAGGCGGAGCCTCTCACCAGCCATCATCAACATTCGCATCAGCACGCGATCACGCGCAGCAACACCAGCGTGGTGCCGCCGGTCTCGCTGGACGCGACCACCCACACGCCAGGTACCCGTCCGTCCAAGGTTCTCCAATCCCGAGTCGCGTATCGCGATAAAGAATCTCGACGGTTAAGGCATTAATGCCTCGGAACGATTAAGATAGAAGTCTGCGCACACGTGACTTCGGAGATCTTCGATTTCTAGTCTAAATTTGTGGGGCAAGGCATTTGTCTGGCAGGATCACTGCAAAAAAAACGAAATATTTCGCTTTTTAATCGATATACAGGGTGTCTCAAAACACATAAATATTAATAATAATATCATTAATAATTAATCTTTCAAAGACGGATTGCTGGATCATTTGGAGACGATTTTTCCTCAGGGAAATGTCAATAGAAGCCATCGTTTTTTGCATGTTTCTGATTTTTTCATCATATATTTTTGCAATTAAGACTTAAATTAAAACTTAACTAAAGTAAACTCTGTTTAAAATTAATCGAAGAAATCGATACAGGATGTCCCAAAACTCATAAATATTAATAATATCGTTAATAATTAATCTTTCAAAAACAGATTCCTGGAGATTCATTTGGAGACGATTTTTCCTCAAGGAAATGTCGATAGAAGCCATCGTTTTTTGCATGTTTCTGATTTTTTCATCATATATTTTTGCAATTAAGACTTAAATTAAAACTTAACTAAAGTAAACTCTTTAAAATTAATCGAAGAAATCGATACAGGGTGTCCCAAAACTCATAAATATTAATAGTATAATTAATAATTAATCTTTCAAACCCAGATTCCTGGATCATTTGGAGACGATTTTTCCTCAGCGAAAATGTCGATGAAGGTCATCATTTTTTGCATGTTTTTCATCATATATCTTTGCAATTAAGACTTAAATTAAAACTCAACTAAAGTAAACTCTGTTTAAAATTAATCGAAGAATGTGGTTTTGTTAATATTTTAGTTCTGCAAAGCTTAGTTTACGAAAAACTCCTTATTTCCAATCACTTGTAATTCGAAAATTATTAGTGCCTCGACATTTTCGTTGAGGAAAAATCGTCTTCTGATGATGAAATCTGTCTTTGAATGATTGATTATGAGTTTTGGACACCCTGTATATAAAATCGATATATATAAAATTTATATAAAAGGAAATGAAAAGAAATGATATTAAGGAAAAATAACTTTGCATAAGGATATTTCCATTTTTTCTTCTCGTAGAAATTAATTTTCAAACACGTAATCATATTTTAAATATTGAAAAATCTTTAACTGTTCCTATTTAAATTTTCCGTCCCAAGTAAAATCCAAATAAAATTTAATCACGAAATGTGAGTCTCGATATCTTAATATTTTAGTTCTGCAAAGCTTAGTTTACGAAAAACTCCTTATTTCCAATCACTTGTAATTCGAAAATTATTAGTGCCTCGACATTTTCGTTGAGAAAAAATCATCTTCAGATGAAGAAATCTGTCTTTGAATGATTGATTATGAGTTTTGGACACCCTGTATATAAAATCGATATATATAAAATATTTATATAAAAGGAAATGAAAAGAAATGATATTAAGGTAATAAAAGGAAATGATATTAATCGAGAAGAGCAATGGCGATCTGAAATAGAAGACAAGGATTAAGAGAAAAATAACTTTGCATAAGGATATTTCCATTTTTTCTTCTCGTAGACATTAATTTTCAAACACGTAATCATATTTTAAATATTAAAAAATCTTTAACTGTTCCTATTTAAATTTTCCGACTCAAGTAAAATCCAAATAAAATCTCGATATCTTGCGCAAAAGTGTGCAAGAAGTTTATATTTGTACATTGTAGCACTAAATAAATAATATTCATTGTTCAAGCGATATTATAGTTTCTAAATCTGCCGATATCGAACGATTGACTTTATCGTATGACAGGTCAAGTGTCAGATCCCGTATATATGCGGAATTATTTATTACAATTATATGATAATCCAGAGAGGATTTTTTTTTTAATCCGAATGAATCACAAGATACGTTTAAGAATATTTTATTCTAATCAATTAGAATAAAAATTCAATATATATATATATAATAATGAATATTTGTTATAATAAAGCATTGCACGGTAGAATAAATTTTGACACACGTTTGCAATTTTTTTAAATTCCATTTTCTGCGTGCAATTTATTTATTAATACTATTAATTACATCTGAGCAGTAACGTCGAGAATTTTTTGCTTATACTTTTAATGTAATTAAGAATCTTGACAAGTTTTAATTTTGATTTTCTTGTCTATAAATTGCAATAATCGTCGTTAGACAAGAAACATTGGATAATTCCTGCCATTAATGGTAAAATAAATTTTGATACACGTTTGCAATTTTTTTAAATTTCATTTTATGCGTGCAATTTATTTATTAATACTATTAATTATATCTGAGAAGTAACGTCGGGAATATTTTGCTTATACTTTTAATATAATTAAGAATCTTGACAAGTTTTAATTTTGATTTTCTTGTCTATAAATTTCAATAATCGTCGTTAGACAAGAAACATTGGATAATTTCTTCCTGCCATTAATGGTAGAATAAATTTTGATACACGTTTGCAATTTTTTTAAATTCCATTTTCTGCGCGCATTTTATTTATTAATACTATTAATTATATTTGAGCAATAACGTCGGGAATATTTTGCTTATACTTTTAATGTAATTAAGAATCTTGACAAGTTTTAATTTTGATTTTCTTGTCTATAAATTTCAATAATCGTCGTTAGACAAGAAACATTGGATAATTCCTGCCATTAACAGTAGAATAAATTTTGATACACGTTTCCAATTTTTTAAAATTCTATTTTATGCGTGCAATTTATTTATTAATACTATTAATTATATCTGAGCAGTAACGTCGGGAATTTTTTGCTTATACTTTTAATGTAATTAAGAATCTTGACAAGTTTTAATTTTGATTTTCTTGTCTATAAATTTCAATAATCATCGTTAGACAAGAAACATTGGATAATTCCTGCCATTAACGGTAGAATAAATTTTGATACACGTTTCCAATTTTTTAAAATTCTATTTTATGCGTGCAATTTATTTATTAATACTATTAATTATATTTGAGCAGTAACGTCGGGAATATTTTGCTTATACTTTTAATATAATTAAGAATCTTGACAAGTTTTAATTTTGATTTTCTTGTCTATAAATTGCAATAATTGTCGTCAGACAAGAAACGTTGGATAATTTCTTCCTACCATTAATGGTAGAATAAATATTGACAGACGTTTGCAATTTTTATAAATTTCATTTTATGCGCGCAATTTATTTATTAATACTATTAATTATATCTGAGAAGTAACGTCGGGAATATTTTGCTTATACTTTTAATATAATTAAGAATCTTGACAAGTTTTAATTTTGATTTTCTTGTCTATAAATTTCAATAATCGTCGTTAGACAAGAAACATTGGATAATTCCTGCCATTAACGGTAGAATAAATTTTGATACACGTTTGCAATTTTTTTAAATTTCATTTTATGCGCGCAATTTATTTATTAATACTATTAATTATATCTGAGCAGTAACGTCGGGAATATTTTGCTTATACTTTTAATATAATTAAGAACCTTGACAAGTTTTAATTTTGATTTTCTTGTCTATAAATTGCAATAATCGTCGTTAGACAAGAAACATTGGATAATTCCTGCCATTAACGGTAGAATAAATTTTGATACACGTTTCCAATTTTTTAAAATTCTATTTTATGCATGCAATTTATTTATTAATACTATTAATTACATCTGAGCAGTAACGTCGGGCATTTTTGCTTATACTTTTAATGTAATTAAGAATCTTGACAAGTTTTAATTTTGATTTTCTTGTCTATAAATTTCAATAATCGTCATTAGACAAGAAACATTGGATAATTCCTGCCATTAACGGTAGAATAAATTTTGATACACGTTTCCAATTTTTTAAAATTCTATTTTATGCGTGCAATTTATTTATTAATACTATTAATTATATTTGAGCAATAACGTCGGGAATATTTTGCTTATACTTTTAATATAATTAAGAACCTTGACAAGTTTTAATTTTGATTTTCTTGTCTATAAATTGCAATAATTGTCGTCAGACAAGAAACGTTGGATAATTTCTTCCTACCATTAATGGTAGAATAAATATTGACAGACGTTTGCAATTTTTATAAATTTCATTTTATGCGCGCAATTTATTTATTAATACTATTAATTATATCTTAGCAGTCGGGAATTTTTTGCTTATGTTTTTAATATCATTAAGAATCTTGACAAGTTTTAATTTTGATTTTCTTGTTTATAAATTGCAATAATCGTCCTTAGACAAGAAACATTGGATAATTTCTTACTGTCGCTAAATGACAATTGTAATCAAGTTGAGAAATTGACGAGAATATTGTAGCATTTAATATAATTTTTACGGCAAATATTTATAAATTCGTAGGAGTGGAATCTAATGGATTAAACATTAATTCAAGGCTGCGCAGGTCATATGTCAGTTTGGAATTTATTATCGACATAACAGAAGAGAATAATATTTTTTTTAAATCTTATCATATCTGAACAATAACGTCGGGAATTTTTAAAAGACAGAGGGAATAATAATTTTTTCATCCAGCTTATTATTATTTCTGTATAAAATAAAACATTAATCAAAGTTAATCGTGAGAACCGTGATTCGAGGCGTTCTTATATTTTTTTTAAAAACGTAACAAAAGTAATCTCTTAATTTTTTTTTTAAAAACGTAACAAAAGTAATCTCTTAATTTTTTGTTTAGAAACGTAATAAAAGTAATCTCTTAATTTTTTTTTTAGAAACGTAACAAAAGTAATCTCTTAATTTTTTTTTTAGAAACGTAACAAAAGTAATCTCTTAATTTTTTTTTTAGAAACGTAACAAAAAGTAATCTCTTAATTTTTTTTTTAGAAACGTAACAAAAGTAATCTCTTAATTTCTGTATTTTTCAAAAAAAAAATCAGTGATAATCTTAATTCGCATCTCCAAGAGAGAGATACCTTAATCGTTTATTTTTCTATTTAACAAATTAAACGCCCCTCGAGTCTCTCGGAAGCGATTTCGTAAAATCGATCCCGTTTTCGTCGCGCGATTGGACGATTCGCTCCACGAAGGGCAGATACATCACAATTATAACATTCGACTATCTGCATAATGGCCCGTAACTATAGTATTATTTTTAACGCGAGCATCTTTTGTTCGCGATACGTCCCTCCTTCCTCACCATCAAGGTGTGGCCCTTGTTAAGCCGGCAATAAAGCGTATCGCGCAAGGTCTCGGCGGCTGGCACACGTTTGGGAGCTCAGTTTTACACGCTTCGGATGCTTCGGAATCGCAACCGACTTAGATAAAAGCTGAATAAATGTTGTTGTACGAGAGCCAAATGAATCTTAGATATCTTGATATCGTGGCTCGTAACGTTACATTAACCGAATCTCGTTTATCGTTTTGTCAAATTCGCAGATTTCGATCTATCCGTCTGACCAGCAAATAAGAGGTCTTAAATTATAGTTTTTTTTTAAATTACACGTAAATCTATGAATTCTATGCGATATTCAACGTAAATTATTTTGCATATTTATAGTTATTTAAATAAAGCAACGAGATTTTATTAATTATACAGGGTGTCTCAAAAATTTATAATCAATCTTTCAAAGACAGATTCCTGGGATCATCTGAAGACGATTTTTCCTCAACGAAAATGTCGAGGCATTAATAATTTTCGAATTGTGAGTGATTGAAAATAAGGGGAAATTTATTGTAGAAATAAAATATTAACAAAATTACATTCTTCTTAATTTTAAATAGAATTTACTTTAGTTGAGTTTTAATTTAAGGCTTAATTGCAAAGATATATGAGGACAAAAATCGGGAATATGCAAAAAATGATGGCTTTCATCGACATTTCCGCTGAGGAAAAATCGTCTCCAAATGATCCCAGGAATCTTTGAAAGATTGATTATGAATTTTGGGACACCCCGTATATATATATAGTGTGTGTGTGTGTGTGTGTGTGTGTGTGTGTGTGTGTGTGTGTGTGTGTGTGTGTGTGTGTGTGTGTGTGTGTGTATATATATATATATATATATATATATATATATATACAGAGTGTCCCGAAATATTCAATCATTCAAAGACAGATTCCTGGGATCATCTGAAGACGATTTTTCCTCAACGAAAATGTCGAGGCAGTAATAATTTTCGAATTATAAGTGATTGGAAATAAGGGGTTTTTCGTAAATTAAGTTTTGTAGAAATAAAATATTAACAAAACCACATTCTTCGATTAATTTTAAATAGAATTTATTTTAGTTGAGTTTTAATTTAAGGCTTAATTACAAAGATACATGATGACAAAAATCGGAAACGTGCAAAAAATGATGGTCTTCATCGACATTTTCGCTGAGGAAAAATCGTCTCCAAATGATCCCAGGAATCTTTGAAAGATTGATTATGAATTTTGGGACACCCCGTATATATATATGTGTATATATATATATATATATATACAGGGTGTCCCGAAATATTCAATCATTCAAAGACAGATTCCTGGGATCATCTGAAGACGATTTTTCCTCAACGAAAATGCCGAGGCATTAATAATTTTCGAATTATAAGTGATTGGAAATAAGGAGTTTTTCGTAAACTAAGCTTTGTAGAAATAAAATATTAACAAAGCCACATTCTTCGATTAATTTTAAATAGAGTTTATTTTAGTTGAGTTTTAATTTAAGGCTTAATTGCAAAGATATATATGATGACAAAAATCGTCTTCAGATGATCCCAGGAATCTGTCTTTGAAAGATTGATTATGAGTTTTGGGACACCCTGTATATAATTGATTATATATTTTAATTATATATTAATTCTTGAAAATTAGATACTCGAATTTTGTACGAGTTAAATTCACGTATTTTAAAATCTGTTTTTATTTTGATCGTGATCGTGTTCGCGCAGGATTTAAGAAATAATTTCAAATCTTACATCCCATGATATTTTTAAAGGTGTAAAAAAGAAATATAAAGTAAATAAAGTATATATCATTATTATTTATTTACTTTACGAAATAGATTAATATCAAGATTGAATTATATCCATATCAAAATCCAAAAGTGACAGAGTTGAGGAAAAGTTAAGTGGAAAAGTTTTTACTGATTATGAGTTGAAAAAATCCTGATAAATTCCGTTTATTAGTCCGGACTCTATTTATTAGTATAAACTGGCAAAAACGATAAAAATAATAAAAATATAACACTAAAATATATTTATATAACTTTATGCGGAAAGATATTTTAAAAAATAAAATTGATATAATAATAAAGTTTTTTTTTAAATTCAAACTAATCTGTGAAATTTTTTTACAATTTCGAGATATGAATGTTTCTAAATTTTATATTAATTTTTAATTTAATAAAAAAATATGTAATAAAAATATAAAACTAAAATATATTTATATAACTTTATGCGGAAAGATATTTTAAAAAATAAAATTGATATAATAATAAAGTTTTTTTTAAATTCAAATTAATCTGTGAAATTTTTTTACAATTTCGAGATATGAATGTTTCTAAATTTTATATTAATTTTTAATTTAATAAAAAAAATGTGTACAATAATAACAGAATTAAAAATTTTTTGTCATACAGATCTGATTCGCGCGAATTTTATTTTTTATTCTTTTAATAAAAATATTTATTAATTTATTTACTACGTTTCCTAATCTGTTACGAATTTTATCTTGAATAAATGTTCAATCAGAAACTCTCAATTGACGGATAAAAAGATAAAAAGATCTAAAAGATTTTCTATTTATTATAATACTTTTAGAAAAAGATCAACTTTTTTACTGGTTTTTCCAGAAAATGCTGATTTTTATCATTAGATTTTATCTAAAAAAATGTGGAATTTTTCCAACTCTATCATGCCACATTCACATTAAGAGAAAAAATAATTGTAAATAGTCATAATTTATAGATATTTTTTGCGACAATTATATTTAAGATTATTATGCATACTTATTATCAATACTACAGTATTAATAATTCTATAGAATAGGAATCTCGGTTATAATTTTTTTCCATGCAGTTATAATCGATCCTTCTTTTCAATGCAGAAATCGATGTACGCATAATTTTGCATTATTTTGCATCTAAATACATCCAAACATCCGTCATCATAATATGATTTCTAGATCATTAAGTACATATGAACGATACGAAAAAAATCATTCTTTTGTTTACGCAATTTTTTTTCTAAAACCTTTTTCTTCCTAAAATTCGTACAAAGTATTTGTCAAAATTTATTCAAAATTCATTCGTATTTAGAGGTTCAATCTTCATTAATATTTCATGCAGATTATTAAATCTGAAAACGATTCTTTTCGTAGGCAACGCGCATGAGCTTCTACTGACGATGATATGAAGAAAATAATTTTTTTCTTTACGTAATTTTTTTTCTAAAACCAAACTTTTTCTTCCTAAAACCCGTACAAAGTATTTGTCAAAATTTATTCAAAATTCATTCATATTTAAAAGTTTAATCTTTCTTAAAACTAGGATTTTTCTTCCTAAATTCCGTACAAAGTATTTGTCAAAATTTATTCAAAATTAATTTATATTTATAATTATTTGTAATTATATTTATAATTATTATATTTATAATTATTATATTTATAATTATATTTATAATTATTTATAATTATATTTATTATTATTTATTATTATTTATTTAATATTTATTTATTTAATTTTTTTTATAGTTATTGTATAGTTATATTTATTTTTTCCTAATATTCTATGAAGATTAATAAATCTGATTTTCTAAAACCAGGCTTTTTCTTCTTAAAATCCGTATCAAATATTTGTTAAAATTTATTCAAAATTCATTTATTCATTTATTTATTTGGACGTTTAATCTTCACTAAAAAAAAAAATTCCATTCATATGAAGAAAATAATTTTTTTTTTTTAATTTTCTCGCAAATTTTTTTCTAAAACGAAGCTTTTTTTCTAAAATCTGTACGAAGTGTTTATCGACATTTATTCAAAATTCATTCATATTTAAAAGTTGAATCTGTCCTAAAACCAGAATTTTACTTCCTAAAACTCGTACAAAGTATTTGTCAAAATTTATTCAAAATTTATTCATATTTAAAAGTTTAATTATATTTAAAAGTTTAATCTTTCCCAAAACCAGGATTTTTCTTCCTAAACCCCATACAAAGTATTTGCCAAAATTTATCACTCATATTTAGAGTTTCAATCTTCACTAAAAAAAAAAAAAAATATTCTAAATTTTTATTAAAGTTTAATCTTTCCCAAAACCAGGATTTTTCTTCCTAAACCTAAAAAAAAAAAATATTCTAAATTTTTATTAAAGTTTAATCTTTTCCAAAACCAGGATTTTTCTTCCTAAACTCTGTACAAAGTATTTGCCAAAATTTATTCAAAATTCACTCATATTTAAAGGTTCAATCTTCACTAAAAAAAAAAAAAAAATATTCCACGCAGATTAATAAATCTGAAAACGATTCTCTTCGTAGGCAACATGCGTGAGTTTCTAACGATAATATGAAGAAAATAATTTTTTTCTTTAAAATTTTCTCGCAAATTTTTTTCTAAAATGAGGCTTCTTTTCCTAAAATCTTTACGAAGTGTTTATCAATATTTATTCAAAATTCATTCATATTTAAAAGTTGAATCTTTCTTAAAACCAGGATTTTTCTTCCTAAACCCCATATAAGATATTTGTCAAAATTTATTCAAATTCATTTATTTTTAAAAGTTTAATTATATTTAAAAATTTAATTTTTCCCAAAACCACGATTTTTCTTCCTAAACCCCGTACAAAGTATTTGCCAAAATTTATTCACTCATATTTAAAGTTTCAATCTTCACTAAAAAAAAAAAAAAAAAATTCTAAATATTTATTAAAGTTTAATCTTTCTCAAAACCAGGATTTTTCTTCCTAAACCCCGTACAAAGTATTTGCCAAAATTTATTCAAAATTCACTCATATTTAAAGGTTCAATCTTCACTTAAAAAAAAAAAAAAAATATTCCACGATTAATAAATTCCAGATTAATAAATCTGAAAACGATTCTCTTCGTAGGCAACGCGTTACGAAGCTCCTATGCAGATCCTGGCGTGCAACACGCGTTTCACGTGTACGTACATTACACCCAGACGCGTTCATGGGATAGGTAGAGTGTGGGAGAGTTCGCAGGTCACCGGTCTAACGAACAATGCGCGATTTCGTCGTCGTCGTGGACGACTTTTTTACGAGCCGCGCTCATCGCACGTCTCCCCAGGTACTCTGCGTGCTTGTGCGTAGGTGCGTGTGTGCGTGCGTGCGTGCATCGAGTAAAAGGAGCGATTCACGACCGCGGCAGGTATAAAACCCAGAATGGCGAGGGAAAGAGTAGCGTCGTTTCACCGCGATCTTTTTACACTCTTACGCTATAGATAAATTGTAGGCGAACAGAATCGTCGCTTTCATCCCGATGGAATGATTGCGGGGTCGATTAACGTCTTCGATGGAGAAATTTTATATTTTTATTTTATTTTATTTTATTTATTTATTTTTTTTTTTATATTGTAGGCGAACAGAGCCGCTTTCATCTCGATGGAATGATTGCGGGGTCGATTAACGTCTTCGATGGGGAGATTTTATATTTTTATTTTATTTTATTTTTTATTTTTTTTTTTTTTTTTTATATTGTAATTATTTAGTTTATTTTTTTTTTATTTTTTTTTATTTTATATTGTGGACGAACAGTCGCTTTCATCTCGATGGAATGATTGCGGGGTCGATTAACGTCTTCGATGGAGAGATTTTATATTTTTATTTTATTTTATTTTTTTTATTTTTTTTATTTTTTATTTTTTTTATTTTTATTTTATTTTATATTGTGAATGAACAGAGCCGCTTTCATCTCGATGGAATGATTGCGGGGTCGATTAACGTCTTCGATGGGGAGATTTTATATTTATATTTATATTTTTTTAATTTTTTTATTTTTTAGTTTTTTATTTTTTTTATATTTTTATTTTTTTTTTAGAAGAAAGGGAAGAAATTATCAATACCAGGTGAAACGATAAGGAAGGGGACGCGATAAAAGTCTCTCTTTATATTAGATTACATATCAAATTTTAAAATCATACATCCTTCTTCCCTCGAGAATGCATTCCGCTCCTTTTCTATTTTTAATATAACACGTTATCAAGTTCATATGTTAAGTAGGATCCGTATCTCCCCATTGAATTTTGCGTGTGTCATCGTTTAACTCATCGCTTTAACGTCATCGCTCATACATTATTACTTCGCACAAATCGGAATAATGAATAAAGTCGAGCTTGACATAAACAAACGCACTTTTTTTCACGCGCAGTAAGATAGTATTTTATCATTTTTATCGCCAAGTACTAAAGTTTCTAAAAAAAATTTTCGGACATTGGAAAGTCGGAAGATAACGAAAAGAGAGACCAACAAGCTTTTCAATTTGATCTAAATAGAATTTTGATGCCGAGAGAATTGGCTGAAATCTCCTCATATTTTTTGGATAAAATCCATACCAAAAATTGGTCTTTTCTATTAAAGAAAATTAAAATAAACCTTTTTATCGATATTCGTCAATTGAGAATATTTTCTAATTTAAGCTTGATCCAAAAAAATACTGCGATAAATTAGAAATCGACATAGCGAATAAATTTTTTATTAAAAATTATTAAAAGGTAAATCTATATTTTTAATTCTGCCCTCCCATTTTGTAATCTTCTTATTAAACAATTAATACAAAATTTAAAAACATTTATACCTCCAAAATATCTTTTTAAAAATTTCGCATATTAATTAGAATCGAAAAAGAATTTATTGATAAATTTCTTTCACTTTTCTAAATCATTGCAATTAATATGCTTTATTAATTAAAGCAAAATTTTTTTTTAGACTCTCGATTTCCAACGAGAGTCCTAGATCCTGATGTGGGCCGCAGAGTCCACTAGGACTCATATTTTTTGGATAAAATCCATACCAAAAATTGATCTTTTCTATTAAAGAAAATTAAAATAAACCTTTTCATCGATATTCGTCAATTGGGAATATTTTCTAATTTAAGCTTGATCCAAATAAAATCTGCGATAAATTAGAAATCGACACAAGGAATAAATTTTTTATTAAAAAATATTGAAAGGTAAATCTATATTTTTAATTCTACTCCCTAATTTATAATCTTCTTATTAAACAATTAATACAAAATTTAAAAACATTTATACCTTCAAAATATCCTTTTAAAAATTTCGCATATTAATTAGAATCGAAAAAGAATTTTTTAATAAATTGCTTTCACTTTTCTAAATCATTGCGATTAATATGCTTTATTAATTAAAGCAAAAATTTTTTTTTCGCTTATAGTTACATAACTGTTATATAACTATAATACAACTATAATGAATAATGTTAGCTCTCGCTTTTACAATTTTTCAGTTTTTATTCCATTAAGATAAAATCGGAGAAAGAAAGATAAACTGGAGATTACCATGATTTTTCCAGTGGACTTTTCCGGTCAACGAAAGTTTAAAATAACGAACTCTCGATTTCCAACGCGACGACGAGCGTCCTAGATCCTGTGGACTGCAAAGTCCACTAGGATTCATATTTTTTAAACAAAATCCATACCAAAAATTGGTCTTTTCTATTAAAGAAAATTAAAATAAACCTTTTTATCGATATTCGTCAATTGGGAATGTTTTCTAATTTAAGCTTGATCCAAAACAAAATCTGCGATAAATTAGAGATCGACACAGGGAATAATTTTTTTATTAAAAATTATTAAAAGGTAAATCTATATTTTTAATTCTACTCCTCTAATTTATAATCTTCTTATTAAACAATTAACACAAAATTTAAAAACATTTATACCTCTAAAATATCCTTTTAAAAATTTCGCATATTAATTAGAATCGAAAAGAATTTTTTTAATAAATTGATTTTACTTTTCTAAATCAATGCGATTAATATGCTTTATTAATTAAAGGAAAATTTTTTTTTAGAACTCTCGATTTCCAACGAGAGTCCTAGATCCTATGGACCGCAGAGTCCACTAGGACTCATATTTTTGAATAAAATCCATACCAAAAATTGATCTTTTCTATTAAAGAAAATTAAAATAAATCTTTTTATCGATATTCGTCAATTGAGAAGATTTTCTAATTTAAGCTTGATCCAAAAAAATACTGCGATAAATTAGAAATCGACATAGCGAATAAATTTTTTATTAAAAATTATTAAAAGGTAAATCTATATTTTTAATTCTGCCCCCCCATTTTGTAATCTTCTTATTAAACAATTAATACAAAATTTAAAAACATTTATACCTCCAAAATATCCTTTTAAAAATTTCGCATATTAATTAGAATCGAAAAAGAATTTTTTAATAAATTGATTTCACTTTTCTAAATCATTGCGATTAATATGCTTTATTAATTAAAGCAAAATTTTTTTTTTAGAACTCTCGATTTCCAACGAGAGTCCTAGATCCTATGGACCGCAGAGTCCACTAAAACTCATATGTTTTGGATAAAATCCATACCAAAAATTGATCTTTTCTATTAAAGAAAATTAAAATAAATCTTTTATCGATATTCGTCAATTGGGAATATTTTCTAATTTAAGCTTGATCCAAATAAAATCTGCGATAAATTAGAAATCGACACAAGGAATAAATTTTTTATTAAAAAATATTAAAAGGTAAATCTATATTTTTAATTCTGCTCCCCCATTTTGTAATCTTCTTATTAAACAATTAATACAAAATTTAAAAACATTTATACCTCCAAAATATCCTTTTAAAAATTTCGTATATTAATTAGAATCGAAAAAGAATTTTTTAATAAATTGATTTCACTTTTCTAAATCATTGCGATTAATATGCTTTATTAATTAAAGCAAAATTTTTTCTTAGAACTCTCGATTTCCAACGAGAGTCCTAGATCCTATGGACCGCAGAGTCCACTAAAACTCATATGTTTTGGATAAAATCCATACCAAAAATTGATCTTTTCTATTAAAGAAAATTAAAATAAATCTTTTTATCGATATTCTTCAATTGGGAATATTTTCTAATTTAAGCTTGATCCAAATAAAATCTGCGATAAATTAGAAATCGACACAAGGAATAAATTTTTTATTAAAAAATATTAAAAGGTAAATCTATATTTTTAATTCTGCTCCTCCATTTTGTAATCTTCTTATTAAACAATTAATACAAAATTTAAAAACATTTATACCTCCAAAATATCCTTTTAAAAATCTCGCATATTAATTAGAATCGAAAAAGAATTTATTAATAAATTGCTTTCACTTTTCTAAATCATTGCGATTAATATGCTTTATTAATTAAAGCAAATTTTTTTTTTTAAAACTCTCGAATTCCAACGAGAGTCCTAGATCCTGATGTGGGCCGCAGAGTCCACTAGGTTCTCCAGTTCGAAGATAATGACCTTCCGACGAATCGGGAACATTCGTGAGGCAGGTTTTAATTTTCAAGAGGCACCGCGTCTCTCTCTCTCTCTCTCTCTCTCTCTCTCCTTCTCTCTTCCGTCCCTTCTTCCGTCTTCCTCTCGGCTACCCTGCCTCAGCAGACAGCAGCAGCTGTGCGTTTCATTCGATTTGGCACGTGCCACGACGAGGCTGCTCCTGCTACCGGCCGCCTTCGTCGCTCTCACCGTTACCGATGCCCTAAACGGCGGTTCTCCGCCAGTCCTCGGCACCTGTTTCACAGCTGATACGCGGCTGCTGTTACTTTTGCCCGCCCGATATATTTGCCGCTTCCCTTCTTCGCGCGGTAAAGCTTCCCCTTCGCCTCCCCCCCCCTCCGAGATGCCCCTCGAAGGCCTCGTGGCTACTGAAAATTTTCCCCCGTCTGTCGAGGGATTTAATTAACGGACGACACGTTCGCAGCATGCGACGTTGAAACAGGAACTGGACGACATATTTTGAAAGGAGAAAACGTTTCTCGAGATTTTATTTGTTTCTCGAGTGGGCTTTTTTTGTTGGATGTCGATCGAAAAAAATAATCGATTTTTTTTTTTCCATCCGCGAGATATACGTAGGAATAGGAAAATTTGGAGAATTTATGTAGCAAGTTTCTTCCGAGGATGTCATTTTTATCGAATCTCGTCTCATTAAAATTGATAATTTTTATTTTTATTCAAAAATTTATTTTATTTTAATATTATTTATATTTTTTATTTTACATATTACTTATATATTTATTTATATATTATTTATATATTATTTATATATTTATTTTGTTATATTTATTTATATTATTTATATTATATATTTATTTTGTTATATTTATTTATATTATTTATATATTTATTTTGTTATAATTATTTATATATTATTTATATATTTATTTATATATTTTATTTTATATATTATTTATTTAGTTTGTTATTTAGTTTATTATATATTTAGTTTGTTAAATATATTATAAAAAAATTGAAAAAGTAAGATTATTTTAACGTATAAAATAATCTTATTTTTATAATTTTTTAAATAATATATTTAATTTATATTTATGATATACATCCTTATTTTTTATATATCTAAATTCATAAATTTTAAATATTTTAAATATTAAATTTAATTAAATAAATTTACTAAATTTTATTTTTTCATTTACTAAAAATTATCATCTCGCGAAAAGGAAACGTGTAATGAATTCAGCGTTCAAAAACGGATATAAATGTTAATTCGACACGCGCGTGCGATGACAGATATTTATAGTTGCAATTATAATTAAAGAATTATAATTAAAAAATTTTTTTATAATTACTTTCCCAGAAAAAAAAATTATTAATCAAACGCCTTTATTAAAATAAAGCGATATGATTAAAATCATTTCTTTATATTGACTCTCTCAATTTTCTAATTTTCATAATTTTTTCTACGATACCAATAGTTTTTACAAAATATACGGTATTTCTTAAATAAAGAGTTTAAGATGGTTGATTATTATCTTTATTATTTATTTTTTTATTATTTTTTATTATTTATTATCTTTGATGGTTGATTATTATCTTTATTATTTATTTTTTTTATCATTTTTTGTTATTTATTATTTATCTTTATTATTCTTTTATTATTTATTATCAAGATGGTTGATTATTATCTTTATTATTTATTTTTTTATTATTTTTTATTATTTATTATCTTTAATGGTTGATTATTATCTTTATTATTTATTTTTTTATCATTTTTTGTTATTTATTATTTATCTATTTATTCTTTTATTATTTATTATCAAGATGATTGATTATTATCTTTATTATTTATTTTTTTTATCATTTTTTGTTATTTATTATTTATCTTTATTATTTATTCTTTTATTATTTATTATCAAGATGGTTGATTATTATCCTTATTATTTATTTTTTTATTATTTTTTATTATTTATTATCTTCATTATTTATCTTTTTATTATTTATTATCTTTATTATTTATCTTTCTTTACTATTTATTTTTAATTCCAATATTAAAGTCTCTCCAGCGACGCACCTTTAGGTTGCACGAATCAAACGCCTTTATTAAAATAAAGCGATATGATTAAAATCATTTCTTTATATTGACTCTCTCAATTTTCTAATTTTCATAATTTTTTCTACGATACCAATAGTTTTTACAAAATATACGGTATTTCTTAAATAAAGAGTTTAAGATGGTTGATTATTATCTTTATTATTTATTTTTTTATCATTTTTTGTTATTTATTATTTATCTTTATTATTCTTTTATTATTTATTATCAAGATGGTTGATTATTATCTTTATTATTTATTTTTTTATTATTTTTTATTATTTATTATCTTTAATGGTTGATTATTATCTTTATTTTTTTATTATTTATTATCAAGATGGTTGATTATTATCTTTATTATTTATTTTTTTATCATTTTTTGTTATTTATTATTTATCTTTATTATTTATTCTTTTATTATTTATTATCACAAGATGGTTGATTATTATCTGTATTATTTATTTTTTTATTAGTTTTTATTATTTATTATCTTCAGTATTTATCTTTTTACTATTTATTATCTTTATTATTTATCTCTCTTTACTATTTATTTTTAAATCGAATACTAAAGTCTCTCTAGCGACGCTTCAGTCCACAGGTCGCACGAAAAGAGAGTAACAGTCGTCTTTTTAGGGCCATGTTAGTCGCGATAAAGCCTAAAACGACTGGCTTCTCGACGAAGAAGAGAAGGAGAGCCACGCGTCTGCCTGTGCAGCGTGAGGGCCGGCTCCAAGCTGCACTCCCACGCTCACCGTCCATGAAACACGGGGTGCGAGGTGCAGCTACTACACGCGAGCCTCGCAGGTGTACTCGGAATATGCAGGGTCTCTGTCCCTACGGCCCTATTAACGACGCCACATGGACATGGGAAAGCGCGCGAGAGAGGCCCTCGCGAAATAATTATTCCTGCGAGAAGGATTATTTCGCTCGTTCTGATGTAATAACCGAATTATTCCTATCTATGGGACGGGACTGGGATGAAAGTGTCAAGTACATTACGTTATCGGTCAAAGATATGGCGTCGTTTATTTAGAAACTAGGAAACTATCTTTATTATTTTTTTTTATTATTTTTTGTTATTTATTATTTATCTTTATTATTTATTCTTTTATTATTTATTATCAAGATGGTTGATTGTTATCTTTATTATTTATTTTTTTATTATTTTTTATTATTTATTATGTTCATTATTTATTTTTTTATTATCTTTATTATTTATTTTTTTATTGTTTATTTATTTTATTATTATTTATTTATTATTTATTTTTTTATCATTTTTTGTCATTTATTATTTATCTTTATTATTTATTGTTTTATTATTTATTATCTTCATTATTTATCTTTTTATTATTTATTATCTTTATTATTTATCGTTCTTTACTATTAATTTTTAATTCCAATACTAAAGTCTCTCTAGCGATATTAAATATATTAAGAATATCGGCGAATAGATATTTTTAAATAGATATTTTTAAAACAGGTATTATAATAATTATAATATTTTAGAAATTTTAGAAATTAAATAACAGATAATATATTTCATATTTTTCATATTTTATGAAAAAAATATTTGAGCAAAACAGAGAAAAAAATGAAGAAACTTAATCATTTGTCTTCTATTTCTTAAGAAGGATGTGATATATTTGACCGATACTGTATTTTGAAGAAATCTTTAATCGCGTGGGAAGAAAAATATTATTAGTGAATATTAAAATAAAGCGATATGATTAAAATCATTCCCTTATATTGACTCTCTCAATTTTCTAATTTTCATAATTTCTTACGATACCAATAGTTTTTACAAAATATGCGGTATTTAAATAAAGATTTTAAGATGATTGATTATTATCTTTATTATTTATTTTTTTATTATTTTTTATTATTTATTATCTTTATTATTTATTTTTTTATTATTTTTTTATTATTTATTATCTTTATTATTTATTTTTCTTTATTATTTATTTTTTATTATTTTTTATTATTTATTTTTCTTTATTATTTATTTGTTTATTATTTTTTATTATTTATTATCTTTATCATTTTTCTTTACTATTTATTTTTAATTCCAAACGAATTTATCCATACTATTTTTTTTAAATAGCACAGATAAATTCATTTTGGATTAATAATAAATAACAAATAGATAAAAAAAATAACTGCGCATTGGTACCTGATCTTCAATACCGATTCTCTGCGTTCTATAATTATGCCCAATTAAATACATAATTGAAACTGAGGATACCTGACCGCTACTTGTGCGCGGGGAGACCACCTGTTTTTTTTTCTTTCCTTCGTTATTAAAACGCAAGTGTGGGAATGTGGGGTAGTGGCGTGTCACATACGCGATAATGCTGTCGTTTCATCATAATAAAGATCGCTGGATTATGGTAATTCGTCAAAGTCGCCCGCATTTCACATACGTGCTGCGTGTTATTAAACGAAAAACTAACTCCAGCGAATACGCTAATCGTCCGATTAAATAGTTTGGAGCGCGATTAAAAGAGAAAGAAAGAGAAAGAGAGAGAGAGAGCACGACCTGGAGATAATGATCCTTAGCAAGCCACCTGGTTTTACCTTAACAGATACTCGATATCACCTGCCTCTCGTTGACCCTCTACAAACTTTAGCCTCGAATTAATGACTCGCCTCCCTCCTCTTTGCGCTGCTTTATAATAAGGAATTTCAGCAACGTCATAAATTTAATATACGGATGAATGAGATCGCAATATAGATTTTCAATTAAAAGCCGATTTCAATTGATTCGCATTTTTTTTTTCTCTCCTCGCTCGTCTCGATTTATTCCTCTCGTGCTTTATCGGTGATTTTTCTCATGTATTCTGATTAAAAAGAGATAAGCTCTTGATTTTTTTTAAAATCAAGAGCTTATGGGGAATTTTATTTGCATATAATTATTATGTTGATCGTAATCAAATATATTCTTTAAAAAATCTGGAATGACGAATATTCATCCGAAGAGCGATTATTTCGGGTAAATTTCAATTTAAATCCATTATTCCATAATTTTACGTTTCTGTCTTTTTATTACGACTTGTCAAGAAGGCGTTAATAATGGAATAATTAATGTAAAATGTAAGTTTTACGAGCCTTGAAATATGATTAGATAACTCCATCGATGATTCTGATGATTGGGATCTTCAAAAAATACCTCCTTTCATCTGATTATTAATATCAAATCTTTCTTATCTCGATAAAAACTCGAAGCTTTAAACTATTCGAAATAAATTACACACTGGTGATCTCGAGCACACTAATTAAAAAGCGACCCGAAATTAGGTAAATTAAAAAGTAATTATGTAATAACGAATATTCATCCGAAGAGCGATTATTTCGGGTAAATTTCAATTTAAATCCATTATTCCATAATTTTACGTTTCTGTCTTTTTATTACGACTTGTCGAGAAGGCGTTAATAATTGAATAATTAATGTAAAATGTAAGTTTTACGAGCCTTGAACTATGATTAGATAATT
Organism: Camponotus fellah; assembly: GCA_030586385.1. Classification (NCBI taxonomy): domain Eukaryota; kingdom Metazoa; phylum Arthropoda; class Insecta; order Hymenoptera; family Formicidae; genus Camponotus; species Camponotus fellah. The sequence goes on from JAPIVC010000972.1 coordinate 960,743, forward strand.
CCATCGATGATTTTGATGATTGGGATCTTCAAAAAATACCTCCTTTCATCTGATTATTAATATCAAATCTTTCTTATCTCGATAAAAACTCGAATCTTTAAACTATTCGAAATAAATTACACACCGATGATCTCGAGCACACTAATTAAAAGCGACCCGAAATTATGCAAATTAAAAAGTAATTATGTAATGACGAATATTCATCCGAAGAGCGATTATTTCGGGTAAATTTCAATTTAAATCCATTATTCCATAATTTTACGTTTCTGTCTTTTTTATTACGACTTGTCAAGAAGGCGTTAATAATTGAATAATTAATGTAAAATGTAAGTTTTACGAGCCTTGAACTATGATTAGATAATTCCATCGATGATTTTGACGATTGGGATCTTCAAAAATGCCTCCTTTCATCTGATTATTAATATCAAATCTTTCTTATCTCGATAAAATCTCGAATCTTTAAACTATTCGAAATAAATTACATACTGATGATCTCGAGCACAATAATTAAAAAGCGACCCGAAATTATGTAAATTAAAAAGTAATTATGTAATAAGGAATATTCATCCGAAGAGCGATTATTTTGGGTAAATTTCAATTTAAATCCATTATTCCATAATTTTACGTTTCTGTCTTTTTATTACGACTTGTCAAGAAGGCGTTAATAATTGAATAATTAATGTAAAATGTAAGTTTTACGAGCCTTGAAATATGATTAGATAACTCCATCGATGATTTTGATGATTGGAATCTTCAAAAAATACCTCCTTTCATCTGATTATTAATATCAAATCTTTCTTATCTCGATAAAAACTCGAAGCTTTAAACTATTCGAAATAAATTACACACTGGTGATCTCGAGCACACTAATTAAAAAGCGACCCGAAATTAGGTAAATTAAAAAGTAATTATGTAATAACGAATATTCATCCGAAGAGCGATTATTTCGGGTAAATTTCAATTTAAATCCATTATTCCATAAATTTACATTTTTGTCTTCTTATTACGACTTGTCGAGAAGGCGTTAATAATTGAATAATTAATGTAAAATGTAAGTTTTACGAGCCTTGAAATATGATTAGATAACTCCATCGATGATTCTGATGATTGGGATCTTCAAAAAATACCTCCTTTCATCTGATTATTAATATCAAATCTTTCTTATCTCGATAAAAACTCGAATCTTTAAACTATTCGAAATAAATTACACACTGATGATCTCAAGCACACTAATTAAAAAGCGACCCGAAATTATGTAAATTAAAAAGTAATTATGTAATGACGAATATTCATCCGAAGAGCGATTATTTCGGGTAAATTTCAAATTAAATCCATTATTCCATAATTTTACGTTTCTGTCTTTTTATTACGACTTGTCGAGAAGGCGTTAATAATTGAATAATTAATGTAAAATGTAAGTTTTACGAGCCTTGAACTATGATTAGATAACTCCATCGATGATTTTGATGATTGGGCTCTTCAAAAAATGCCTCCTTTCATCTGATTATTAATATCAAATCTTTCTTATCTCGATAAAATCTCGAATCTTTAAACTATTCGAAATAAATTACACACTGATGATCTCGAGCACACTAATTAAAAAGCGACCCGAAATTATGTAAATTAAAAAGTAATAACGAATATTCATCCGAAGAGCGATTATTTCGGGTAAATTTCAATTTAAATCCATTATTTAATAATTTTACGTTTTTGTCTTTTTATTACGATTTGTCAAGAAGGCGTTAATAATTGAATAATTAATGTAAAATGTAAGTTTTACGAGCCTTGAAATATGATTAGATTACTCCATCGATGATTTTGATGATTGGGATCTTCAAAAAATGCCTCCTTTCATCTGATTATTAATCTCAAATCTTTCTTATCTCGATAAAAACTCGAATCTTTAAACTATTCGAAATAAATTACACACTGATGATCTCGAGCATAATAATTAAAAAGCGACCCGAAATTATATAAATTAAAAAGTATACATATTTATCAAAATTTTATGGTTTTTTTCTTCTATAAACGAATTTTACATGAGATTTATCGATAAGAAATTATTTTTTTACAATTGTATTACATGATTAATGCTTTATTACATAGAATGAAATATTATTTTCATTCATTTCTGCGCAAATTACGACGAGATGAAATCTTGAATCATTTATTTTCAAAAAATGACACTTGTCTAGGCACTTTATTTAAATAAATAAAATATTTATAATTTGTAAACTGTGCAAGAATTGAAAAAATTTAAAAGAATCGTTAAGAAAAAAGCTCGAGTCTGCAAATTATGCAGCAAGCTGCAATCTAATGATTTAATACGTGATAAGGTTAATGAGACTCGCAACAATTTTTCGATTCAGCTTTTTTAAATTCAGTACAGGATCATTAATAACAATAGTTTCACTCATAAGTGTAACACTGTAACAGTAAAGTCTCACTGATAAAAAGCTGTAACAACTGATTTTTCAGTGAAATCATGCTGAGATTAGAAACAAAACGAAAAAACAATGTGCATGAGTAACTCACTGGTTAGTCATTGCTTTAATCAATGATTTTCACTGCTTCTATTGTTCTATTTAGAGAATTTTTTGAGATAACCATATGCATCATTTAAAAAAATATCTAAATCATATCAATGAATAAAGAAAACTGAACGCGATGCTGTATCGATTTATATTTATATTAGGATTGCAAGAGATACCAAGACTAACTTGATATTATCTCAGTATTTGATTTTTTTTTAATTAGTTATCAAAATTAAAATTGTCAAGATTATTGATTTTAAAAAAAAAAGTAAAATATATTTGTAAATTAAGTGAGAAAAAAACATTATATTATGCAAATTTGAGAAATTTTATTTAATCAATAATTAATTTTTATTTAAATGAAATTTATTTTATAAAGAGCCGATTTTTTATTTTAATTTTTAATAAATAAAAACATTTATATTAATAAATTTAGACACAATTAATGTAATAAATAAAACATTTGAAATTTTACACGATTGTTTAGCTTATATAAAATTCTGGGTACAATAGATACGCAGTTTTTTGATAATGTGTGCGAACTGATCATCATGACTGATCATCAACTGATATCATTGCAAGCAAATGTTTTTTCGGGAAAATAATAAATATATACATTATATTTGGTGTTTTGGAAAATAATCGAGTGACATAAATAGTAATATAATTATCTTAAATTATTAAAGATTATATTAACTATTATTTCGAACAATTGTATCAGAAAAAAAATGTCAATAAAATCGAGAGAAAACAATAAAAAAACAAAACTTTGTCGACAAAGATTTACTTGAAGACAAGATTTATACAAGGTGTCTCAAAACTCATAATGAATCATTCAAAGACAGATTCCTGGGATCATTCGGAGACGATTTTTGTCATCATATATCTTTGCAATTAAGCCTGAAATTAAAACTCAACTAAAGTAAACTCTATTTAAAATTAATCGAGGAATGTGGTTTTGTTAATATTTTATTTCTACAATAAATTTCCCCTTATTTTCAATCACTTACAATTTGAAAATTATTAGTGCCTCGACATTTTTGTCGAGGAAAAATCATCTTCAGATGCTCCCAGGAATTCGTCTGCGAAAGATTCATTATGAGTTTCGGGACACCCTGTATTTATTATTTTTCAAAATTGCAATATCTTTTGATACCAATGCAACAATATTATCTTAAATTATTAAAGATTATATTAACTATTATTTCGAACAACTGTCAGAAAAAAAATGTCAATAAAATCGAGAGAAAACAATAAAAAAACGAGACTTTGTCGACAAAAATTCATTATGAGTTTTAGGACACCCTGTATTTATTATTTTCCAACATTGCAATATCTTTCGATATCAATGCAACAATATTATCTTAAATTATTAAAGATTATATTAATTATTATTTCGAACAACTGTCAGAAAAAAATGTCAATAAAATCGAAAGAAAACAATAAAAAAACGAGACTTTTGACTTCGACAAAAATTCATTATGAGTTTTAGGACACCCTGTATTTATTATTTTCCAAAATTGCAATATCTTTCGATATCAATGCAACAATATTATCTTAAATTATTAAAAATTAAATTAAAAATTAAAAAAATCAAATTAAATTAAATTAATAATTAAAAATTAAAAATTATATTAACTATTATTTCGAACAACTGTCAGAAAAAAATGTCAATAAAATCGAAAGAAATAATATAAAAACAATAAAAAAACGAGACTTTGTCGACAAAAATTCATTATGAATTTTGGGACACCCTGTATTTATTATTTTCCAACATTGCAATATCTTTCGATATCAATGCAACAATATTATCTTAAATTATTAAAAATTAAATTAAAAATTAAAAAAATTAAATTAAATTAAATTAATAATTAAAAATTAAAAATTATATTAACTATTATTTCGAACAACTGTCAGAAAAAAATGTCAATAAAATCGAAAGAAATAAAATAAAAACACGAGACTTTGTCGACAAAAATTCATTATGAATTTTGGGATATCCTGTATTTATTATTTTCCAACATTGCAATATACAATATTATTTTAAATTATTAAAACTTGAATTAAAAATTAAAAAAATTAAATTAAATTAAATTAATAATTAAAAATTAAAAATTATATTAACTATTATTTCGAACAAGAACTCAGAAAAAAATGTCAATAAAATCGAGAAAAAACAATTAAAAAACGAGACTTTCGACATCGACAAAAATTCATTATGAATTTTGGGACACCCTGTATTTATTATTATTTTCCAAAAACTTTCGATACCAATGCAACAATATTTTGACGATTATTACCTCGCATCCCTAGCATCGATCTCCCCGTCGAGAGCCCCCCTCTCTCCTCCTCGGTTATTTGAGCGCAGCTCGCTTATCGCGCCGACAACAATGAAACGCCGCGCAGCTTCTCGCTGCGCGGCCTGGGTCCTCTCCCGCGATCGTGGAACGGAAGTCGAGGATAGGCGGAGTTGGTTTGGACCAATCGAGATGCGCGCCTCCCACAGTGTTCAGCTGTTCTTCCCGGCGCAGTTTGTTGTCGCGCGTCGTCCTTTCTTCCTTATCCGTCAGCCCGATTTGACATTATGACGCTTCATTCATTATAAACTGTCCGTCACCACTTGGTGCAATAGGATTGCACAAGATCCAAGACGAGATAATATTCGGAAAAATATTGTATTGGTATTGAAAATTTGGAAAAATTTGTAGGCGCTAGAGAATTTTGGAGATGTTACGGTTGGCCTGTACTAGCGAAAATGTATATACAGGGTGTCCCGCAACTATCGCTCCATATTTTAAAGATTCTCTGACCAATTTAAAAATAATTTTTCCTCAGCGAAAATGCCGAAGAAGATCATTATTTTTTGCATATTCCTAATTTTTGTCATGATATATCTTTCTAACTAAGCCTTAAATTAAAATTCTATTAAAGTCTACCTAAAATTAACTAAAGAATGTGAACTGTTAGTGCCTCGACATTTTCGCTGAGGAAAAATCGTTTTGAAATTGGCCAGAGAATCTACTTTTAAAATATGGAGCGGTAGTTGCGGGACACCCTGTATATTATAATATTTATTATAATTTTTATTTACATTTATTGTAATATTTATTTATTATTATATTATAATTTTTATTTATATTTATTATAATATTTATTATATATTATACAGGGTGTCCCGCAACTATTGCTCCATATTTTAAAGGTAGATTCTCTGACCAATTTAAAAACGATTTTTCCTCAGCGAAAATGCCGAAGAAGATCATTATTTTTTGCATATTCCTAATTTTTGTCATGATGTATCTTTCTAACTAAGCCTTAAATTAAAATTCTATTAAAGTAAACTCTATCTAAAATTAACTAAAGAATGTGAACTGTTAGTGCCTCGACATTTTCGCTGAGGGAAAATCATTTTAAAATTGGCCAGAGAATCTACCTTTAAAATATGGAGCGGTAGTTGCGAGACACCCTGTATATTATAATATTTATTATAATATTTATTTATATTTATTATAATATTTATTTATTATTATATTACAATTTTTATTTACATTTATTGTAATATTTATTTATTATTATATTATAATTTTTATTTATATTTATTATAATATTTATTATATATTATACAGGGTGTCCCACAACTACCGCTCAATATTTTAAAGATAGATTCTCTGGCCAATTTCAAAACGATTTTCCTCAGCGAAATGTCGAGGCACTAATAGTTTTCGAGTTATAAATGATTGAAAATAAAGGGTTTTTCGCAAACTAAGCCTTATGGGAATAAAATATTAATAAAGTCATATTCTTTAGTTAATTTTAGGTAGAGTTTACTTTAGTAGAATTTTAATTTAAGGCTTAGTTAGAAAGATACATCATGACAAAACTTAGGAATATGCAAAAAATAATGATCTTCGGCATTTTCGCTGAGGAAAAATCGTTTTTAAATTGGCCAGAGAATCTACCTTTAAAATATGGAGCAATAGTTGCGGGACACCCTGTATAATATATAATAAATATTATAATAAATATAAATAAAAATTATAATATAATAATAAATAAATATTACAATAAATGTAAATAAAAATTGTAATATAATAATAAATAAATATTATAATAAATATAAATAAATATTATAATAAATATTATAATATACAGAGTGTCCCGCAACTATCGCTCCATATTTTAAAGGTAGATTCTCTGACCAATTTCAAAACGATTTTTCCTCAGCGAAAATGTCGAGGCACTAATAGTTTTCGAGTTATAAATGATTGAAAATAAAGGGCTTTTTGCAAACTAAGCCTTATGGGAATAAAATATTAATAAAGCACATTCTTCAGTTAATTTTAGGTAGAGTTTACTTTAATAGAATTTTAATTTAAGGCTTAGTTAGAAAGATACATCATGACAAAAATTGGGAATATGCAAAAAATAATGATCTTCTTCGGCATTTTCGCTGAGGAAAAATCGTTTTGAAATTGGTCAGAGAATCTATCTTTAAAATATGGAGCAATAGTTGCGGGACACCCTGTATAATATATAATAAATATTATAATAAATATAAATAAAAATTATAATATAATAATAAATAAATATTACAATAAATGTAAATAAAAATTGTAATATAATAATAAATAAATATTATAATAAATATAAATAAATATTATAATAAGTATTATAATATACAGAGTGTCCCGCAACTATCGCTCCATATTTTAAAGGTAGATTCTCTGATATATGTATTATAAGAAATGCGTGCGATGGCTTAGCGCCACCTGTTGTGATGGTGTGTGATTTGATTTGGATGAGAGAGTTCGCGAAGGACAGTTGAACAGATAAGACGTGTTTAGAGTGTGCTTTTTGGATATTTGGCGAAGGACTGTCACGTGAAGGATATATATCGCTCCTGAAGGATCTAGATTAATTGTATAACCTTTATAATTATTAAATTAGCTACCGTTGTTTGTTTCAATTAAATCAAATATTCAGTGAAACGGTTTCTTTTTTCTTTTATCAAAGTACAATTATTCATACACCCTCAATTTTACTTTAACGGCTGTAGGCCACGTGTCTCGGAAGTGACTATTTCTCCAAAAAGTCTACAAATTTAAATCTTGTCTTGGTCTCGAGTGAATATTGATAGCAAAAATCTCGTCTTGTATTGTCTTGTCTCGATTTTATTAACAATTTTTTTATCTAATATTGAAAAATTATTTAAATAATATTTAACATAATTTTTGTGATATAATTTGAAATAATTATTACTATTGTATTATATTTTAATTATAATTATTACTATATAATCGATATAAATGCCGTCTATTTATTTAAAAAAAATATTTACTGTTTCATGGAAAACAGAAATTAATAACTATTTACAGGCTCCAAGGGATAAACTATCCGCCAGCACTTCGCAATAGGGTTGCACAAGATCCAAGACAAGACAATATTCGGAAAAATATTGTATTGATATTGAAAATTTTGAAAAATTTAAATCTTGTCTTGGTCTCGAGTGAATATTGGTAGCAAAAATCTCGTCTTATATTGTCTTGTCTCGATTTTATTAACAATTTTTTTATCTAATATTGAAAAATTATTTAAATAATATTTAACATAATTTTTGTGATATAATTTGAAATAATTATTACTATTGTATTATATTTTAATTATAATTATTACTATATAATCGATATAAATGCCGTCTATTTATTTAAAAAAATATTTACTGTTTCATGGAAAACAGAAATTAATAACTATTTACAGGCTCCAAGGGATAAACTATCCGCCAGCACTTCGCAATAGGGTTGCACAAGATCCAAGACAAGACAATATTCGGAAAAATATTGTATTGATATTGAAAATTTTGAAAAATTTAAATCTTGTCTTGGTCTCAGTGAATATTGGTAGCAAAAATCTCGTCTTGTATTGTCTTGTCTCGATTTTATTAACAATTTTTTTATCTAATATTGAAAAATTATTTAAATAATATTTAACATAATTTTTGTGATATAATTTGAAATAATTATTACTATTGTATTATATTTTAATTATAATTATTACTATATAATCGATATAAATGCCGTCTATTTATTTAAAAAAATATTTACTGTTTCATGGAAAACAGAAATTAATAACTATTTACAGACTCCAAGGGATAAACTATCCGCCAGCACTTCGCAATAGGGTTGCACAAGATCCAAGACAAGACAATATTCGGAAAAATATTGTATTGATATTGAAAATTTTGAAAAATTTAAATCTTGTCTTGGTCTTGAGTGAATATTGGTAGCAAAAATCTCGTCTTATATTGTCTTGTCTCGATTTTATTAACAATTTTTTTTTATCTAATATTGAAAAATTATTTAAATAATATTTAACGTAATTTTGTGATATAATTTGAAATAATTATCACTATTGTATTATATTTTAATTATAATTATTGCTATGTAATCGATATAAATGCCGTTTATTTACTTAAAAAACATTTATTGTTTCATGAAAAAACAGAAATTAATAACTATTTACAGGCTCCAAGGGATAAACTATCCGCCAGCACTTCGCAATAGGGTTGCACAAGACCCAAGACAAGACAATATTCGGAAAAATATTGTATTGATATTGAAAATTTTGAAAAATTTAAATCTTGTCTTAGTCTCGAGTGAATATTGGTAGCAAAAATCTCGTCTTATATTGTCTTGTCTCGATTTTATTAACAATTTTTTTATCTAATATTGAAAAATTATTTAAATAATATTTAACATAATTTTTGTGATATAATTTGAAATAATTATCACTATTGTATTATATTTTAATTATAATTATTGCTATGTAATCGATATAAATGCCGTTTATTTACTTAAAAAAACATTTACTGTTTCATGAAAAAACAGAAATTAATAACTATTTACAGGCTCCAAGGGATAAACTATCCGCCAGCACTTCGCAATAGGGTTGCACAAGACCCAAGACAAGACAATATTCGGAAAAATATTGTATTGATATTGAAAATTTTGAAAAATTTAAATCTTGTCTTGGTCTCAGTGAATATTGGTAGCAAAAATCTCGTCTTATATTGTCTTGTCTCGATTTTATTAACAATTTTTTTTTATCTAATATTGAAAAATTATTTAAATAATATTTAACGTAATTTTTGTGATATAATTTGAAATAATTATCACTATTGTATTATATTTTAATTATAATTATTGCTATGTAATCGATATAAATGCCGTTTATTTACTTAAAAAACATTTACTGTTTCATGAAAAACAGAAATTAATAACTATTTACAGGCTCCAAGGGAATGTGCAGATATAAATATTTTGGAGTGGTAAAAAAATCAAGTTTATATTTATCCCACATTGTCAAAAATGGCTCGAGACATTTTAAATTCAACTGCTTCATCCGTGCCAATAGAAAGACTTTTCTCAATAGAAACTCTGATTATGTCAAAAAATAGAACCAGATTACAAAGTAAATCTTTAAAAGCACTAATGTGCATCAATTCCTGGGTGAAATGCTCTTTAGTGTCTAAAATTTGCGAGTTTGATTTCTAATTTATAAAAATGTTATATTGTATTAATATTAAATGTTTTTAAATTTATCAATATAAATGTTTTTATCGAATAACATTTTTTTAAATTCGTATATAGTGATTTTTTTCATTTACAAATATAAATATTTTAGTTTTTTTGAGAATCAATAATCTCGACAAGATTAATAATCTTGATAGTTTTAGACTTGGTATTGTTTTGACAACTAATTAAAAATCTTGTCTTGATCTTGTCTTGAAATTCAAGACAAGACAAGACAATAACAAGATTAATCTTGGTATCTCGTGCAACTCTACTTCGCAATCGAGCATCCAATTGTCAACTTTTCATTCCTAATAATGATAATAATAATAATTAATAATGATATTAGCAACGATGCCAACAATGTCCAACGAATTTGAAATTTAAATCTCCTCCAATCGGAATGAAATTTCGCATTTTTATTATTTTTTTTTTACTATGCTTCTTGGTAATTATGATTTTTTTATAATAAATACAAATTGGAGAAGGAAAAAAATATTACTATTAAAAAAATTATTAAAGAAGGAAAAAAATTATTACTAAAAATTTATTATTTACTTTGGAAATTCAAATGAGAAATATATATTGTCAGAATAAATCTTCCTTAAGTTTCAATCTGATTGAAAAATTTAGAATCGTAATTATAATAATTTATTATAATAATTTTATTATAATAATTATAATAATTTATTTAAGTATAATAATTTATGATTTGTGCATTGAATTATATTATATAAAAAACTTTAATAAAAGCCTCAATCATATATCTGATTTTAATAAAAATCTGAATAATAATTCCAATAGAAATATTATTCATTGATATGAATAAATAATATGAAAAATAATAATATAAATAATATAAATAATATGAAAAATAAGAAATTTTCCCTTTACAATGTAAATAAATTAAATTTCTTTGACTTATCACATAAGAAAAAAGAATAATCTTTATCTATTTAATTTGTAAAAAGAATAATACTTTTTATTTTTTTTTTTTTTTTTTTCAAAAATAGTAGTATAAATAAGACGTTATTAAATTGTTGTTGCCTTTTAATTTACAGGTGGTTACAATCATCTCCGCAGCCCCGTGTGCCAAGACGAAAGTCAAAGGGACGAAACGTCGCCACCACCTCACAGCCATAGCACCCAACCGCCCACCTCTCATTCTAGCACTCCTAACAGTAATAACAACAATAATAACAATAACAATGCCAACAGTGCGTACATCCACCTACGGAATTTAAATCAGCTCAAAACGGAATGTAAGTTCCTTTATTTATTCCAGATATATATTTCATTAAATCCGTTATGTATCATTTTTTTTTAGAAATTCTCGAAAAAAAATAACGAAAAAAATTTTTTAAATTTTGCATTTCATTTTTTTTCCTAAGCTTTTCTTGGCGTAATTAATCGAAATCGCTTCAATTAAAAATCTTTGCTCTCACATAAAATACTTACGTGTTGAATAGATAAAAATATAGGGTGTCTCAAATTTAGTGAGTCAGCCGTTAATGATAGATTCCTGAGATCATTTGGAGACGAAAATCTTAATGCCAAAATGTTGAGAAAGACGTAGTTTCGGCGCTACAAAAGATTGAAGATGACCAATCGGCGCGTTATCTTCTGTAATCTCTCTATAAAAAGGTTAATTGAGGAAAAAAATTAAATTTGCAGCGAACTACAGTAATCACCACATAGCGGAGCATCTCCAGAGCGGAGGTGGCGGCCTGGGCAGCGGGGGCGACCTCGGGGGGACCGGGAGCAACGAGAGCGACTTGAGAGTCGGCGCAAACGCCACCGAGAGTTACATGACTCCGGCTCATTATTCCGGATACGACGAAGCCTCCGAGTATCACTTACCGCAGGATCATCAGCCGCATCCGTATTTGGACGGTTCACCGGACTTTTACCCCATCGAGCCCAAGTATCAGCCCTTCAAAAACTATCCTCGAGGTTCGTCAGCCTGACTGAAATCAACGAAGAAAAGATTTCCTCCTAAAGATCACATTAATATCGAATTAATTGTATTTTTTAAATAACTAGTTGGAACTATTTTAACCAGGGGGTTGGCAGAAAACTTGTTTTTTTTTTATTTTAAACAGAAAACATTGTTTTTTTTTGTTTAGAACAATGTTTTTTGTTTTATTTGTGTTTTTAAGTAAAGTAAAAAAAGCATGTTTTAAACAAAAAAAACACTTAATAACTTTGATCTGTGTAAATATTTAAATTTTTCGCTGGCGTTAAACTGTAAATAACGTTGCCAAAATTGACAACGCTATTAAAAGTGTAAATAATAAAATAAAAATGATGAGATGGGTATTATTTTAGCAGAATATTTATTTTTGGAGTTATTTATTTTTGGGGAAAAAAGTTCTAGTTAATAATATTTAATATAAAATACTTTGGTTCCTATTCTTATTAAGTAACTTCATGCTTAACTCTCAACGTAAATTATAAATAAAAGAAAAATAAAAAACCTCAATTCTTCTTTATAAAAGAAGAACTTTTTTTAGAACTATTGACCTGCTATGAATTATGTATTATTAATTTAAAATGCTAAAATGTAAAATGTAAAATCATTCAATATCTTCTAAGTAATCTTTATTGTATTGATTGTTATTTAATATCCAAAAATAAATATTCTAAAATAATACCCATCTTATTATTTTTATTTTATTATTTATATTTTTATATCTATCTTAAATATAGATAAAAAACTAAAAATACTAAAACAAAAACTTTTTTGCATATCTTCTAAGTAATCTTGATTGTTATTTAATATCCAAAAATAAATATTCTAAAATAATACTCATTTCATCATTTTTATTTTATTATTTATATTTTTATAATATATCTATCTTAAATATAGATAAAAAACTAAAAACACTAAAACAAAAACCTTTTTGCAATATACACATCTATTAGTTTTTGTTTGTTTTTGATTTTTTTTACAATTTCTCTTCCAAATAATCATATATTTTATTTGCGAAATTTGACGATTCTAAACAGTAGTTTAAAACATTTTTGTTTCAAACTATTTTAAATTACTGTTTAGAATTGTTTCAAATATCGCAAATAAAATATATGATTATTTAGAAAAGAAATTGTAAAAAAAATCAAAAGAAAACAAAAACTAATAAATGTGTATATTGCAAAAAAGTTAGTGTTTTTAGTTTTTTATCTATATTTAAGATAGATATAAAAATATAAATAATAAAATAAAAATGATAAGATGGGTATTATTTTAGAATATTTATTTTTGGATATTAATTGGAAGATTATTTGGAAGAGAAATTGTAAAAAAAAATCAAACAAAAAACAAACAAAAACTAATAGATGTGTATATTGCAAAAAAGTTTTTGTTTTAGTGCTTTTAGTTTTTTATCTACATTTAAGATATATATAAAAATATAAATAATAAAATAAAAATGATAAGATGGATATTATTTTAGAATATTTATTTTTGGATATTAATTGGAACATTATTTGGAAGAGAAATTGTAAAAAAAATCAAACAAAAAAACAAACAAAAACTAATAGATGTGTATATTGCAAAAAATAATTTTTGTTAAACAAGTTTTAATCAAACAGTTTTAAACACATTGTTTAAAACATGCTGCCAACCCTGATTTTAACAATAAATTTATCAGATACAATATTGATTGACTTGTTGACTTGTCGATGATAATTATTGGCATCTACCGTCTTGCAGGACGCTATCACGAGAGCTACAGCGAGGGCGGATACGGCCAGTACGATGCAACGTCGTTCCAAACGGTTCCCGGAAGCGGGAGCGGTGCTGGAGGTGGCGGCGTCGCCGGTGAACAGTGGGGTGTCGGGCTCGGGGATCATTTGCCCCATCATCCCGCGTTTCTCGCGGGACTCGGACCACGGGACTCCTCCAATCCCCATCATTCCACATCCATCACCAATAATGCGGACCAAAAGCCCTTACTGCAGAGCCCTATGCTCGCCAGTTATGCAGGTAAACCTTATCATTCAATCAATATACAGGGTGAGCCATTTTAATTAACGCACGCAATTATTTCGGAAACAAAGCATTTTAGAGAAAAATGTTTCAGACAAAAGTTTTATGGTTTTCGAGGAGCCATAAGATGGTATCGTGGTTTGACACTGAAGAGTCATTTGAAGGTTACGTGAAGGCCACTTCAATTTTTAAATGGAACACCCTATATATTTGCACATTCTTATAGCTCATCTCGAGAACTTTCCAAAACACTATAATTAAATGTTTTTCCATTAAGTGCTTTTCGAGTTATGAGGCTTGAAATCATTTCTTAATTTTACATAAACGGTAAAATATCTAGTAAAATATTCATTTTTCGATTATCCTCTCTTAATACTTTTATGTACAAAATAATGAGAGGAATCAATTAGTGTAAAGAAAACACATAGTTGTTTCTAAGAAAAAATATGGAATTGTTAATTGCAAATTACATATTTTTCTTAGAAACTATGTGTTTTCTTTACACATAGATTCCTCTCATTATTTTGTACATAAAAGTATTAAGAGGATAATCGAAAAGAATATTTTACTAGATATTTTATAGTTTATGTAAAATAGAAATGATTTCAAGCCTCATAACTTCGGAGATGCTTAATGAAGACTAACTTAATTATAGTGTTTTGGAAAGTTCTCGAGATGTCTAAAATGATGCAAATATAAGGGTGTTCCATTTAAAAATTAAGTGGGCTTCACGTATCCTTCAAATGACTTTGTGAAGCCAATGATATCATCTTATGGCCCCCTCGAAACTATAACTTTTGTCTGAAACATTTTCTCTAAACATGTTGCGTGCGTTAATTAAAATGGCTCACCCTGTATCAATTCCACGAGTGTTTAAAAAACCGTACAAATTATTGATAAACCTGGAAAAGCTATAAACCAGTAGTAATATCTCGTGGATTTGCGGCTAAATACTTTAACAATTGCATTTCGCAACTTGATAATTTAATATTTAAGCCTAATCAAACGTATAAAATGACATGTAGGCGGACCGTGCTTCACCGGATCAGGCCCAATTCAGCTCTGGCAGTTTCTGCTGGAGCTGTTAACTGACAAATCGTGTCAGGGTTTCATCTCGTGGACCGGCGATGGCTGGGAATTCAAGCTAACCGATCCGGACGAAGTCGCACGCCGTTGGGGCGTCCGCAAGAATAAACCCAAGATGAACTACGAGAAGCTGAGCCGAGGTCTACGCTATTATTATGACAAGAACATTATACACAAAACTGCTGGCAAACGATACGTGTATCGCTTTGTATGCGACTTACAGAGTCTACTAGGGTAAGCTTAGTACGCGTGGTACAATTAATAAAATTTTATACAAATTACACGTGATATACAAGGTGTCCCAAAAGTCCCGGTCGAATATTTCATAAACTATGCACTTTAGAAAGAAATATTTCAGACGAAAGTTGTATGGCTTGAAGGGGGCCACAACATGGTGTCATTGGTTTGACCTTGAAAAGTTATTTGAAGATCGTGTGAAGGTCACCTTCAATTTTTTAAATGAAATCACCTATTTTTTATTAAATATTCTGGTAGCCCACGTCGAGAGCTTTCCAAAACACTATAACAAAATATTTTTCCTTCAAGTATTTTTTGAGTTATAAGGCTTGAAGTCATTCCTTAATTTTACACAAATCATAAAATATCTTGTAAAATATTCATTTTTCGATTACCTCATCTTAATACTTTTATGTACAAAATAATGAAAGGAATCAATTGGTGTGAAAAAACGCATAGTTGTTTTAAAAAATATATATGTAATTGTTAATTGCAAATTACATATTTTTTCTTAAAAACAACTATCTTTTCTTTACACCAATTGATTCTTCTTATTATTTTGTACATAAAAATAAAGGTAGATAATCGAAAAATGAATACTTTACTAGATATTTTATGGTTTATGCAAATTTAAGAAATTATTTCAAGCTTCATAAATTCGAAAAATACTCAATGAAGAAATACTTTATTATAGTGTTTTGGAAAGCTCTCGAGATAAGCTACACGTAATAAAATACGTAATAAAAAATAGGTGGTTCCATTTAAAAAATTGAAGGTGATCTTCACGTGATCTTCAAACGACTTTTCAAGGTCAAACCAATGACACCATCTTATGGTCCCCTTCAAGCCATACAACTTTTATCTGAAACATTTCTTTCTAAAGTGTATAGTTTATGAAATATTCAACCGATCCGGGACTTTTGGGACACCCTGTATACAATACTTTATATTGACAAGTTTAATTGCAATATTTTTGCTGAGAAATGCACTTGAAAAAATTATGTATAAAATTGAAAATACGGGGTGGAAAATAACCATTTGCTAGGGGTCCAGAGAAAAATGCAACGCTTCTGACTCGAACTTGATAAAACATTTTAGATTGCTTTCTCAAACTCTTATTAAGTTTCAAGAAAAAGGCAACAAATATTTTCGAGCAACTTGCTTGCACTTCCAAAAAATTAATTAATTAAATAATATGGATATTAATTCATCTCAGAATTTGTTAAAATTGTCAAAAAATTAAGAACTGTGAAGGAGATTTGAAAAAGTTTAATACTGGCTAACGTAAAGCTTATGTTAAGTAAAATATTGGAATCCCGATACGCGTTGCAATTTTCTCTGGACCCCTAGCAAATGGTTATTTTCCACCCCGTACAATATAAATTATCGTGTTATTTTCTTTTGCGATATTTACAGACTCAGTCCTGAGGAGTTACACGCAATGGTAGACTTGAAGCCCGAGAAGAAGGAAGAAGACTGAGTTTTTGTTAACGAGCATGCTTCGGAGGACTGTGTCGCACTTATAAAAGAAATGTAATAATACAAATTTCCCCTCTCTATCTCTCCGTTTCTCTCTCCATCTCTTTCTTTACGTGCATTAAACGTGCAAGAACAAAGAAACATGGGAGGACAAAGTATCTATACAATGAAATCACTATGAAAAAGAAAAACTATATTCAAATACAGAAGACTGTGATAGAGCGTCTTCTTTGTTCAGATGTAAACAAAAAAAAAATCGAATCGGTCGTATGTACCAAAGACAGGGTCTGCATACCATTGGTGCCTAAAGTTGAATAAATCGCGAATTTGTTTCTAAGTGATTGATTTGTCAGCAGATTTTAGAGAATATTTATAGGAATAACTCGTCAATTTATACAGATATATAAAATATATATATATATATATATATATATATAAATATATTTTTAATGTTACATGATTTTTCAACGCTATTAGACGCGTCAGGATACTTGGTGATGCCGCTAAATTATTTATGTCTCATCATTTTAACATGTGTGTTATATCTCGTTGATAGATGACTCGATATGTGATTGTTATTACCATAATTTTACAATAAACTCATTATACAATGTACTATGTAGCGAGCTTCTCAATTCGATATTTTCACATATGCTTTTCTTTTTTATGTATAGTTAATTTTTTAGACTGTAATTCCAAACTGTATTTTTTTTTCCAAGAGCTCGCTTCTTCAAAAAAAAAAATAAGACATATATATATATATTTTATATATTATTTCTTAATTATTAAATGTATATTCTGATATGTTCGCTCGCGGTATATCGAGTATATTTAATACTTTTAATCGCGCAATAAGAAAAAAGATTGTTATCCAAGTCGGAAAAAACGTTGCTAAGAGTATGAAAAGAGTATGCTGTTAATTTAATGTTAATATTTTTCCATAAAAATAGCGTTTATTGTGAATTTGGCTTTTGTTTGTAGAATATCCTTATCGAAAAATTGTACATTTACGACTTTGAGGACATTGAAGATAAGAATATTTATGGAAGAAAAAAGAAAAAGAAGGGCTATGTGCAACCAGTGTTCCATGTAGAGCGAATTTCTATTCGTATATGTTGTTTCTTTTTTTTTTTTCTTTTTAATTATTCATACACATTGCAAACATAAAGATATGACATTTCTAAATTATTATAATTTTCCTCCGTTAACATTCTTATTTGTTCAAAATTTATATTTTATATTTTTTATATTTATAATTTATTTTATATTTATAATTATTTTATATTTTTTCTTACAATTAAACTTACAATTTTTTATATTTTTTTATATATTTTTAACTTACAATTTTTTATATTTTTTATATTTTTTTAATACTTATTATTTTTTTCTTAATAAATTTGTCAAGCTTATCCGACTTGGATTTCATCGCTTCTTTTTTCATGGAACACTGGCTATTGCAATTGTATATCGGATATACATATAATATATATATATGCATAACTATTTTACAATTTGCTACGCATAAATTATATTAATATTTCTATCAAAGAGAAAATGTTACATTATATGTATGTAAATGATGCGAAGATATATGAATAGCATGAAAATTTACAGATTCAAGTACGAGCAGTGTATTTTGTATTTTCCACGTGTCTTATATTTAGAAATATGCGTACATAGGTATGTACATGCATTTGCGTATGCGTGTATGTATATAATATGATTTAAAAAACTATTTTTGTATCCGCTGTGTTTGTTAAGTTTCCACGTACCAAAATAATTTAACGCTACAAAATGATAAGAGAAACAGCGTAGTATCTTTATACATAATTTTAACAGTATACTAATTTTCAAATGATCGTTCGGGGATTCATTACGTTGACGAGGATTGTTGAGGAGAAGTGTGTAAAAAAAAAAAAAAGGGTAGCGATTTTTGCGTTGACGAGGATTGTTGAGGAGAAGTGTGTAAAGCGTAAAGGGCGATTTTTACGAAGGGTCTCTTGTTATAAAAGCTACCAAGATTATCTTTTTAGCGCGATAATCGTTATGATTAAAGTTTTTCTCCTAGTTGTGTCGCGACCGAATGTTATAAATAAATTATATTAAATACTCTTAGAGAGGGTCCCTAAAAATACGGGACGGAATAATAAAATGTATAAAGCTACTCGAATGTTAATATTAAGTTATCCACGGTCTTGGCACTTGTTATATTAAAAGAGAGCCATACTTCTTTCCCAGGATTATATATAGCATTTTCAAAGAGATACGAATGTGCGGAAACTTTTTAGTAGATGCAATAAAAAAAAAAAGAATAAAGAGATTTTTATAAATACCTTCGACGCTGGGAGATTGTTATTTATTCGTTTCCCGCTCGTTCCATTAAACATTTAGCGTTATAGACTGTAAATTATTTTGAAAATCGCGCAGGGGATTTTGGGGAATTTTGGGGAATTTTTTAAGCAGTGTTGCGTGTTTCTTCTACACCTTTATATAAATTGTCGATTTTTATATATTATTTATATGCATGTATATTATATTTTTTAAATCTCTTTTATATATATATTTTTATATATTTTAATTTCTTTATTTTAACTCTTATTTTTTATATATTTATTGTTATAAACTGTAAATTATTTTGAAAATCGCGCATCGCAATAAATTTAGGGGATTTTGGGGAATTTTGGGAAATTTTTTGAGCAATATTGCGTGTTTCTTCTACACCTTTATATAAATTGTCGATTTTTATATATTATTTACATGCATGTATATTATATTTTTTTAATCTCCTTTATATATTTTTTTATATATTTTAATTTCTTTAATTTAATTCTTATTTTTTATATATTTTATATATTTTAATTTCTTTTTTTTAAGAAGGTTTTTAACAGATTTTGAAACAGCTGTGCTAGATTCAACGATAGGGACATTTAAAAAAAACCAAGTGGCGCGAGTCTATTTGTACCAGTTGTTCAGACTTTGTCGCAAAATTTGCAGAACGATGCGGAACAAAGTGGGATTAAATGCAGAAATGACAGAATCGAATGCATCTTTCGTGCAATGCATCTTGGAACTGGTACGTCATTAATATAGAATCTCTGCGATTTCGCTAAATTTTTATTAGAGTAAGAAAAGAATCTGCACCTTGTTATGGCTAATAATAAGTACACGTTTTGACGATAGTAAAAATATTAGACTTTGTAAACGTACTCAATTATTTAAAAATTTCTTTATTATTTAATATATTTATTTATTTATTATTTTAATATTTTAATATTTCTTTATTATTATATATTTATTTATTTATTTATTATTTATTTATTATTTATTATTATTTATTTATTTATTATTTATTTATTATTTATTTATATATTTATTTATTTATTATTTAATTATTAAATATATAAAATATATAAAATTAGACTTTGTAAACGTACTCAATTATTTAAAAATTTCTTTATTATTTATATATTTATTTATTTATTATTTTAATATTTTAATATTTCTTTATTATTTGTATTTTTATTTATTTATTTCTTTATTATTTTAATATTTATTTATTATTTAAAATTTCAATTTTAGTAGTTCGAATTAATTAAATATGGCGTCTCAAAAAATATATATGTATTTCTTAATATACCATATTTTTTAACACGCGTACATATTTTGATTTATCTTGATCAAGCAAAAATTAAATAATGACGTGTATATAAAACGATAGCAAACTCTTACAGGTAACGAATTCTCTGATTGCACACGCGACAGCAATCGCAATAAGAATTCACGCGGGGAGACGCGAAGTTCGAGTTATCGATAATGGAGATGGCATGTCAAAAGATATGCTGCAACACGTTGCAGAATACGATGACGCAAAGGCTGCGGGCAATCAGCAAAGAATACATGAATTAATTGAATTTAATGGTCATACGTTGACGAATATTCGTCGTTTGTCTGATGATCTCACCGTTGCTTCAAGGCATCGATATTCAGTGGATACATTTATGAAGGTACATATTATTTTTTTAATCGTAAAATTATTATATAATATATATATTTAATAATTAATTAAAAAATAGAAGAAAAATACAGAGAAATGTACATTTTTAAATTTCAAAACGAATGGACACATACACATGTAAAAAAATATATGTTAAAATAATGTTATTAATATATATTATTAAAATTATTAATATATATATAATTAAAATATATATTAAAATAATATTATTATTTTAAAAAGATTTTATTTTAAAAATTTCATTAAAATAAATATGTAAATAAATATTGAAATAAACGTATATATATATATTTTTTCTTAATATATATTTTAATATATATTTTAATAAGTATTATTATATTTATTAAATAATATATTATATTTATTAAATATATATTTTAAAAATTTTATTAAAATATGTATTAAGTTATTACTTAATATTTAATAAAACTTTTAAAATAAAATATTTTTTAAATATATATTTCAATATATGTATATATTTTTTTATCAAAGATATTCAAGACTGGTTCAGCGCCCAATTTAGCGAAAATAGAACAGAGACCTTTGCATGGCACAACCGTGTCTGTATATGGTTTTCATGAAGCATCATTGTGTGAAAAATGGAACATGTCCACTGTTTGCTTTTTTATCGCGGCTGTAGCTGCTACAAATTTAAAAGTAAGACTTGATTTATATTCTAAACATCGATATAAAATTCTCTTTTTCGTGAATGTAATAATTTTTTTACGCATTAGGTGTCGTTCTCGATCAGAGACGAAGAAGGAAGGAAGATCGTCTTGAGAATTGCAAAACCGCACAGCCCAGTTCAAGTGTTGAGGACATTTTTTGGGAAAGATTTATCGAATCATTTATGGCTGATGCGATGCAAATCAAAATTAAATAGCGTGAAATATCACGGTTACGTGGGATTATCCAATAGAACCGAGGAACACTGGATATTTTTAAATCACAGATCAATCTATTGTCCTCTCATTTTGAAGTTGATTAAAACTGCCTTTAAAGAAAGAATCAACTCATCTTCCAACCAGGGATCCAATTTGCAAGATTTACACGACAGAAATATGTTTGTCATATTTTCCTTTATACTTTCCCCGAGGGAATTTACATTTTTTAATGAAGATGGAAAAAGACACGTCATCTTTTATGATATGCAAAAGATATTAAACAACATTAAAAATTGCATCTTTAAATGTCTCGCCGAAGAGACTACGATCTTTGCACCTGCTCTCTCTGATTTACGTGAAACACCATTAACACAAATGCAATTAAATTCGAAAGATTCCATTTCCAACAATAAAATTAATGAATATAAAAATGTTACGTCTTTGAAAGAAAATAAAGTTGTTGCGTTCAATCTTAAAAGAAAGAGGATCACGTCAACTACTGTAACCAACAAAAGACATAACAAAGAAATTAGTAATATGAAAATTTATAATTTAATATTAATATTAATATTAATGGGAAAATATTAATATTAATATTAATATTTATAATATTAATATTTATAATATTAATATTAATATTAATATTAATAATTTATTAATATATTAATTTAATATTAATATTAATAATTTATATAATATTTATAATATTAATAATATTAATATAATATTAATATAAATATATATATAATATTTATAATATTAATAATATTAATATAATATTAATATAAATATTAATATAAATTTAATATTAATTTAATATTAATATAAATTTTGCAGAAGAAGAAAACATCGTATTAAATAATCAAATAGATATTGCTTCCACAAAGCATACCAATAATTTGTGCGAGGGTAAAATTACAAAGAAAATATGCAGTAATGTTGATGGAACGTCAACAACTTTCACCAATCTTGCGGCAACAAATAATTTCGTCGAGTCTCGTGAAACTTGCAATGATCATGATGGCAAGGATTTTGGCGAGGATTTTGCGATTTCTCCTCTTTCCGAGTGGTCTGATTGGAATTATGATACAAGTGATAAAGATAAAGTTTCGAAAAAGGATATAAATTTTCAACGACTTTTGAACTGCATCGATCGATTTAATTTTTTGCCACGAAAATTGCACGGTCTTTTACGCCATCGACATGTAAAACTGACAAGTGTGAAACGCTTCGACAGTCCCAGTAATTCGATTTCGCGTAAGTAATCTAATTAACTTCACGTAATTAATAGAGTTACACGAGATACTAAGATTAGTCTTGATGTTGTCTTGTCTTGTCTTGAATTTCAAGACAAGATCAAGACAAGATTTTTAATTAGTTGTCAAGACAATGCCAAAACTAAGACTCAAGATTATTAGTCTTGTCAAGATTATTGGTTCTCAAAAAAACTAAAATATTTATATTTGTAAATGAAAAAAAATCACTATATACGAATTTGAAAAAATGTTATTCAATAAAAACACTTATGTTCATAAATTTAAAAACATTTAATATTAATACAATATAACATTTTTATAAATTAGAAATCAAACTCGCAAATTTTAGACATTAAAGAGCATTTCATCCAGGAATTGATGCACATTAATGCTTTTAAAAATTTACTTTGTAATCTGGTTCTATTTTTTGACATAGTCAGAGTTCCTATTGAGACAAGATTTTTAATTAGTTATCAAGACAATGCCAAGACTAAGACTGTCAAGATTATTAGTCTTGTCAAGATTATTGGTTCTCAAAAAAACTAAAATATTTATATTTGTAAATGAAAAAAATCACTATATACGAATTTAAAAAAATGTTATTCAATAAAAACATTTATATTGATAAATTTAAAAACATTTAATATTAATACAATATAGCATTTTTATAAATTAGAAATCAAACTCGCAAATTTTAGACATTAAAGAACATTTCACCCAGGAATTGATGCATATTAGTGCTTTTAAAAATTTACTTTGTAATCTGATTCTATTTTTTGACATAGTCAGAGTTCCTATTGAGAAAAGTGTTTCTACTGGCATGGACGAGACAGTTGAATTTAAAATGTCTCGAACCATTTTTGACAAAGTGGGATAAATATGAACCTGATTTTTTTACCACTCCAAAATATTTATATCTGCACATTCCTTCCTGTAAATAGTTATTAATTTCTGTTTCCCATGAAACAGTAAATGTTTTTTTAAGTAAATAGACGGCATTTATATCGATTACATAGTAATAATTATAATTAAAATATAATACAATAGTAATAATTATTTCAAATTATATCACAAAAATTATATTAAATATTATTTAAATAATTTTTCAATATTAGATAAAAAGTTATTAATAAAATCGAGATAAGACAATACAAGAAGAGATGTTTGCTATCAATATTCACTCGAGACCAAGACAAGATTTAAATTTTTGAAAATTTTCAATACCAATACAATATATTTTTACGAATATCGTCTTGTCTTGGGTCTTGTGTAACCCTAGTAATTAATTTAGGAATAATTTTATATCACGAATGTTTCACACACGCAGCTAAAATTGACACAGAAAATTGGCAATGCAAACAAATGACGGTGCATCCCTGTAATTCGAAACGAAAGCTATGTGAATTTAAATTGTCACGTGTCTCATTAAAGTGCATAAAGGTACGTACGTAAATCCTCGATGCAATAAATCATTCCATATGATGGGGAGCTATTTTAGCAAATATATTTCCCTCGTAGATCATTAATCAAGTTAATGACGAATTTATTGCCGCGTGGATGATGTACGGCGAAGTGAAAATTCTATTAATGATGGATCAACATGCCGTCCACGAGAGAATACGTTACGAAAATTTACTTCTTAGTAAGCAATTTTGATAATTTCCTAATAAAAAAATAATTTTTAAAAAAGAATAATTTTTAATAAAAGAACTCATTTTTAAATTTTTGTGATATTAAGTTATTAAACTATAAACATGAATTGCATTAAAAATTATTTATTAAGCAGGTACAAAAATATGTGCACTTTTTTAATTTTATTCTCATAAATTTTTTTCATACAATAATATATTATTTTATAAGAAATATAAAAATATATAATAATTAATTATATATTAATAATTATATATTAATTATATATTAACAATTAACATATTAAAATATTTATTATATTATTTTAATGGACACTATTTCTAGGACACAAGGGACAGAACGAGGGCGAATTCCTCTCCATCAATTTACGCGACCCTCTGGCTATGGAAATTCCTGAGAGGACGCGTAATTCGCTTCTACGTCGTAAAGTGTTGTTGAAAAAATACGGTATAAATTTAGGATCGTTAAAGGAAAATACAAAACTGCTAATACGCACGATACCGCAATGCTTGGTGACGAATAATGATCGTTGCAGCGAAAAAATACGGTCGAAGATTTATAATTTATTAAAAGACATATTAAAGGATCACAATACAAATCGTGCAAACACATTACCAGTAACCATCCATAATGCCATAGCATCGGAAGCTTGTCATGGTACCCATAAAATAAATAATTTTGCAAAATTCTTGTTAAAATTCTGTTATCAATATCACTAGATTTCAAAATATTATCAAATCTATTTGCAACTGTAAATTTTATACAGACTCTGTTTCACTGTCCTTTTGACATTTCTTCAGGCGCCATCAAATTTGGGGATAAACTAACTCGGGAGCAGTGCGCATCCCTTGTGAAATTATTGAAATTCACAAAGCTGCCCAATCGATGCGCACATGGACGACCAACTATAATACCTGTGATGGAACTCTCGGAATTGGAGAAAAGAGGCGCCAGGATACCTGAGGTACGTATCATGTGATTGCACCTTTTTCCAAGCTTTATTACAAACTTATAAGATGATAACTTATAAGATAATAACTTATAAGATAATAACTTATAAGATAATAACTTATAAGATAATAACTTATAAGATAATAACTTATAAGATAACTTATAAGATAATAATTTATAAGATAATAACTTATAAGATGATAACTTATAAGATAATAACTTATAAAATAATAACTTATAAGATAATATATAAGATAGTTTACGTGATTCGAAATTACATTTTTTTAATAAGTTCAATTCGTAGATAATTATTAATTACCTAGATAATTACCTAGATAAATTTATAAGATGATAACTTATAAGATAATAGCTTATAAGATAATAACTTATAAGATAATAACTTATAAGATAACTTATAAGATAATAATTTATAAGATAATAACTTATAAGATGATAACTTATAAGATGATAACTTATAAGATAATAACTTATAAGATAATAACTTATAAGATAATATATAAGATAATTTACGTGATTCGAAATTACATTTTTTTAATAAGTTTAATTCGTAGATAATTATTAATTACCTAGATAATGATTAATTATCTAGATAAAGGCATGATACGCTTCCTATAATATCATAACAAGTATATACGTATGTGTGTGTGTAATTTCAACTAAAAGCAGAGTACATATCTACGACATAAATATTTTGATCTGTAAGTTGTTTCGATAACGAGACTCGTCCGAATCTTCTCTTCGACATGAAAATCGTTCAAATTTCTTCTGCGTGCCTACTTAAACTTGTAATCTTATGCAAACTTATCTAAAAAAGATAGCAACTTCCGAACTCTGAGACTTTCATCCAGCAATAAAGCCGGCGATCAAGATGTCTTTTCCGAAGTAATTGAACCTGGTCGAGACTAAATTAATGTCCTTTCCACCTAACGAGATCGGGCAAACGTCGTTTGGACGAACGTAGAAGCAAACCGTATAAAGAGCCATCTCCAACTCGGGCGAGAGACCCACGAGAAGAGTCGTCACCGAATGCTTCGTGTCTGGTATATTAAACGCCGTGCGTACCTTGATGGCCTCTCCCTTCTGCGAAGCAAGAGACGAATAATCAATTACATGCGATCAGTGTTTGCTGTAGATAATTTCAAAATTATCATCTAGATAAAGATAAAATCTGTAAAATTAAAATCTCTAAAAAATCTGTAAATTTATCTTAGATGAGATAAAGATGATTTTACTTAATCTAGATGAAAGATGAGATAATTATTTCAAAATTATCTAGATAAAGATAAAGATAAAATCTGTAAAATTAAAATCTCTAAAAAAATCTGTAAATTTATCTTAGATGAGATATATTAATAATAATAATATAAAAAATATTTTAGATATTTTAGATAGATTTAATAATAAAAAATATTTTAGATATTTTAGAGAGATTTTTAGAAGCTTGCCTGGAAAATCTTTTTTGCAATGAAAACATCATCTTAGACAATTTTTAGATAAGATGACATATATTTTTCATCTAAGATAAAGATACTTTGTATTTCTTCATCTAGTTAAAGATAAAGATGATCCATCTCTTTCATCTTCTAGATGATTATCTAGATAATTTTATCTAGATACCAGTTTCTTTCATCTTCTAGATGATTATCTAGATAATTTTATCTAGATACCAGTTTCTTTCATCTTCTAGATGATTATCTAGATAATTTTATCTAGATACTAGCAAACACTGCATGCGATAAATGATCGAATAGGCGAATGTGTCGCGAACACATGACTTACGTCTCCCAGTTTCGTATCCTTGATGTATCCGCGATAGTCGAGCTTCTTCTGACCCTCTTGCTTGGCGAAGTAAATCCAACTCTGCGGCCCGATCATGTAGGAGTCGAGCTTCTCCGCCAGGAACACCGCCTCGAAGCCGGAACTGGAGGGCTCTCCCTCGACCCGCTGGAACTGCGAGAACCAGATGCGTCTCAGGGTGTCCTTGAACTCGTACTCGTCGTTCGGAATGAACTCCTTCTCGACCAGGAACTTCATCGCCGCTTTAAACACGTCGGTCTCCAGGAAGTTGTCGAGCAGCTCGGATTCCTCCTTTCGTTCCTCGGGGGTGACGGTTTCCTTCATCTTCACGTCCATCTCGTAATTATCGTGCAACGCCAGAGTGTTCTTGATCGTTGGAATCTCGTACGCTTCGGGCTTCACGTCTAGGAGCCTGAAATTATACTTTGCAATAAAATCTGAAGAAATATTGGGTGTCTAATAAATAAGTTTTGCATTTATTCCTTTGTGAAATTCAATATTTATTTTATTTTATTCATACGTGTACAGTTTAATGAGAGTGATCTTCATTATTTTTCAACACTTTTTTCCAGCTTTTGGTCAAGTTGTAGGCCTCGAATCGATAGAAAATATAGTCTTTATTTGTGATGAATTCATCAAGTCAGTTTCTTATTTCTTTGGCCTTTCTAAATTTTCTGATGGACAAAACTGCGTCGATTGGAATCAATGATTATTATTGGCCTCTGAAAGATCTAAATTGATGGAGGTAAAATGCTGGGGGACAAAATAATCCAATCAAGTTCCAATAATATATCCTTGATCAATTTTCCCACGAGAACATGAACGAGACAGTCGGATGTGATTTATTATGAAGGGGAAAATCATCACTCATCGTCATTAAATTTTTGCATGATAATGTTTAGTCCCATATTATTAGAAACTTGGATTATCTTATCCCAAACATAATATCTTGAGACTACTATTTGTCCCAATCGATGCAGATGACAAAAAATTTAAAAATAGCTTCATGAATCCATCGCAAATCAAACTCTCAATTCACCTAGAGTCTACAACTTATCTGAAAGATGGAAGAAAAGTCCTGAAAAATCATGATTACCTTCATGATTGAACCATACAAGCGTAATTTATTAATAAACGTTGAATTCCACAAAAGAAAATAGTAGAAAACTATCTTTATTTACACCCAATACTCCTTTTAAGATAACAACTAGCCCACTCACGGCAAGGAAGCATCATCCGTGGTGCCATCTTCTTTCGTCTCGCCCTGCAGATTCACGGTGATGTACTGGTACGCGTTGTTCTTGTCCATCGTGAAGAGATTCTCCGTCAGCTTCTTCACCTCGTCGTTGGAGATGGGATAGTTCGGCTGGGAACCGGCGTTATCAGGTGGAGCGGCATTGCTAGGCGCGTTGCTGGTTTCCGTTGCCTTCTTATCCACCTCCGCGGTTGGTGCCGCTTGAGCTGGTGCCGCTTGAGCTGGTGCCGCTTGAGCTGGGACCGCTTGAGCTGGGGCCGCGACCGAGGCAGATGGATTAGGAGGCGCGCCGTTGGCAGGTGCTTCCCCGTTGGCCGACTGATTGTAATAATAATTGTTGTACGTGACCTCGGTGTGGCTGCCACCGCCGCCACTTCCAGGACTTCTGCCGTAGATACCTCCCGGCAGCAGCCGGTTCACGGCCGCGCTGACGCCCGCGCTCACGCTGGAGTAGACCAGCGCTTCCTTGGCCAACTGACCGATACCGGGTCGACTTGGTTGGAGGACGGTGAGCGCCGGTGCTTGTGCGAGGGCCGGTTGAACAGGTGGACCGAAGGATGGTTGACCATAGGACGGTTGACTGTAAGACGGTTGACCGAAACCGCCGCCGTGATAAGGTTGTCCTCCATAAGGCTGACCTCCGTAAGATTGTCCTCCGTAAGATTGTCCTCCGTAAGCTTGTCCTCCGTAAGATTGTCCTCCGTAAGGATTGTAGGCTGGCGGCGCGCCATGCGAGTTGTAAGTTTGACCGTAGGGTGCATGGCCGCCGGGATACGAGGGAGATCCTTGATTAGGAGTGTTGGGGGTGTAAGGCGGGGGCTGCCGAGCACCACCTGAATATCCACCTGAAAAAGGAAAGAACGAAGGATAATTAACAGCGTGGACCTTAATTTTCAACTTGGATATTATCACCAAATTGTACAAGAGGATTAAGATCCCCCTCAATCTTCAAGAAAGAGATAAGAATTCCAACCCACATTGCATGCATATCCAAAAGATGTCCAGAAGGTATCCAGAAGACATCTTTGGACATCTTCAGGATGTCCTGTGAATGTCTTTTGAACTTAGATGCTATGTGGGAAGTTACTTTGATGGAACTTAAAATTGATATGTAACTTTCGATGCTACAAATGCGAAGGAAGTGATCCTTGAGCGTTGAAGCCATGAATCTCGCTTTCGCATATCCGGCATCGAAATCTCTAAATTCACTAATGTTATACCAGTTTCAATCAGGATTACATTGTTTACTTGGAAACATCCTAACAACACACATGTCCAAAAGATATCCAGAGATCATCGAGACGTCCAGAGGACATAAAATATCCTTTCCTCTAGATATTCTATGGACGTCTTTTGGACATGTGTGTTGTTAGGGTATAGACTATGACATGTTACCCTTAATGGGATTTAACACCCACTAGTCCTAAGACTGCTCAAGTCATTCTATTCTTCGGAGGAATAGTTGCGATTGGCCAGCTTTAGAAAAGGATATAAACTATGACATGTTACCCTTAATGGTATTTAACACCCACTAGTCCTAAGATTGGCCAAGTCATTCTATTTTTCAGAGGAATAGTTGCGATTGGCCAGCTTTAGAACTACGGATGTTATTAAATCCAATTAAGATGATTAGGATGATGTACAAATGTCATAGTTTACGGGAAAATGACCAACCCCCTAATTTCAATATTTCTCATTCTTTTTCTCCCTTTTTTTATTTTAATATGCGATAATATTTATTTTAATAATGCGATTGGTCAGCTTTAGAAAAGGATATAAACTATGACATGTTATCCTTAATGGGATTTAACACCCACTAATCCTAAGACTGGCCAAGTCATTTCATTCTTCAGAGGAATAGTTGCGATTGGCCAGCTTTAGAACTACGGATGTTATTAAATCCAATTAAGATGATTAGGATGATGTACAAATATCATAGTTTACGGGAAAATGACCAACCCCCTAATTTCAATATCTCTCACTCTCTTTCTCCCTTTTTTTATTTTAATATGCGATAATATTTATTTTAATAATGCGATTGGCCAGCTTTAGAAAAGGATATAAACTATGACATGTTACCCTTAATGGGATTTAACACCCACTAATCCTAAGACTGGCCAAGTCATTTCATTCTTCAGAGGAATAGTTGCGATTGGCCAGCTTTAGAAAAGGATATAGACTATGATATATTACCCTTAATAGGATTTAACACTTATTAGTCCTAAAACTAACCAAGTCATTCTATTCTTCAGAGGAATAGTTGCGATTGGCTTTAGAACTACGGATGTTATTAAATCCAATTAAGATGATTAGGATGATGTACAAATGTCATAGTTTACGGAAAAATAACCAACCCTAACTTCAATATCTTCTCTTTCTCCCTTTTTTTTATTTTAATACAAGAGAAATAAATTTATAAAATACCCGATGGACTGTACGGTGGAATATTGCTATTCGGTGATGGATGTCCTGATTGTACATTCGTCGCGCTGACCTTGGAAGCCTGCTCGGACACCGGGGCTGACGGTTTGGCATTGTTCGACGTGCCGGTTGCCTTCGTGTTTCCGCTCGGCGGTACGTTCCATCCTATTTTATTCGGGGTTGAGCCTGCGAGTGTAACGAGATTGTCGTGATATTATTAGAGGCGAGCGTGAAGGCCCCGGATACGTGAAGCGTGCGAAGCCATAGATGATCATTGTCTGTATAAAGGAGTGTGACTCATCGAATTCATCAGAATCAACGCGCAGATACATAAATATTTGCAAATGTTGCAATTACATCTAGTGTAGGTAGGATAATCGTGAGCTTAATCTGATTATCAGCGATGTGGAACATATATGCAATTTTCCTTCCTGTTGCAACATACATGGATTAATAATCTGATGCAATAAAATATGGGAAAGAGTATGATGATAATGAGATGAAGACACGCGCGGATAAGTCATAATAAAATATAGATAATAAAATATAATAGTAATATAATAAAAATATATGTAATGTAACAGAAATATAATAGTAATATAACAAAAATATATGTATTATATAACAGAAATATAATAGCAATATAATAAAAATATATGCAATAATAAAAATATATGTAATATAACAAAAATATAATAGTAATATAACAAAATATATGTTATATAACAGAAATAAAAATAAAATAGCAATATAATAGAAATATATGCAATATAATAAAAATATATGTAATATAACAGAAATATAATAGTAATATAACAAAAAATATGTTATATAAAAGAAATATAACAAAAATATATGTTATATAACACAAATATAATAGCAATATAATAGAAATATATGCAATATAATAAAAATATATGCAATAATAAAAATATATGTAATATAACAAAAATATAATAGTAATATAACAAAAATATAACAAAAATATATGTTATATAACAGAAATATAATAGCAAAAATATATGTTATATGACAGAAACATAATAGCAATATAATAGAAATATATGCAATATAATAGAAATATATGCAATATAATGAAAATATATGTAATATAACAGAAATATAATAGTAATATAACAAAAATATATGTTATATAACAGAAATATAATAGCAAAAATATATGTTATATAATAGAAATATATGTAGAGTAATTTGAACATCTCCCAGCAAATATCAAATAACAGTTATATAACTGTCAGTTATAATTTCCCACTCGGCAATATAACTGTTACATGTTATATAACAGTTACATAACATGTAACAATTATATTGCTGAGTGGGACATTACAACTAACAGTTATATAATTATTATTATAACTGTTACATGTTATGTAACTGTTACATAACATGTAACAATTATATTGTTGAGTGGGAAATTACAAACTAACAGTTATATAAATGTTACTTGGTGTTCGCTGGGTATATAATATATACGAATGTAATATTACATACCACCTGACGAAGGTCGACGCGTTGTACCTCGCCTATATGAGGTGCCGCTTCTTCTTCCGGTTGTTTTACGGCCATCTGTATCTGCTGCATATAAAGATAACAATATATGAGCAAACCGTTATACATAATTGCTTCGCAGGTGTTCAATCTGTATTATATAATTATAATTTCAATTATATAATTATATTATAATCAGTGTTTGCTGTAGATAATTTCAAAAGAAAAATAGATAAAGATAAAGATAAAAATCCGTAAATTTATCTTAGATGAGATAAAGATGATTTTGCTTTTACTTAATCTAAATGAAAGATGAGATAATTATTGCAATAATCTAAAAGATAATTATCTAGATATTTTTGTTTATTTTAGAAGACTATAAATATTTGTAAAAAATGCAGATTATAAATGGGATATTAAAATCATAAACACATATTCTTTCTCTTTTCCTAAAGAATATTTAAATAATAAGCAAAATAAAATAAATAAATAAATAAATAGCAAAAAGGTATTTAAATGATAAATATTTATTTATTTATTTATATTTATAATATATTTATAATATATTAATAATATAATAATAATATATTTATAATATATTAATAATAATAATATAAAAATATATTTTAGATATTTTAGGTAGACTTTTAGAGAAGCTTGCCTGGAAAACTTTTTTGCATAATGAAAACGTTATCTTAGACAATTTTTAGATAAGATGACATATATTTTTCATCTAAGATAAAGCTAAAGATACTTTGTATTTCTTCATCTAATTAAAGATAAAGATGATTCTTTATCTAGATGATTATCTAGATAATTTTATCTAGATATCAGCAAACATTGATTATAATATAATATTATAATATAATTATCAATTATATAATTATAATTTCAATTATATAATTATAATTGTGACCTTTTATTATTAATTAAGGCTTTTATTATAGATTCATTTAGACATAGATCAATAGAGAAAAAAATTCGTATCATTTCATGCAAGAGAGATCTCGTAAATTATATATCGAGAGGTGACAAGGATTATAATTTTACTGCATTGTAATTTTTTTGAAGATAAGAAATGATCAAGATTGAGTTCAAAATTTATAGATATGCGCAAGAAGTCCTTTTTAACTCTTGTCGCACAAATTATTATAAATTTTTGCACAGGAGAATTTTTAGAATTTTTTTCTTTAGAATTTTTTGTATCACATTAGAATGAATGGAGATGAATTATCTCGACATTATCGTCATATCTCTCGATTAAATGATGATCATCAAGTTGTCTGAATCGGGGTTCTCTTTTATTTCTCGACGAATCGACACGAGTACAGATTATCAAGCCCATTGTTCTCCAACAGATTATTATATAATATAGTAGCAATTGTCTATTTGCGTGAGATATTGCGTTGAATATGTGACATATCGTGCGTCCTACGTGCGAAATGCAGATAATTCAAGGACTTTATACAGGGTGTTCCAAAACTCATAATCAATCTTTCAAAGACAGATTCCTGGGATCATCTGAAGACGATTTTTCCTCAACGAAAATGTCGAGGTACTAATAATTTTCGAATTACAAGTGATTGGAAATAAGGGGTTTTTCGTAAACTAAGCTTTGTAGAAATAAAATATTAACAAAACCACATTCTTCGATTAATTTTAAATAGAGTTTACTTTAGTTGACTTTTAATTTAAGGCTTAATTGCAAAGATATATGATGACAAAAATCGGGAACATGCAAAAAATGATGGCCTTCATCGACATTTCCGCTGAGGAAAAATCGTCTTCAAATGATCCCAGGAATCTGTTTTTGAAAGATTGATTATGAATTTTGGGACACCTGTATATATATATATATGGGGTGTCCCGAAATATTCAATTATTCAAAGATAGATTTCTGGGATCATCTGAAGACGATTTTTCCTCAACGAAAATGTCGAGGCACTAATAATTTTCGAATTACAAGTGATTGGAAATAAGGGGTTTTTCGTAAACTAAGCTTTGTAGAAATAAAATATTAACAAAATCACATTCTTCGATTAATTTTAAATAGAGTTTACTTTAGTTGACTTTTAATTTAAGGCTTAATTGCAAAGATATATGATGACAAAAATCGGGAACGTGCAAAAAATGATGGCCTTCATCGACATTTCCGCTGAGGAAAAATCGTCTCCAAATGATCCCAGGAATTTGTCTTTGAAAGATTATGAATTTTGGGACACCCTGTACGTATATATATTTTTTTTAATTTTTATTTTCATTTAATTTAATTTAATTTAATTTATTTTATTTTTTAATTTATTTATTTAATTAATTTAATTTAATTTAATTTATTTTTTTTTCTTTTTTTTTTGAGAATCTCATCATTCTATAAATATATATATTACGAAATCTGCCTCGCACGATTTTTATAATTAACATAAAAATATACACGGTGGGATTTTCCCATGCGTCAAGTATAAATATTTTTAAATTAATATATATTTATCTCTCTCTAATTTGTCGTTTTTAAGAGAGATCCAGCTTATGATTTTAAAAATAATTCTCTTTATTAATCACATAATTATCAGAATTAATTAAACTTTATACAAAAGGATGCTTTAATATAAATTCATATATTATCGAAATCTAAAATGGGCTTCATAAATAAATTGTAAACACTCGAGTCCATAAAAGCATTACCGGAATCGCTTAATGTCAGATCCAGTTTCCCTTGATGCTTCCATAAATGCAAAGTGATTACCATGCGTGATGAGACAGCAATTTTCATTAATAACTTCCGAAACACGCATACACGCATACAAAACATGCAATTTTACAAGTAAATGTGATTTGAATCTCACAATTTTTTTGTAAAATCTTCTCGAGACAGAGTATTTATTTTTACGATTTTTTTCTCTTGAAATCAAATTTCCAATCAATCGTAATCGAAAATTTCCAATCAATCGTAATCGAAAATTTCCAATTAATCGTAATCGAAAATTTCCAATTAATCGTAATCGAAAATTTGACAAGTGCAAATAAAATAAAATAATCCTTGTTCGTGATTTTCAATGAGAAACTCCAGTTTGTACAGAGTGTACTTAACGTGATAAACGTAATAACACAATTATAATAAACGCCGACAAGTGAATAATACCGTATGGAGAATATACGTTCGCATGACGTCTAACATGGAACAGCAATTTGTTCCAGTGATTTCATTTATTACGCACTCTATATTTGTTAGTTGATTCATTCGTTTTATTAAGAATAAGTGAATTTAAAAGTCATTTTAAAGTTGATAAATTTGTTCACTATTTCCTGTTTTTTATTAAAAAAAAAAACATTTTTTTATGTCATATTTTAATTTCTTTTTAGAAAGCACTTTCTCTATTTTCTTGTTTTTTTTTTAATTAAAAAAAACGCAGTCAGTCGATTCTTATACGTATTTTAAGAGATGCTTTTTAAATATTTTAATGTTTAATAATAAATTTGAAAAATTAATTAAATTATTGAAAAAAAAAAACTTTAATTAATACGCAATCGATTTCTCCACAAATTTATATTTGTACTTTACAAAGAATGATGTAAGATTTTTGAAAAAATAATAATGTATAATTTTTTGATTAGTATATGTGGAGATAATTATATATGTTCCTCAATAAAACTATCACGATAATTCTCGTTATAAATTAAAACCAGTAATTTTCTAAAGTTATATGACGGAAAGTGAATGGGTTTCTTGGAAACTAGCTTCCGCGTATACGCTGTTAGTATGTAACATATTTTCACTCAATTTTACACAAATTTTCCTTAAATAAAAATTTAAAATACAATTATTAAAGCATTTAATAATTTTTTCAATCATGCATATGTATGAGAAAACAAGATTCTTTCCAAGTAAATATCGACTCTACATTCTAGTTTAAGGACATCACCTTGTTTATCTGATATGGTCCAGATAAATTTCATTTTTAATTTTTTAATTTTATATTTCACATTTTTTAGTTTTTTTTTTTAATCTATACAATTATAGTCTTATATCAATATGATATCATTTTTTGGAAACTAGCTTTCGCGTATACGCTGTTAATATGTGACACATTTTCACTCAATTTTACACAATTTTTGCTTAAATAAAAATTTAAAATACAATTATTAATTATTAATTAAAAACAATTAATAATTTTTTCAATCATACATATGTATGAGAAAACAAGCTTTTTTCCAAGTAAATATCGATTCTACATTCTAGTTTAAGGACATCACCTTGTTTATCTGATATGGTCCGGATAAATTTCATTTTTAATTTTTTAATTTTATATTTCACATTTTTTAATTTTTTTTTAATCTATACAATTATGGTCTTATATCAATATGATATCATTCTTGGAAACTAGCTTTCGCGTATACGCTGTTAATATGTAACACATTTTCACTCAATTTTACACAAATTTTGCTTAAATAAAAATTTAAAATACAATTATTAATTATTAATTAAAAACAATTAATAATTTTTTCAATCATACATATGTATGAGAAAACAAGCTTCTTTCCAAGTAAATATCGATTCTACATTCTAGTTTAAGGACATCACCTTGTTTATCTGATATGGTCCAGATAAATTTCATTTTTAATTTTTTAATTTTATATTTCACATTTTTTTAATTTTATAATCTACACAATTATACAGTCTTAAATCAATATGATATCATTCTTTTAAACTAGCTTTTGCGTATACGTTGTTAATATGTAACACATTTTCACTCAATTTTACACAAATTTTGTTTAAATAAAAATTTAAAATACAATTATTAATAATTTTTTCAATCAATAATTAATAATTAATAATTTTTTCAATCATACATATGTATGAGAAAACAAGCTTCTTTCCAAGTAAATATCGACTCTACATTCTAGTTTAAGGACATCACCTTGTTTATCTGATCTGGTCCAGATAAATTTCATTTTTAATTTTTTAATTTTAATATTTCCTATTTTTTAATTTTATAATCTACACAATTATACAATCTTATATCAATATGATATCAAAATTTATAAAAAATATATGAGATTACCGCAAATAAATAAGAGCACAATCACGATGATCAGGCTCGTCCTGATTTTCATATCTGTCGTCGTCCGTTTCGTTTCTATCGAATTGACGCTGATCGATCAGTTAAAATCTCAAACAATCGTCTGACACGCACTGTTTCCTCATGCAGAGTCGACGTGGTACTACCAGTCGACCTCTAGAAGCCAGTGACCATCGTCCGTAACATTGAATGATTCATCGTAGGCTTTCTCTTCCCGCTGATCCTCAGCGCGCTGATTCTCAGCTGAAACCTGTCAACAGTAACAATTTTCGATTCGACATAACAATATTGACAACATCGCGATTCTTCATGTATATCTTGATCACTTGGAGAAAACTTGGATAAAACGTTAGGTTTCACAGATTTCTCGTACACTTTCTCGATGAATTTCAATCTACTCTAATCAATTTGGAGTCGCCTTCTCTTCAAGGAAAACGAAACAATTAAGCGCTATCTTCTATCATTATCAATTTCATTTATAAGTCTTGTATTTAATAAGAAATTTCGAAATTGTTTTCTCAGTTTTTAATATTTTTTTAATTTTTTTAAATAAAATTTTATATTTTTTTATATTTATAATTTTTTATTTTTAATAAAATTTTATATTTTATATCTTACATTTTATATTTTATATCTTCTTAAATTTTATATTTTATATCTTTTATATCTCTTATTTTATATTTTATATCTTAATATTTAATGGCTATTATTCTATTTCAGAAAAGATTGAACTTTGCATCCTTGAAGAGATCCCAGTGAAGTAAAGGACGCAATAAATAATTTCCAATGTAACTAATGCATTATTCAAGCACAATTATTAATACTATTAATATTCCACTTAATTTCCAAATGACACATCTGAGTCTCTGAAATAAGTTTAACATCTGAAATAAAAGGTATTGGATTCCACATCTTTAAAAACCTAAAATTTATTTTAAGAAGCAAACAGAAATGTGGATATACAGCTTTATATTAAATACTAGAAGAGAAAAGAAAAACCAATTTGCAGATATTACGACTGCAATGAGGCACTTGGAAACTAAATTAAGAATTAATACTTTTAGAATTATTTTCGTTTACGTAGAACAATTTTGTGTACACATATGTAGGATTCACAAACACTTTTCATTAAAATAAATTCTAATATTATATAACATATATGTATCAATTTATTATTAGAAATATAATAATAATTATTATAATAAAATTTATCGTATTGTAACAGAACAAATATAAATAAAAATTTACATTCTTATTTATAAATTTCACAATAATTTTTATAATAATATTATATCTTTTATTAGAAAATTAAACGCCAACGTGATAATATAAATTATCAAACTATATAATGCACTTGTGTATTATATATTTGATATATATATACACTTATGTGTGTATATATGTTGTATTATATAGTAATATATAGTTTAATAATTTAAATCATCACGTTGGCGTTTATTTATACGATGTAGAATTAGAAAATTGGAAGCGCAAGATCTATGAGGTCCCTCCCATAATATCTGAACGAATGCGTAAAAATATTGAACTTAGTTCCACCAAGAGAAACGGGGCATAGATCATTCGGTCTGGCGTAAAAACATATAGTGTATAAGGACATTTCGAGCTCGGGAAGAGTGCCAACGAATATCGTCGCATTCGGTCTGATAATATCGTCCATTTTAAAGTTTAACTTCAATAATGAGGCTCTCTGGAAAAAAAATAAATGCATTAAGTTATATGTAACATAAATTATAACTAACATTATATTTTCATTCTTGCTATATATGATGTTAAAGCTCATCACAATACATTACACGTATGTTTTATATAAATTGAGTGTATATGTGTAATTTCTATATCACATCATTTTATTATACAGATATTAATACTATGTAAATTTCCTTAATAAAATTTTTTTCTACAACGTATCTCTACCGACATATTTGTTTTTAAAGTTAAAATTTAAGAAGCATTTTTCAAATAATTTTTATATAAATTTTAATAATTTGTAATAAATATTTTCATGTTAAGGTCTTTAAAATAGATAAATTTCTTGAGATTAGATATTAAAATATATTTTCGATAAAATTCTTTATAGACAACATGAAAATAATTATTACTAATTATCACTAATTAATAATTATTATTAAATTATTAGAATCTGTAGAGTAATTAATAATAATATAAACATAGAAAAATGCTTCTTAAACTTTAACTTTATAGACAAATATTTCGAGGAAAAAATTTTATAGAATTATATGGAATTTGACATGCTCTCAATATTCACGAGAAATTGCCTATTTTTATCGAAACATCCTATGTATATATAAAACTTACATTATCGAGTTTCAAGTTATCGACATATCCCATATAATCAATACGTCCCTTCGATTCTTGATAATTAAAGTAGAGCCAGTCTTGCACACCAAGAAGATCCACGCCGTATCTTTCAGATGTGAATACTCGTTCAAAACCTGAAGTCGCACCATTGAATTGACTAAACCAAATGTTCCGCAAAGTATCCTTCTTTTCGAAGTCATCTAGATCGATAAAACCTCGATCTGACAGCCATTGCATAGCTCTGGTCAATATACTCGTATTCAAAAACACATTTAACAGAAGATCCTCCTTATTTCGTTTTTCAAGCGTTCGATCCTCCTTTACGCTGGAATTGTGCTCGTAATTGTCATAGAGCGCTCGAATAACTGAGATTGTCGGGTAATTGTAGAGCTCTGGATCCACATAAATTAATCTAAAAATGAAAAAGTAAAATGCGTGAATAATATAATGTATGATAATAATATATTGAATCATTGAAACTGATCAAAGTATGAAGCTTACGGTAATACAGCTGCATCAGTTACATTCTCGGATTTAGTCTGAAGATGTAATGTCAAATATTTGGATACATTGAAATCTTGTTTCGCGAACAACTCTTCAGTCAACGTCGACAGATCATTGTCCGATATTTTATACTGAGGAGAATAAATTGTTCCTTGATCGGATCCTCTTTGATCATTTACTGTCCCAGCTGTACTGTTACCAGCTGAAAATCCATTAGAAGAACTTCCCACATTGTTAATCGTATTCACGGAAGAGCCATTGCTAGTTGGAGATGTTCCGCTGCTGTTGTTCCCGACAATCGTAGGGATTGATACACCCGGAGTAATTGCCGGATTGTTCACCGGCGCTGGATAATTGCCTGGGACATTTCCTTGAGGTACGTTCGATGAAGCTGATGGAGGACTTCCCGGAGAATAATAGTAATTATTAATGTAAGTTACGTGCGTCTCGCTCGGAGTGCTACTAGTGTCCGCTGGCCTGCTATTAGATACATAATGAGGATACGGATTTATTAGTCTGTTCACACCAGCGTTAATAGTGGAGAACACGAGTGCCTCTTTCACCATCTGGCCGAAACCTCTGCCGCTATCTTGTTGACCAGGAACCATTATGACGGTTTGTCCAGGTATGTACGGTTGCGCCGCCGGTTGTGCCATGACGTGTTGCTGAGGATAGCTATGACCGGTTGGGCCGTACGTTCCGCCAACCGGATGCGTAGAGTAAGGGTTTCCAAACGTACCCGGTACAGGTGGTGGAATGTGCGCCGGGTAACTAGAAGGATGTCCGATTGTTTGACTGGGAACGGAATGGCTGGGATTGTACGGAGGGTAAGATTGATTGATGGAATGACCGGAAGGATGAATTGGATAAGGAGGAGAATGCTGATTGGAACCAGGAATGGGATAATTTGTGCGGGCAGGATAAGGCGAGGCAGGGATGTACGAAGAACCGGGCATTGCATTTGGACGATCCTTGAATCCGATGTTAGGAGTCGGCTGATTTGGATTGAAGTGCGGGTTGCTCCATGATGGGTTGTAGGGCGCATTTCGTTGGCCAGAAGAAGCCGGAACTGCAAAAGAATTATATAAATATATTTATTATATAATTATATATTATATTTATATTAATTTTATTTATATGTTTGTTTTAATTTATTATTTGTCATAATTATTTATTTAATTTATATTATTCATTTTAATGTAATTTTTTACATCACTAATAAAATTTCCATGTCAAAACAAGTTCTCAAAAATTAACTTTATCTCTTTTTTGGAATTAAAAATCAAATTCTCATAGAAAATATTAAGAAGATATACCATGACTTTGGGAAGGTACCACACTAGCTTTCGATAAATGATCAATTGATGGAGCTGATGGCTTATACGATACAGCTTTTTGTTTATTCTCTGTTGTAAAATCTGATTTTCCTACTTGACTCCCAGGATAAGTACCTAAAAAAACAAAATATAATATAAACACGTAAAATAAAAAACATATTTTTAGGATATGCTAAAAAAGTTATTTTGTATACCTGCAGTGCCATATGGTTCTAATACTTCATCAGATGAACATGTTTTTGTTGGAATTTTATTTTAATTTTTTATTAAATTTATTATTATTATATTTAATTCTGTGCAAAGAAAAGATATTCATATCACACACTGTTCAAGAAAATATTTCATAATTACTACACATATTTGCTATCACTTACAAGGTGTAGTAGCGCCTCCTCGTTCATCAAGTAAGGTAGATATGGACGTGTCTTTATTCCAATGATGCAATGATGCACCTGTAATTTTTAATGTCACACGTTATATATCATCATTCTATTATACTTGCCACACATACTCGTGCTATGTACTCACTTGATAAAATTTTAGTCGAGCTGAATCCTATCTCATGCCCAGACGATGAACTTCCATGTCCGAATCCTATATTATGCCCAGACGATGAACTTTCATGTCCGAATCCTATATTATGCCCAGACGATGAACTTTCGTGTCCGAAATTTGATCCACTATGCGATGATGAACTCTCTGATGATGAACCCCCTGACGACGAACCTCCC
This sequence comes from Camponotus fellah, assembly GCA_030586385.1. Lineage (NCBI taxonomy): Eukaryota > Metazoa > Arthropoda > Insecta > Hymenoptera > Formicidae > Camponotus > Camponotus fellah. Next base: position 1,003,384 of record JAPIVC010000972.1, read on the forward strand.
GAGGAACCTCCCGAGGAACCTCCCGAGGAATCTCCCGAGGAACCACCTCTCGAGGAGCCTCGCTTCGGAGTTGCGATTACATCAGCTGAGAAGAAAATATGTTTATGTTTACAATAAATTCACATGAACATTATTATTGAGGAAAAGTTATGATATATATTAAGAAGCTGAAATATATTGCGTGAGTTGTGAAAAGGATATTTTTGATGCTAAAAAAAAGTCATTTTATACCTGCACTGCCATATGATGTCGATGATTGACCAGATGATTGTACATTTGTCGTGCAAAGCTTATTTGAGATAATATATGCTAAAATTATCATTAATACAATGATGATGAATTAGTATCATTAGTATATTATAAAATAATATTCTTTGTAAAAGTTTTATGTTAGAAAGAGAGAGAGGAACAAGCATATATTAATGAACAAGGATATTTATGATAAATTTGCTGTGACTCAAGTATAATAATAGAATTATTTATTATACATAAAAATATATATTTTTGTGCTTACCAGTAAGAATAGTTAACAAGAAGAAAAGTAGCAAAATTCGAATTTCCATTGCTATTATATGGGAGCGACGATAAACGATGATAAACTGCAACTGAAATGTTTAAATGCTGGAATGATAAATATATATATGTTTTTTTTAGGTGTTTATCAATTCCTCTTCTCAGTATTTGTATTACGTCTTTCTTGAAATGACAAAAGCTAAAGAGTTACGTTGACCTTTTGACCATCAACTAATACAACTAAATATTTTCAGTATAATCAAAACTGATATGCTGATGTATCGCTGATGTATGCGGTTTCATATTACATATCAACATATTCCATTTCTACAAAAAAGCTTTCTATGAAAAATTATATTTTCTAGTCATCATTTTCTCTATTCCTATTAAATTGAACTTCAATAATAAATTTTTGTGTAACAACATTTAATTTAGCATGATAAGTATAAATATATACATAAGTACTTAATAGTACTAAAGTATATATAAGTACTAAAAAAGTAGAAATTATTATTAAATAGTATTAATTGTTGTTATTATATAAATAATAATAAAAGTAGAAATTATTATTTACTTAATAATCTATGACTAATGTGTACATATGACTGTGTAGTTTATTCGAATCTATCATTACTCTTCCATTGCATGCAACCTCACATCCATCTGAGAATTCCTCGTGTCTCAAAACCTGCGAAAAAACAAACCGAAATAAATTATAATAAACAAATTATATTATCCCAGAAGAACGCAAAAAAAAAGACAAGAAATTACCTTCATTCCAAGAATTTTGCGATAAAATTTCACCGTCAATCTGCGATCGGGCATCTTGAACACAAAACGTGTACAAAATCTTGAACGTTAAAATGACGTGTCCTTGCTACCTGGGTAGATGTAGTTGGGGAGGCACTGACCCTTGAAGGAAATGGAGACAGACTTAGAAGGAATAAATAAACTTGAGGGATCCGCAGATAAAATTTTCTTGAGGCGTCTGATAGATGCTACGTCAAAAGGAGAGTCAAGACCTAATTTGATGTCATCCTCAGAGAAATCAAGAGGAATCGTTGCGAATAATACCTCGACGAGATGACCTAAATAAAGGAGGCAATGAGACTTTTTTAGACTTAAGAGTAGAGTTATGAATAACATTATTAGCAGCTTCACGAGAATTAAATTGGAACTAAAAGTTGGGAATAACTGTAGGATTCGAATCATGTAGAAGGAATGTGAAGCAAAGAATCTCTAAAGGAATAAGGATAGGGCGTCAGAAAATAAAGGATAATTCAGACACAGTGACTTGTAGTTAATTACACTCTTTATTATGTATTTAATCTAGTGCTAACATCTTACATAATTTTTTAATCGCATAACATTTTCTTAATTTCGGAAAAGTGTTTCCCGGTTGAGTTAAAATCGACATGAAAAGTATCGGAAGTATCTGGCTTCAAGTTGATTAAGAACATCATGCGCTGGCAATTCTTATATTTGTTTCTATTATATTTGTTATCGAGCGGTAAGAAAGATGTTGAAAGAGTAGGAAAGGGGGGAAAGGAGTCAAACATACCTTGGGATTTTTTAACAGGAATTGCAGCCACAGCATCAGATTTTTCATCGTTGGAGAGATATTTTGTTTTCCTGCGTTTCTTGTGTTTCTTTCGTTTTTTTAATTTCTTGGAAATGGAAGGATCATCTGGATTCCTGCTGGTGGATAAAGTAGAATTCTCGGTTGAGTTATGGGAGAAAGAAGACGAATCATTAATTTTCAGGCCTGTAAAAGAATCATAATCTATCATAGAATCTATCATGGAAAAGTAAAAGAATCATAATCTATCATAGAATTATCTCGGGGGAAGGGAGGGATGTTGCTGGAGGTGATGTTGTCTAGGATAGCCAAGGAGTCCACACCTTTTTTCGATTCAGCAGCAGAATTTGAAATAATGCTTGGATAAAGGAGAGTATTCCTGGACCCTTCCTGGATCCAGAGAGGCCATAATCGGACGTTGGTAGGATGCTTGGGCAAAGGCTCAAAATGGAGGACGCAGACAAATCCAAACAGCAAGCGATGATCAGGGCGGAGACGATAGGAAGTACATAAAATAAAAAACATATTTTTAGGACATGCTAAAAAAGTTATTCTGCATACCTGCATTTCCATGTGATGCTGATGATTGACTAGATGGACGTGCAACTTTGCAAAGAAAAGATATTCATATCACATATACGGTTGAAGGAAACATTTCACAATTACTACACATATTTGCTATCACTTACAAAATCTAGTAGAGCCTCTTCGTTTAGCAAGTGAGATAGATGTGGACGTATCGTTATTCCGATGATGCACAGTTTGACCTGTAATTTTTAATGTCACACGTTATATATCATCATTCTATTATACTTGCCACGCATACTCATGTTATGTACTTACTTGATATAGTTCCAGTCGAGCTGGATCCTATCCTATGCCCGGACGATGAGCTTTTATGTCCGGAACTTAATCCAAAATGCGATGGACTGCTCCAGGAATGCGATGAAACTCGTGATGAACCTCGTGATGATGAACCTCGTGACGACGAACTTCGCGAGAAACCTCGTGAGCTTCTCGACAATCCAAACTTCCCAAATGCGATTACATCAGCTGAAAAAAAAATGTGTTCATGTTTACAATAAATTCACATAAGCATTATTGTTGAGGAAAAGTTAAGATATATATTAAGAAGCTAAGATGTATTGCGTGGGTCATGAAAAGGATATTATTGATGTGAGAAAGGTCATTTTATACCTGCATTGTCATATGATGTCGATGATTGTACATTTGTCATGCAAAGCTTATTTGAGATAATATGTGCTAAAATTATTATTAGTGCAATGATGATGAATTAGTATCATTAGTATCTTATAAAATAATATCCTTTGTAAAAGTTTCATGTTAGAAAGAGGGAGAGGAAGAAGCATATTAATGAACAAGCATAATTATGGTAAATTTGCTGTGACTCATGTACAATAATAGAATTATTTATTATACATAAAAATATATATTTTTGTGCTTACCAGTAAGAATAGTTAACAAGAAGAAAAGTAGCAAAATTCGAATTTCCATTGCTATTATATGGGAGCGACGATAAACGATGATAAACTGAAACTGAAATGCTTAAATGCTGGAATGATGAATATATATGTTTTATTTTGTGTTTATTAGTTCGTCTTCTCAGTATTTGTATTACGTCTTTCTCGAAATGATAAAAGCTAAAGAATTATGTTGACCTTTTAATCATCAATTAGTACAACTAAATATTTTCAGTATAATCAAAACTGATAAATGCTGATGTATGCAGTTGCATATTACATATCAACATATTCCATTTCTACAAAAAAGCTTTCTATGAAAAATTATATTTTCTAGTCATCATTTTCTCTATTCCTATTAAATTGAGCTTCAATAATAAATTTTTGTGTAACAACATTTAATTTAGCATGATAAGTATAAATATATACACAAGTACTTAATATTTTGTCTTTTATATAATCTATTACAAAAAATATAATTTGTTTAACAAAACGAGTTTCTCATTTTCATATTTACATTTTTTTTTACTTAGATGTCTTGCATTATGCTTAAATATAAATCTCCTTGTGATTAGCATCCCACCAACACTAATTTTTATATATAAATTTTACATATAAATTTCTTAAAAAAATAAAAAGAAAATATTGTAATATGGAAGAGAAAATTATTTATGCATTATCTGTTGTAGCAGATGCTTCCTTTTGAATAAATCTGTCCAAAATTGCTTCACTTGGGTAATCTGGTACTGATAGTTGTCTAAATCCTTCATCATCCACAAAGCAGATCTCATGTCCATCCTGGAAACATAATTGTCAAATTTATGTAGATTGATAAAATATATTTTAGTCAACAATAGAATCTAAATACTCACTGGATCAGCAAGAATGATAACTCTTACTGAAGCTTTTCCCGGTGTATCTAAAGTTATAAGATCAGTCAAGATTTTATTCCCACTTTCTTTAATAATTTTTTTGAATCATTGGTTGCTCCGAAAATGGTACGGAGAAAGCGATACGTCCGTATGCTTTTGCATGATTAACCTCAGTACCTAAAATACAGAATTAAATATAATAATAATAAATTTAATAAAAAATTAACATAATTAAGTTATACATTATATTCATATACTCACCAATATCTTCAAATTCGAGCTTGGTTTGATCCTCACTATAACCCATCAATACACTTTTATCTTTCTGATCAAATATCTTTAATCCCAAAATATCCTTCCAATAGGCAATGGTGCGTTCAAGATTGGAACTGGATAAAGTAACTTTCTCTACTGGATCTGTTCAAGATGATAGCACAAATTCAAAAAAGAAAATAGTTATATTGAAAATATGATTAATATAAATTAATAAAATTATAATTGTATATTCTTTGATTACAATAATAATTTTATATAATTTATATATTTTATATAAATGCTATTTATTACATACTAACAGGACAAATCAATTTATGTTACATTTCTGTGATAATAAAATTGAAGAATAAATATTTTACCACCATTAGTAGAACGTTGCTCATTAATTATGTGGTATTTATATCCACCAGGTGCTTGCGTCACAAATTTTCCATCCTCTTCGTGAATTGGCCAATTATTGCTGCGTGCTCTTTCAATGATATCTTTCGAACGAATAGTGATGGCTCTAAAATCATTTCCAGTTTCATATTCCTTGATTCCATAATTATATGTCAATTCAATGACAAAATGTGTATCCTCAGGGCCATATCCTATCATTGTCTTACTCCAACGATTTGCATATGGTCTATAAAAAAAAGTAAAAATTATTATTAAATAGTATTAATTGTTATTATATAAATAATAATAAAAGTAGAAATTATTATTTACTTGACAATCTATGACTAATATACATGACTAATGTGCACATATGACTAGTGTAATTTATTCGAATCCATCATTACTCACCCATTGCACGCAGCCTCGCATCCATCTGAGAATTCCTCGTGTCTCAAAACCTGTGAAAAAACATATCGAAATAAATTGTAATAAACAAATTGAATTATCCCAGAAAAATGCAAAAAAAAAAAGACAAGAAATTACCTTCATCCCAAGAATTTCGCGATAAAATTTCGCCGTCAATCTGCGATCGGGTATCTTGAATACGAAATGTAATGCACGTCCGGTAACCATTTCTTTTTCCTTTTTTTGGTGTACTTTTGTCCTAATCAAGACTCAAGATACAATTTGCAAAATAATATCTCGTAATTCCTCTATTTGTTTTATGATTTTAAATCGCTTCAAAATTTTATCCCGACAACCAACACCCATGAACTTGACAGGAAGAAGAATGACAAGTGTCACGATTATTTCTGAAAGCGATATCGCCCTCTATCGACATAAAAATACCTTAAGTCATGTTTTCAACGAATGGCTGACCATCTTTAATAGTACTTTTTCGATGACAAAAACAAACATTTTTCTTTCCACGTGGAAATTGGAAATATTTTGAAGATATCATGGATGATAAAAATAAGATACAATATTTAATCGTTGACACGAGTGCTTTTATAAGAAATGCTCCTTTGCAGGTATTTATTAAATAAATTGAACATATATTTATAAATCCACATGAATGAGTATATTGTTTATTTTAATTGCGAGGTTATGCGTGCAAAATATTTTATATATATTTATATTAATAAATTTATAATCGATTTAATTTTATTTAATTTTATTTAAATTTTATTTAATTTTATTTAATTTTATTTAATTTTATTCAATTTTATTTAAAAAATAGATGTATAATAATGTATAAGAAATAATGTATCATAAAAATAAATGTATAATATAAATAATATACAATAAAATATATATAAAATATATAATAAAAAATAATGTATAATAAAAAATAAATGTATGAAAATATGTTCTAGTTTTATAACGTTTCTTAAATATTAAAAATATTTTTAGGATATTGGAGTCAACATTTTGACAGAACAAGCTGTCGTCGATGAAATCACGAGCAAGAGGCAGTTGAGAAGACTAGTTGTTCTACCATATGACTTGAAAGTTCAAGAGGCTTTCACTGAAAATATAAAATTTGGTAACTGAAGCTCTTTAAACGTACCATTTGTTAAAAATATATACAACAAAATATGCGGTTGTTAATATATTTAATCATTTTTTCATTTTAAAAATATTCTTTTTACGTTTAAAGACTAAATTGCTGGTATGAGAGATGAAATTAATATGTTTCACTAGTGATAAATATATAACAGCACATTTGATAATGTATTTGGTATTGTTTATGTCATATCGATACATTTCTATATGTTTTTTCATTTATTATTTTATTTATTTATTATTCATTTATTATTTATTATTTTATTTATTATTTTATTATTTTATTTATTTATTACTCATTTATTATTTTTATATTCATTTATTATTCATTTATTATTTTTCATATATTTCATATATTATTATTTATATATTTCATTTATTTTTTATTATTTTTTTATTTATTATTTTATTTATTATTTATTTTATTATTTTATTTTATTTATTATTTATTATTTTATTTATATTTTTATATCATTTTATTTAATCATTCTAATATTAACATATCTGGAATATATTCACAGTGACTGAATTTTCTAAGAAAAGTGGCGATTATACCAGCTTGTCGGCTACAGACATCAAAGTTATTGCACTCACTTATCAGTTGGAAAAAGAAAAAGTCGGAACAGCACATTTAAAAGATGCTCCAACCATTAGGACTATTGCACCTTCTGAAAATAAGCAAAATGGGGATGATCTGAAATTACCAATTGGTTTTTACATGCCGAAGAAAACAGTAAGATATTTTCATACACTTTTGTATACAAGGTGAGTCATTTTAATGTCCCACCCCAAATATTTCTTTTCCTACGGCTTTGACAAGAAAATGTTTTAGACAAAAGTTGTATGATTTCAAGGGACCCATAAAATGGTACCATTGGTTTGACCTCGAATAGTGAATTGAAGGTCACGTAAAGATCACCTCCAATTTCTTAAATGGAAACCCCCTATTTTTTATTACATATTCTTGTAGCTGATCTCGAGAGCTTTCCAAAACACTATAATTAAATGTTTTTTCATTAAGTACTTTTCAAAAAAAAATGTAATTGTTAATTGCAAATTACATATATCTTCTTCGAAACAACTATGTTTTAGCTTTACACGAATTGATTCCTCCCATTATTTTATACATAAAAGTATTAATGTAAGATAACCAAAAAATGAATATTTTACTAGATTTATTTTATGGTTTATATAAAATTAAGATATTTATTTCAAGCCTTATAACTCGAAAAGTACTTAATAAAAAAACATTTAATTATAGTGTTTTGGAAAACTCTCGAGATCAGCTACAAGAATATATAATAAAAAATAGGGGGTTCCATTTAAGAAATTGGAGGTGACCTTTACGTGACCTTCAATTCACTATTCGAGGTCAAATCAATGGCACCATCTTTTTTCCCCTTTTGGACCCTACGACTTTTGTCTGAAACATTTTCTTATCAAAGCTGTAGAAAAAGAAATATTTGGAGTGGAACATTAAAATGACTCACCCTGCATACATGCAATAATTTTTCTTATTTCTATTTATGTTCTATATTTAGGAAAGAACAGAATTAGATGTAGATAATGATACAGAGGCTTCCATGAATAATGCAGAAGAAACAGATTTTGAAGAAAATATTACACACATACAGATTACAGGAAAATCAATTGTGAATGACGCAATAAACATAGAGATGCAAGAGCAACTATCTGATACATCGTCGAATGAAATCGAGTCAGATTATGAGACTGCAATATCAGATATTGATGAAGACAGTGAACCAGAAGCAGTAACTTTAACTGAAAAATTTGCTAAATTGAATTGTAATCCAACAGATTTAAAAGTTGGCGAGGAAAGATACGCTATCGATGATATTCTGGTTCCACTTAATACAGCAACGTCTAAAAGTGAAGAAAGTGACATAGATTTGATCGAGGATGAAGATGATGAAGATGAAGATGAAGATGAAGATGATGACAGTGGTTGGATCACACCAGGTAAACTAAAATTATAATTTGTTAAAATTATAAATAAAATAAAATATAATATAAAATATAAAATTATAAAATAATATAAAATTATAAATAATTAAAATTTGTCTGCTTGGGATGGATCAGTAAAAGTAGTAAAATCCACTCATATATTTGTGAACATTAATATCTATAAATTTATTTTAGCAAACATTGCCAACGTAAAAAAGCAAATGGATTCGGAGATTCTCGAGGAAAAGACGGCTACTGTCGCGTGTTTAACGATGGATTTTGCGATGCAAAATGTGCTTATGCAAATGGGACTGAATGTAGTTGCATTAGATGGCAGAGTGATTAAACAGATGCGAACGTTTATATTTAGATGCTATGCCTGTTTTAAGACGACTAGTGTCATGACAAAGGTTTTCTGTCCGCATTGTGGTAATAAGACACTGAAAAAGGTAGAAGTCACGTTAGATGAAAATGGAAAACAACAAATCCATATAAATTTTCGGAGACCTCTCTCAGCCAAAGGAAAGAGGGTATGTGTGCTTATTATATTAATATTATTATTATTATTATTAATTATTATTATTAATTAATATTACTATATTAATTCTAATAATATTATTATATTAATTCTAATAATATTATTATATTATATTATTATTAATATTATTATTATTATTAATTATTATTATTAATTAATATTACTATACTAAATTAATATTAATATAATTAATATTAATATAATTAATATTACTATATTATATAATTAATATAATTAATATTAATATAATTAATATTACTATATTAATTCTAATAATCATTATATTATACTATTATTAATAATATTATTATTATTATTATTATTAATTATTATTAATTAATATTACTATATTAATTCTAATAATTATTATATTATTATTGTTAATATTATTATTAATTATATTATATTATTATTAATGTTATTATTATTATTATTAATTATTATTATTAATTAATATTACTATATTAATTCTAATAATATTATTATATTATTATTATATTATTATTAATATTATTATTATTAATTATTATTATTAATTAATATTACTATATTAATATAATTCTTAATATAATTAATTCTTACATTTAATTTCACACACATACATGTGCGATAAAAATGAAAATCGAAATTTTTTTAGTTCCCACTACCGATGCCAAAGGGTGGAAAGCACGCGAACAATCCCATTTTGTGCGAGGATCAACCAATGCCAGAGCAACGTCCATCGCGTTTGGCACGCACCAAGAACAATCCCCTCGATGACGATTATATAGCTGGATATTCTCCATTCGTTATGCGCGATATAAATTCTAAGTCGGCTATGTTGGGTATAAGACCGGACGGTGCTGTCAAATACTGGATGAAAAGAAACCCTAATGAATCTAGAAAGAGACGAAAATAAAAACGATTGATTATTAAATCAATTTGACTTACTTGAGTTATTATTTAAATACTTTATTATTTGAGAAAAAAATTTTTTTTATTTGTTAAACTTCCCTATTATTATTTGAGAAAAAAAAATTTTTATTTTTTTAAACTTCCCTCTTTCCATATATTTATATATAATATATAAATCTTGTAATTATATATATAAAATATATATATAGGGTGGATCAAAAGTTTGGTGGATACAGTCGAATATCTTGTATAGAATGCATTTTAGAACAAAATGCTTTAGACAAAAGTTGTAAGGATTAAAAAGATGTATTTAACTGTAATATGCATTTAAAATTGAATGGCGTCGCTAGAGTCAGGGCAAGATCAACTTGAATTTTTTAAATGGAATCCCCTATTTTTCATTGCATATTCTTGTAGCTTACCCTGAAAGCTTTCCAAAACACTATAATGAATTATTTTTCCCTCAAGTACTTTTTGAGTTACAAGGCTTAAAATTATTTCTTAATTTTACATAAATCGTAAAACATCTTGTAAAATATTCATTTTTCGATTATTTTACCTTAATGCTTTTATGTACAAAATAATGAAAAGAATTAATTGGTGTAAAGAAAACACATAGTTACTTTTAAAAAAAAATATTTAATTGTTAATTGCAAATTTGTTAATTACATATTTTTTCTTCGAAATAACTATGTGTTTTCTTTATACCAATTGATTCCTCTCATTATTTCGTACATAAAAGTATTAAGGTAAGATAATTGAAAAATGAATATTTTACAAGATATTTTATGATTTGTGTAAAATTAAGGAATGATTTCAAGCCTTATAACTCAAAAAGTATTTGAAGGAAAAATATTTTATTATAGTGTTTTGGAAAGCTCTTGAGATAAACTACAAGAGTATGCAATAAAAAATAGGGGGTTCCATTTAAAAAATTCAAGTTGACCTTGCCCTGACCTTGGCGACGCCACTCAATGTCAAATGGATATCACAGTTAAATACATTTTTTTAATCCTTACAACTTTTGTCTAAAGCATTTTGTTCTAAAATGCATTCTATACGGAATATTCGACTGTATCCACCCTGTATATAAATCTTGCAATTAGAAATTATATAAAATTAATGCAAGTTACAAGATTTATATATAATATATTATAATTTGTATCAATTTTATATAATTTATATTATGCAATATATTAGTGTCTAGCACAGGATTAATTTTTAATCTCGAAAAATTAAAAAAAAAAAAATGCCCCGGGTGAGGATCGAACTCACGACCTTAAGATTATGAGACTTACGCGCTGCCTACTGCGCTACCGAGGCTCTTGACTACCTATCTCTACGTTTATGAATATTTGTAGACAAATAGATTGTTGACCCTTGCGTTGGAAATTCCTTTAAAACATAAAGTAAGATATTATTTAATCAGAAATTATTCAATCAAAACTTAAATACAAGAAATAAGTATTTTCCAACTAAAAGTTAAATCTTTTGAAAATTTAGAGAATAAATTGTCTTTACAAAAATTTAAAAAATATCAAAAAATTTGAAAAAATTTTGTAATTTCCTGGAAAATGAGAGGCAATCAATAATTATATCTATAACGAAAATAAATGCATTGCAAAATTATTAAAATATAAATTAAGATAATTAACTTGATCTGATCTGATCTAACCTAATCTAATGTAAACCTCAGGTTAGGTTATATAAAAATAATTAGGACGAAATTCATAAGTAAATACAATGTATTCGACTTGGAAATGAAGGCATCGACCTTAAACGAATCACGTTATTTAAAATCGTATTCTTCAGGTATTCGTCAGGATTCATAAGAGGAGAAAAGCGTCATCGTATCATTAGCTGTCATTAATATTTGGGCAATATGCTTTGTCCGGAGACATCCAATTTTAAACCACCACGACATTATATATCCGTGGATAGGAGAGATTTTACAAAAATAGATATACCAGCTGTGATGAACACTCATTATTTCAATCACTCGGTAAGTTTGTAAATTATTTTATTTCAATTTTTAAAATTTCAATTTTTAAAATTTTAATTTTTAAAATTCCAATTTTTTAAATTTTAATTCTTGAAATTTCAATTTTTTAAATTTTAATTCTTAAAATTTCATTTTTAAAATTTTAATTTTTAAAATTTCAATTTTTTTAATTTTAATTTTTAAAATTTCAATTTTTTAAATTTTAATTTTTAAAATTTCAATTTTTTAAATCTTAATTTAAAAAATTTTTTAAATATTGATGGTATATTTGTTTTCTACCGAGAAAACAAATATAGCATCTAAATTTTAATTTATAAATATAACATTCTAGATTTCAATTTTTAAAATTTTAATTTTTAAAATTTTTTAAATATTGATGCTATTTGTTTTCCACATCGTTTAGGTGTCTGTGGTGCTTCCTGATACTGTCACTGTTCCTGACACTTTAAGGAATTGTCTGTCAGAGGACACGGATTATTATCGAATAAATGCATTGCGAGTCTGTGATCTCTTAAACACAGAATTTATTGAGGCTTTTGTTAAGAAAGGTAAACATGCGTTACACTTGTTATTGATTTTCTCCTCATATAATTGCATTTTATAATCACAAGTGTAATATTTGCGTTATTTTGAAGTAAAGAGTGCACACTTTCCTTTGAAAAAAAAGATAATTTTTTTCTTTTAACTTGAATTAAAAAATGTATTCCTTATTTATTTCTTATTTCTATATTTATATTTCTACTGGAATTTATATTTAAAATTTTAGGAGAAGTCAGCCTTCTGACGATAGAAAACAAAATAGACTTGCAAAATTCCATTTGTGTTACTCCAACTGGATACCTGCTACTTTCCTTGCTAACCGAAGACTATCAAGCGCTTGGTTTAGAAGGCAGGGCATCTTCCCTTGATTGCAAACCTCACACACGTTATGGTAAGCAGAAAGGAGATAACAATGAATTAAATAAAAATTAAATTAAAATTAAAATTACATGTCAATATCTATGATACTTTGCAATCCATATATTTTTTTTATATACATTCCTTATATATTTGAACATTTTTTTTTTATCGGTGCAAATACATACACGTTATCAGTAGTGACAATTAATCTGAAAAGTGAAAATTTTGTTCCTGGTAAGAAGAACTATGAAAGAGCTCGAATAGCGCTGGAACAACGTCTCAGACAGAGTTTCGATGTTATAGTATCCTGGGATCCACCAAGTATGCGACCTTTCCTCTCTTATAATACATAAATAATGTTATAACATTCGTACACATTGTTTTCTGATTACCATTTAAATATTTCAGACGCTAATTTATGCCCATCATCAATAGCAGCATGGTTCTACGCACGCAATTATGAGGTTTGCCTCTGCCATCAGACATTTTCTCAGAGGACAAAATATTCAATGGCAATACCCACTCTTCGAGAAGGATGCAACTTGGATAAATTTTTCGAATGGCTTGGAATCTTTAGCATTGGTGGTGATCTGTATGTTGTAATTTGTAAACCTTAAAGTAACAATTCTTCATCTGTCATTAATAAGAGAAGTTTAATTTTTAATCAAATATTTAATAAGAGAAGATTACAAACAGTGTCTGCTGTAGATAATTTCAAAATTATCTAGGTAAAGATAGAGATAAAAATCTGTAAATTTATCTTAGATGAGATAAAGATGATTTTGCTTTTAATCTAGATGAAAAATAATTATTGTGATAATCTAGATAATTATCTAGATATTTTTGTTTATTTTAGAAGAGTATAAATATTTGTAAAAAATGTGACGCAGATTATTAATGGGATATTAAAATCATAAATACATATTCTTTCTCTTTTCCTAAAGAATATTTAATATTATAAAGAAATAATAGCAAAAAGGTATATAAATGATATGATAAATATTTATTTATTAATTTAAATTTATAATATATTTATAATATATTATTAATTATTATTTATTAATTTAAATTTATAATATATTTATATTATATAATTATTATTAATATATTTATAATATATTAATAATAATAATATAAAAAATATAATATAATAATATAATATAATATTATAAAAATATAATAATATAATAATATAAAAAATATATATTTTAGATAGATTTTAGATATTTTAGATATTTTAGATAGATTTTTAGAAGGTTGTCTGGAAAACTTTTTTTCATAATGAAAACGTCATCTTACACAATTTTTAGATAAGATGACATATATTTTTCATCTAAGATAAAGATACTTTGTATTTCTTCATCTAAAGTTAAAGATAAAGATGATCCATTTCTTTATCTAGATGATTATCTAGATAATTTATCTAGATACCAGCAAACACTGATTACAAAAATATGATAATGATAGCTACAATATTTTTTTTAGGTCTAATGGAGAAACAGATAACTATGTAAATACATATGAGTGCCCTGCGCTCTCTATGGATATTGGACAAGTGCAGCATTTACAATGGACCGGGTTCTTTACGCGGCAAAAGGTGCACGAGATGTATAATGCATTGAAGGAATACGTATTATCACGAAAGACCTTACCATGGGTCAGTTTGGATGTACAAGGCTTTGCAGATAGTCCTACCAGCTGGGATTTGAAGGAACACATGTTTTTCACCGATGGAGACAACAGTTACACTATCATATTTCAACCTACAGGTGAATCCATTGTACGAAAAAGTCTCAGTTCTAATAACAGACCCAGAATATGTCAATAATAGATCTTAAATAAATTATATTCAACAAGAGAGCGTTGTGGATTATAAGGAGATTATTTTTTTTGAAATAAATTGCTAACTGACAAACTCCGAAATTCATATTGTAATTTATTTTATCACGAAGAAGAGATAGAGCTGAGTAGCTACAAGTCATGCATTTTATTAATATAATGTAATAAAATACTATCTTATATATCAATAAATACGATAAGTTGATAACACAAAGAGACAAGAGGTGCAATAAAAACTGATGAAGGATGAACGTAAAATAAGTACCGATTATTTTTTAGGAAAAATAATTTTAGAAATATACATATATATATATAGGTGGTGTGTGTGTGTGTGTGTGTGTGTGTGTGTGTGTGTGTGTGTGTGTGTGTGTGTGTGTGTGTGTATGTGTGTATCATATACATATGTATATACAGGGTGAGTCATTTTAATGTCCCACCCCAAATATTTCTTTTCCTACGGCTTTGACAAGAAAATGTTTCAGACAAAAGTTGTATGGTTTCAAGGGAGCCATAAGATGGTACCATTGGTTTGACTTTGAAGAGTTATTTGAAGGTCACGTGAAGATCATTTCAATTTTTTTAAATGGAACACCTTATATATTTTTGCACATTCTTGTAGCGCATGTCGAGAGCTTTCCAAAACACTATAATTAAGTTAGTTTTCATTATATACTTTCCGAGATATGAGGCTGAAGTCATTTCTTAATTTTACATAAACCGTAAAATATCTAATAAAATATTCATTTTTCGATTATCCTATCTCAATACTTTTATGCACAAAATAATGAGAGGAATCAATTGGTGTAAAAAAAACATATAATTGTTTCGAAGAAAAAATATGAAATTATTAATTGCAAATTTTTGGTATTCCATTTAAAAAAACATTACATACATTGGTATTCCATTTAAAAAAATTGAAATAACCTTCACGTGACCTTCAAATGACTGTTCAAAGTCAAACCATGGTACCATCTTATGGCCCTCTTGAAACCATACAACTTTTGTCTGAAATATTTTCTTGTCAAAGCCGTAGGAAAAAAAATATTTGGGGTGGGACATTAAAATGACTCACCCTGTATATATTTATGAAATTATATACATATCTATGTAAATATTTATGTAATTTATCGCACAATTTGCTGTAAAATGAATAAAAATGTCGCGAAATATGATATTCTATTCTTTTACTATAAAAATTCAATATTTTCATACACCGCTTGTCTTCTTATTAACTGATGTTAACGATATATAAATACTACACGAGATTAAAAATATTGTAAATACTAATTTTACATTTAACCACATATACATTTATGCTATCCTGACTGTCTGAAAGCCTATTATAAGATAAAAAAGATTTGAATGTAATTAATATCCTAATTATTAATTATCTGCAACATAATAGTGCACTATGCGTCAGTGTAAAGTGCTTTGATGTCTATAAATAACTCAATATATAAAAAAAAAAGAAATAAAAAAATACTAAGGTACTTAACTATGAGATCAAAGCAGTCTATATGTATAATAAAATCTTTGGTTCGAGCAGGCATGTGGTTTTATAAATAGTATTGCAAACATTTCTTTTTTTTTCCCTTTTGTCTTTTTACATCAAACATATATGATGTTCGGATAATGTAAAATGTCCTAGATATTTTGGAAAAGTTAGATCACATATCTACATCGGAACATTCGAATTAATTTTTATATCAATACGTGGGAACTATCTGTATCACTGAATTTCACTCTAGAATTGTAATATAAATCCTCTATACCTGAACCAATGGACATGCGAGATTTAGAACGCGCCACGAGTTCGCCTATGTCATCGAGATCTCGATACCTGTAATAGGAAAAAATGAATTAATGGTGCACCAAAGCAACAAATATACAGGGTGTATCAGACCACCCGTGCCAGCCGAATATCTCAAAAATCGAGAACGGCAGACAAAAATGTTTCCTACAAAAGTTGTAGGGCTTCGAGTAACGCGTTACATAGCAATATCAGTATGACCTTGAAGAGTGTTGTCAAGGTCATGTAAAAATAATATAAAAAATTTTAAATGGAAAGTACTACTTTTTATTGCATATTCTTGTAGCTTATCTCGGAGCTTTCCAAAACACTATGCTAAATTATTTTTCCATGAAGTACTTTTCGAGTTATGAGGCTTGAAATCATTTCTTAATTTACTTAAACCATAAAATATCTTGTAAAGTATTCATTTTTCGATTATGTTACCTTAATACTTTTATGTTCAAAATAATGAGAGGAATCAATTAGTGTAAAGAAAATACATGGTTGTTTCTATGAAAAAATATGTAATTTGCAATTAACAATTCCATATTTTTTCTTAAAAACAACTGTATGTTTTCTTTACATCAATCGATTCCTCTCATTATTTATTAAAAAGTATTAAGATAAGATAATTGAAAAATGAATATTTTACAAGATATTTTATGGTTTATGTAAAATTAAGAAATGATTTCAAGCCTGATAACTCGAAAAGTACTTAATCAAAAAATATTTGACTATAGTGTTTTGGAAAGCTCTCGAGATAAGCTACAAGGATATGTAATGAAAAATGGGAGATTCCATTTAAAAAATTGAAGGTGATCTTTACGTGACCTTGACAATGCTATTCAAAGTCATACTAATATTACTATGTAATGCGTTACTCGAAACCCTACAACTTTTATAGGAAACATTTTTGTCTGTTGGTCTCGATTTTTGAGATATTCGGTTGGCATGGATGATACACCCTGTATTCGCATCACTTGAGACATACCTACTGACAGGCCGACTAGGGTTTTCAGATGATTCTGATGAATTCTTCATAATTGAAAATCCATCATCTGCATTAAATGATGCTGCATTACCTATATAAACACAACAATCTATCGTAAGAATGTGCGATAAGCAATAATATAATTTTATTAAAAAAGAAATATTATACCAGAGGGAAACAGTATAGTATGTTTTAATAGGTCACCACTAATAAATGGAGATAGACTATCGTCGTCGTCCGTTAACAAATGATTGGTCGAATCCGAGCCTATAGATTCAACCATTTCCAGCCACTGCTGATTGTGCGACCGGAACTTTTCCACTTTTATGCGCGCCGCCCAATTCTTGTCGCACATCTGGAATTTAGAAAATAAAAAATAAATATAATTAATAAGCTCTCTCTAAAAATAAATAAATAAATGGAGCGAGAGTAAAGACTTTGAAAGCTTTTAGTATGAAATAAATCAGCGATTGTTATATATTAATCCAAAATAATTATATAACATATAAATTTAAGTAAAAAATAAAATTAAAAAATGAAGAAACGTTATATATTAATCCAAAATAATTACATTATATATTATCCAAAATAATTACATTATATATTAATCCAAAATAATTACGTTATATATTATCCAAAATAATTACATTATATATTAATCCAAAATAATTACGTTATATATTAATCCAAAATAATTACATTATATATTAATCCAAAATAATTACGTTATATATTAATCCAAAATAATTACATTATATATTAATCCAAAATAATTTCTTTGTTATATATATTAATCCAAAATAATTACATAACATATAAATTTAAGTAAAAAATAAAATTAAAAAATAAAGAAATGTTAATACAAATAGTTTATCTAAAGTATTATTTACAAGAAGCTGTTTATAAATTTATATAAAAAAAAACAGGAGAAGAGATTTGCACGTGAGATATTTTCTCCAGGTAACTTACAGCAATGACATCTAAACACGTATCACAGACTTTTCTGATTGCAGGATTTTTGTCGTGCATTAAATCGATCAAATATCCAGGAGCTTCTGTAAATGCAATCACAATGTTTTATATTCATCATAGAGACTGTTTAAAATTATTCAAGATACTTTGTTTGCTCTACATCTTTAATAAGGTTCAATAATTAAGAAAATTGATCATTACCATTGCCAGTCTCGCGAATCAAATAATCTCGCGTTGAATCATGTTTTGCAATTTGATAAAAAACGTAAATTATTTGCAAAACCATTTCATCGTCCTCTTGTTTAGCTGCAATATTATACACGATGAAGATACAGTGCTTTTCTTTTGTATAAATTCGTAAGTCTTTTTTTTTAGGTGTGTGTATCCACAAAACTTGAATATATACCTTTAAGAAGCTCGATGAGAGAGAGAAGTATATCAGCCTTACACAATAAACGGGCACAATCTTCGTCGTAAGCCGCAGTGCCCAAAAATATGACGACCTCAAGAACTAAATCATCTTGTGCCTTGCCTGCAAATATAAAGGAAACAGGAAAAGTTGAAATTTCAATAGATTTCCATTCTATTTCGACATCAAGAGCAAAAAAAAAGAGAGAAAGGAAGAAATGTACCTGGAACTAAATTATTACGTATCCATGGTATAAGATTACAACGTTGAATGACTTGAGAATAGTCCAAGTCAGGCAATTCTAAGTTGCCCAGTACACCAATTATTTCTAGTACAAAATCTTGAGAATCAGATTGAGTCAAAGCCATAGCAAAATCACCCACAAATTCCTAAACATGTATGAAGAAAGATAACATTAGAATTAGAATTAAAAAATAATTAATGCATGATATTGTTCTCTTAATCTCGATATCAAAGCCTCAACTCACGACAAAATTTTCTTTCGTCGAATCGTGCTGAGAAATATTTCTAATCATCTTCATTATAAGAGCATCTTGATTTCTGAATGCAATTTTTATAAGACCTTGCAAACGATTATTTTCCACCATGAGTTGCGCATTCTTATTATTAATAGCTAAATTTATGCCAAGTGCTATTAATTCAGATCTTACATGTTCGTCTTCGGAATTTAATATCATGTTTGTTATCTAAACAAATGATACACGTTATATATAAAATGATGGGGGAAACTCTTCGAGTTCCCTAAATTTGTATAAAAATTTTCCAAGATAGTGTATATGTACCATTGGAATGCAATCCGTATTTGTAAACATTGCTTTTACTTTGTCATCCATACTGGCATGATAGAGCAAGCCCAGAATTGTGCTCTTACTTTTTATGTCGGCTGCAAACATAATATTATATAAAAATTTTATATACAGGGTGTCCCAAAAGTCCCAGACCAGTCGAATATTTCATAAATTATGCACTTTAGAAAGAATTGTTTCAGACAAAAGTTGAATGGCTTGAAGGGAACCATAAGGTGGTGTCATTAGTTTAACTTTGAAGAATCACCTAAAGATCACGTGAAAGTCACTTTCAATTTTTTAAATGAGACACCCTATATACTTTTGCATATTCTTGTAGCTCATCTCGAGAGCTTTCCAAAACACTATATTAAGTTAGTTTTTATTAAGTATTTTCCAAGTTATGAGGCTTGAAATTATTTCTTTAATTTTACACAAACTGTAAAATGTCTTGTAAAATATTCATTTTTCGATTATCTTATCTTAATATACAAAATAATGAGAATCAATTGATGTAAAGAAAACACATAATTGTTTCGAAAAAAAAATGTAATTTGCAATTAATTACATTTTTTTTTTTCGAAATAATTATGTGTTTTCTTTACATCAATTGATTCCTCTCATTATTTTGTACATAAAGGTATTAAGGTAAGATAATCAAAAAATGAATATTTTACAAGATATTTTACGGTTTATATAAAATTAAGAAACGATTTCAAGCCTCATAACTCGGAAAGTACTTAATGAAAACTAACTTAATTATAGTGTTTTAGAAAGCTCTTGAGATGAGCTACAAGAATATACAAAAGCATATAGAGTATCCCATTTAAAAAGTTGGAAGTGACTTTCACGTGACCCTCAGTCTCTTTAAGATTAAGATCAATGACACCATCTTATGGCCCCCTTCAAGCCATACAACTTTTGTCTGAAACATTTCTTTTTAAAGTGCATAGTTTATGAAATATTCGACTGGTCCGGGACTTTTGGGACACCCTGTATAAGAATTTAAAGCTTCATATAAAAATAGCTTTATTTTCATGATTTTAAAAGTGCAATTCCTACCTTGACTAAGCAACTTGATCCATTTTGGTAACATGCCAACTCTAATCATTCTTGCTCTCAGTTTAAAATCAAAAGAAAGATTAAATAACAGCTTTAAAGTGCTTAATACAAGATCAGTATTATTATTTTGCAAAAGTCTTGGTAATTTGTCTATAATATTTTCTTCTGCCTGTAAATATATATTAATATATTAATATATTTATTAATAATAAAATAATATATATAAATAATAAAATAAATATTAATATATAAATATATTAATATATAAATATATATTAATATCTATATATTTATGTTATTTATAAGTGCAAGTTGTCAATATTATACTTAATATTACCATAAGATCTTTATTTTCCCGAAAGATAGATAATTTCTTCAAAAATGTGACAACTAATATCAATAAATCAGTATTCGTTCTGTCTAATGTTTTAATCAACATTCCAATAACATTCTTTTTTCGCATCTTTCTTTCAACTTCCATAGCATTCTCAGCAATGTTTAAGAGCAGATAAAACGCAACTCGCAGCAGCTGTTCTTGCTTTTTAGTTAAACTCTTAAATTTCTTGCGACTTTTCTCAAGTTCCTCTTTCAACTTTTTAATGTCACTCTCGGATACAGTTATGGATATATCTGTGGATCGCCTCTTGACTTCGTAATCTAATGGGCCTTCCATATTCCAGATGTCATCAATGATCCTAATCTTCCTATCACAATTGTCATTATTTCCCACTGGGAAGAACGTTAAACCAGTGGTGTTCTCAAACTGTTTCCGACGTTTTTCCATGTCTTCCTTCCACTGATCATAGCGACGTAATTCAAAGTCAATTATATCCATGCAAAGAGAACCAATCTGCAAGGAAAGAAGCGTAAATTTTGCAATCAGGATATTTGATTTTCTAAGATATATCAAATGTTTTTAACTTACTCTGTATTCAAGTACAATATTATGAAACTGGCTATATGTTGAAAAGCAAAAGAAAATGTAAATGATATTTGTGGATAATTCTATGCTGCGCCGCCAATCTTCTCTCAGAACTCGAGCTAATGCACTTAATAATGATTCTGCAATAAAAAGAAAACATCCCATTATAAATAATAATAATCATAAGACTCGTTGAAATTTAAAATTCCTATTTTATCTAAAATTTAATCTAAAATCCCATTATAAATATTGTCATAATTAATTAATAATCATAAGATTCGTTGAAATTTAAAATTCCTATTTTATCTAAAATTTTGTCATAATTAATTAAGCATTTTCGACGACAATATCATTCATCTCACAATTTTAAAATTCCTATTTTATCTAAAATTTAATCTAAAATCCCGTTATAAATATTGTCATAATTAATTAGGCATTTTCGACGACAATATCATTCATCTCACAATTTTGCCATAATTATTGTATAATTATTCATAAAATTATTTATGCATAAAAAAGCATATAATAATAAGTACAAAGATTGTACCATTTTTGGTCAATTCCAAGAGATTATCAGGAATCCTTGCTAATTGTAAAATTAACGATGAGCCTTTAATCTTGCCTGGTATCTCTTCGTACAATAATTCAATATAACTGTCAACATTACTAATAACTGCGCGTTCAACTTCACTGTTTTCTGTAATCATTGAATTTGACGATGCTGGTCTTGGTGGATGAGAACTATCACTACCTGTAAAGATTTTAAAATGTAGTAAATAAATTAAATTAAAAATAAATAAATTAAAAATAAATTTTTAAAAATAAATAAATTAAAAATAAATTTTTAAAATGTAATAAATAAATTAAATTAAAAATAAATAAATTAAATTAAAAATAAATAAATTAAATTAAAAATAAATAAACTAAATAAAAAATAAATTTTTAAAATACGATGGAGCAAAGGAAAGATGTGCTAAATTACCTGTATTGGTATCATTGGTCCGGCGATTTTGTAAATAATAAATTAATTGTTCAACCTCACGTAGCTTGGACTCGTGAATCAATGAACACTTTTCCATCACTTCTTTGGCCAAGAGGGAGACGTTCGTATCCGCGTTTAAGCTTTTTAGTCTGATTATCTTTTGGCATTCCTATAAAAAAAATAATAAAAGTAATACTTATCTCATACAAAACTATTATTTGCTTCTCTTTTGCTTGAAGAAGCACACCTTACGATCACCAAGCATAGGATCTCCCAGTTCTCCCAATATCAGTGCCTCGACATCATAATTCACTACCAGAGCCTTTTCTGTCGGGTGGACATCTAATGTTCCAGATCTTACTTTTCTAAACACAAATGTAAAAAAATATATTACATTCATATTTTTGTATTCATGAGACACAAGAAATTTTCACAAAATTCATGTAAATATTTATTTAATATTATTTAATATTAAATAAATATTTACATGAATTTAATTAATATCATGATAATATTAAATAATTTAATATTAAATAATTTATTTAAAATTATATAATGCAATAATTTATTTATCATAAATATATAAATATAATAAATAAATAACAATATAAATATAATAAATAAATAACAAATAAATAAATAAATAATAAATAAATAAAATATAGTAAATAAAAATATATAAATATATAAATATATCAAGACGTAAAATCATATGTTTGACAGATATATTTTTAATGTATTTCTAAATATATCAAGACGTAAAATCATTTGACAGACGACTGACATTTGACAGATGATCGACATCATTTGACAGACGCAAAATCGGTGGCTCCTCACCTTTTTAGAAATTTAGCTTCATCCATTTTTATATCTTATTGGATTCTTTGAAGCGGAAAATATATTGTTTACGTATTTATACTTTTGCTCGCACAATGAATCCTCCCTGTCAATTTATCTGCAATTATTCCATCTCCATGGAGAGAAAAACCCATCCACTATATTTATGTGTTATATATATATATCTCATCAAAGAATCATAGATTATATCCAGAATCAAAGACAGGTAAACTCGTGTGCGAAATCGAGTGTCTAAAACTCCGTTTACAAGCTAGGAGGACTAGTCGTTATTCAAAATCCCTAGAAAATAAATTCCTTTATTGGGTTATTCGATACAAAAGAATAAATATAAAATATAAAAATAAAATATAAAAATAAAAATAAAATATAAAAATATAAATGAATAAATTCCTTTATTAGGTTATTCGATACAAAAAAAAATCCTTTGATTATATACCTAATAGTCAAAGGTTATATACAGGGTGTTCCATTTTAAATTATGTACCTAAATATCTCTCTCATTTTTGATTTTAGAGAAAAATGGTTCAGACATGTTTTGTATGGTTTCGACGGGGCTATAAGATGGTACCATTGGTTTGACCTTGAAGAGTCATTTGAAGGTCACGTAGAAGGCTACCTCAATTTTTTTAAATGGCACCTCCTATTTTTTTATTACATATTCTTGTAGCTGACCTCGAGAGCTTTCCAATACACTATAATTAAATGTTTTTTCATTAAGTACTTTTCGAGTTATAAGGGTTGAAATAATATCTCAATTTTACATAAACGATAAAATATCTAGTAAAATATTCATTTTTCGATTATCTTACCTTAATACTTTTATGTACAAAATAATGGGAAGAATCAATTGGTGTAAAGAAAAACATAGTTGTTTCGAATAAGAAATATGTAATTTGCAATTAATTACATATTTTTCTTCGAAACAACTATGTTTTTTCTTACACCAATTGATTCCTCTCATTTTGTACATAAAAGTATTAAGATAAGATAATCGAAAAATGAATATTTTACTAGATATTTTATCGTTTATGTAAAATTGAGATATTATTTTAAGCTTATAATTCGAAAAATACTTAATGGAAAAACATTTAATTATAGTGTTTTGGAAAGCTCTCGAGGTCAGCTACAAGAATATGTAATAAAAAATAGAGGATGCCATTTAAAAAAATTGAGGTGACCTTCACGTGACCTTCAAATGACTCTTCAAGGTCAAATCAATGGTACCATCTTATGGCCCCCTCGAAACCATACAAAATATGTCTGAACCATTTTTCTCTAAAATCAAAAATGAGAGAGATATTTGGGGTGGACACTTAATAATGGAACACTCTGTATATATCTCATCAAAGAATCATAGATTATATCCAGAATTATAGACAAGTAAACTCGTGTGCGAAATCAAATGTCTCAAACTCCGTTTACATCAGTCGCTATTCAAAATCCCTAGAAAATAAATTCCTTTACTAGGTTATTCGATACAAAAGAATAAATATAAAGTATAAAAATAAAATATACAAATAAAAATAAAAATAAAATATAAAAATATAAAAGAATAAAATTCCTTCCTTTATTGGGTTATTCGGTACAAAAAAAACCTGTGGTAGGCTTGAAACGTCAAACGCCATTGATTTTGTGACGACGTTCTTGGAACGATTCAAATGTGGTGTATTGACAAACATTTCTTGACAATTCAATAAACAATGTAATTTGATCGATGGCATGAATGTCAAGTGTTTGGAAGAATAAATAGAAATTTTTTTTAATTTAAATTGCATGTTAAATTTCAGGATAATAATACCATGCGTTTCTTTAGCTTTGAAGAAGAGGCATCATTTACCTCGTGAGTCCTCCTCTTAAAAAATTAGAATAAAAATGTATTAAATATTAAATATTATTATAAGCATATTACTTCAGTATTTATTTAATTTATTAAATTATTAATTACACTTATTAAATTTATTATTAATTTTTTTTAGCGCACATATAACACTTGCTTGATGACTTTGGACAACAAAGATGAGTACTCGGGTACTGAATGATATTCATAACGACTTAAAGCAGCTTATAACAGCACTTACATCGTTTGAGGTACATGTGAACATAATTGGATAATTATTTATAATTGCATTGAAAACATTGCATAATTATTATTTATAATTATTTATAATTATTATTTATAATATGCATTGAAAATATATGTTTACATAATTGGATAATTAATTATAATATGCATTAAAAACATATTGTATAAAATATATAAATATATTCTATATAAGAATAATATATAAAAATAATAAATTCTATATAAATTCTATATAAGAATAATATATAAAATATATTCTATAAAATATATACTCTTGTGCATTCAGGAAGATGAAGAAGGATTTCGGATATGCGAGCGATTCTGCTTGTCAAACATTAAACATCATCGCTATCTGTCCGTCAATAGTCACGCGACGAAGGAAGCTATAAATGCAATAGTCACTAAATTTTCAATCCATGGAAAGTTTGAGGTCGCTAAGAAATTTCAAGAATTAGTCGACTCCTTTTTATCGAGTTTTGACTTTGAGCAACATCCACAGTACGATTTGCAGTGGTGTCTGTTAACGTTCTTGTTGGATTTGTCCACTGAAACTCACAAGTCTAACTTGGATAGCTTAAAACTCATACGTGGCGAGCACAATTTTAATGTCACCTGTGGAAAGGAGGATAGTATTACAGAAGAAATAGACTGGACGCAGTATTTAAAGGAAGGCCAAGAGAATTTCTTTTGTGATTATAAGAGCGATGATAGCGAGAGTGTAAGTATTTGTATCAGGGTTGGCAAAAAACTTGTTTTTTTATTTTAAACAAAAAACATTGTTTTTTTTAAGAACAATATTTTTTGTTTTATTTGCGTTTTTAAGTAAAATAAAAAACATGTTTTAAACAAGCAAAAAACACTTAATAGCTTTGATCTGTGTAAATATTTAAATTTTTCACTAGTGTTAAACTATAAATAACGTTGCCAAAATTGACAACGCTATTAAAAATATAAATAATAAAATAAAAATGATAAGATGGGTATTATTTTAGCAGAATATTTATTTTTGGAGAAAAAAAGTTCTAATTAATAATATTTAATATGTAATACTTTGGTTCCTTTCCTATTCTTATTAAGTAACCTCATGCTTAACTCTCAACATAAATTATAAATAAAAGAAAAATAAAAAACCTCAATTTTTCTTTTTAAAAGAAGAACTTTTTTTTAGAACTACTGATCTGCTATGAGTTATTAATTTAAAATGCTAAAATGTAAAGTCAGTCAATATTTTCTAAGTAATCTTTATTGTATTGATTGTTATTTAATATTCAAAAATAAATATTCTGCTAAAATAATACCCATCTTATTATTTTTATTTTATTATTTATATTTTTATATCTATATTTTACATAAATATAGATAAAAAACTAAAAACACTAAAACAAAAACTTTTTTGCAACATACACATCTATTAGTTTTTGTTTGTTTTTGATTTTTTTACAATATCTTTTCCTAATAATCATATATTTTATTTGCGATGTTTTAAACAGTCGTTTAACAGTAGTTTAAAACAGTTTAAAACAGTTTAAAACAAAAATGTTTAAAAAAAAAGTGTCACTATTTTAAACAAATTTTAATCAAATGATTTTTCAAACACATTGTTTGCCAATCCTGATTTGTATACAAACAATATATATTTTAAAATTATCATGAATATATTTTCAATAATTTTTGCACTTATACAGGAATGGTCTGATTTAACAGAAGAGGAAGGGACGGATGAAAATGATATTTCTTTGCCTACACAAATATCTAACTTACAGTTGGATATTGCGCAGTCTTCAGAAATTTCTGATGCAACAGATAAATTTTCCCTAATATTAGCACAAAATCTTGAATCTAGAAAATGGCTCTTGTCAAATGTGCAAACTGATTGGTGGAACAATTTACAATGCCAAAAATATCCTGTTGTCAAACGATCTTGCGATGCTAATATATGTGATATTTGGTGAATATCTGTCTCCTGATCTTGAAAATAAAAAAATTATATAAATAATATAAATAATATAAATAATAAAAATAATATAAATTATATAAATAATATAAATTATATAAATAATATAAATAATAAAACTAATATAAATTATATAAATAATATAAATATAAAAATAATATAAATTATATATACATACAAACATATGTATATCCATGTATTTCAGGCATGAAACAAGCTTGTCAGCATTGTACAAAATAGCTACTCTCAGTGAATATCAAGTGTGCAGAGAATTATTATGGATGTTTTATGCTCAAACGTCAATGGTAGTATTTCAACAGGAAAGTGAATCAAAATTTTTCATACGTCCTGACGTATCAATACCAAGTTTGACAACTGTAAGGATTTTTTTTGCACCACGCTTTACGCAGAAAATCAGATAGCCTGCTATATTATTTGAATATTATTTTTAGACTACCTTTGAAAGCATTCTATCACCATTCTGCGAATGCTTTTCAATGATACACGATATTGAAAGATTTGGAGCAGAGTTGCGACCAACTTATAATCAAGAATCAAAACTTTGGAATCCTCCCTTGACCTACGAGGCGTATAATGCTGCACTTGGACGACACTTGTACGAATTCAAGAAAAAGGTAATTGATATGGAAAAGGATGTTTTGAAGCAAGGTAAGTTTGCGTAATTAATTAATCAATTTTTCATCATTTGCAGGCTGTTAAACCGTTGTTAAACATTTGTTTATATTCTAGAAAATTGCAATACATTTTTATCTTTGTCGGCTAGTCTGAGAAAACACTTGAATACTATAAGGATACTTCATGATGTGCATCACAAAGTTATAACCGATTGGAAAGTTAGCCCCAATTGGAAATGTGCGTCTCGACTATTATCGTCTTTGTATTATGAGATGCAAAATTCTCATAATCGTGAAAGAACGGATATTTGTACAAATTTATACCTATGCAGTCTTACTGTTTATCTTAACATAATTGATACGTGGCTGAGCGAGGGACGATTGGAAGACTGGAGGGACGAATTTATAATTGTGAGGTAAATTAAGAAGCTAGAACTTTAATATAAAATTAATATAAAATTTAATATAAAATAAAATAATATAAAATTTTAATATAAAATTTTAATATAATTAAATGAAAAATTAATATAAATTAATATAAAATTTTAATATAATTAAATAAAAAATTAATATAAATTAATATAAAATTTTGATATAATTAAATGAAAAATTAATATAAATTAATATAAAATTTTAATATAATTAAATAAAAAATTATAATATAATTTAATATAATTTTAATATAAAATTTTAATATAATTAAATAAAGAATTATAATATAATTTAATAAAATTTCAATATATTTATACGATGGCTAATTTATTGTTAAATATGTCAGAGTTCCAGAAAATGTATTAATGGAAAATGCTGAGCAAAATGAAAAATTTACAGTTCGATTATCCGATAATATTTGTTGGACAGATCCAATTATGCAATTTTTACTGCAAAAGGTGCAACATATGGGTCACAGTATTGAATTACTTGTCTCTCTGGATCGAATTACTGATATATGGAAATTGGACAATGAAAATAATGGTGGTCTCTACAGCTGATTTCTTTATCATTCTTTTATATATTGCAAACTTGCTCATTGAAATTTATTGCAGATGTGAGGATCTCATTAAACATTGAATTACAAAATAGATTATTGTTGGAAATTTCCAAGTACAGTCCAGCAATTGAGGAGACTGATGCAAGCATGTTGCAAATCAATAGAATATCCCTGCAAGAATATGATGCTGACATTGAAAGAAATATAATAGAACAATTGTCAACTTTACACAATCCATTTCTCATGAAAGCTATGGAAGATTATATGCCATGTGAATTATACAAAAATGATGCAGTGGATAGTTGTACGCACAATATCCGCGCCTCTAAAGCAAAGCAAGATCAAATATACGATTTATATAAAAAGTATACTTTATTATGTATATAAAGTTATTCACGAATATACAGGGTTTTCGAAAAATCCGAAATGGTCGAATCTTAATTTTACATAAACCATAAAATATCTTTTAAAATATTCATTTTTTGGTTATCTTACCTTAATATTTTTATGTACAAAATAATGAGAGGAATCAATTGGTGTAAAGAAAGACATAATTGTTTCTAAAAAAAAAATGTGCAATTAACAATTATATTTTTTTTTCGAAACAATTATGTGTTTTTTTACACCAATTAATTCCTCTCATTATTTTGTATATAAAAGTGATAAGATAAGATAATCAAAAATGAATATTTTACAAGATATTTTATAATTTATGTAAAATTAAGAAATGATATCAAGTCTCATAACTCGGAAAGTACTTAATAAAAACAAACTTAATTATAATGTTTTGGAAAGCTCTCGAGATAAGCTACAAGAATGTGCAAAAATATACAGGGTGTTCCATTTAAAAAATTCAAAGTGACCTTCATGTGACCTTCCAGCGATTATTCAAGGTCAAACCATTGCTATCATTTTATAGCTCTCTTTAAACCAAACAACTTTTATTTGAAACATTTTTCTCTAAAATGTTTTATTTTTTAGATATTCGACCGTTTCCGGACTTTTCGAAAATCCTATATATGTTGGGATAATTTATATATTTGTAATAATGCATAACATTTTTTTTTAGGCTGCAAAAGATAAAATATATCTTGCCGCTGCAAAACATTTTGAAGAATACATTGTCTGAGATTTTAATCTTGCGCTACAATAGCGCTAGCAAATTAGTGAGAAATATTATGGTTGAGGAATATAAATTACAGACACATTTAAAACTATTGAGATTCGTCTATATGATGGAAGCTGGACATGTTATGAATAAATTCTATCAAATCTTATTTTATGAGGTAAAGTGAAAAAGAAACAGAGAAGAAAAATATTGTAATACTCGTTTGCATAAATATTTATTTTATAAATATATTTATAAATATTTATTTTATAAATAATTATAAATTTTTTTATAAATATTTATTTCATAAATATTTATTTTATAGATTGAAAATAATCAAATGTGGGCTAATTCGTACTTTTTGTCGTGTATTCTTGAAGAAGTATTTTCTCAATATTGGCCAGATACAAGCTCGCGTTGGTCCATCACAGTTCAAAGCAACATCAATACTCATCAAGTGTTACAAGCTGTAAATGGCATAATATTGCATTACACAGTAGAGTGGCCTATAAGTATAGTATTGACCAAGAAAATCTTGGAAAAATATAATGAAATATTTAGATTTCAATTGAAGTTGAAATGGGCTCTATGGGCGTTAAATAATTTGAGATTTTGCGGTAAATAACGAATCCAACTTGTATAAAAAAAGTACAATATTTTTGTGTGAACCGTCTATTGTTTCATTTCATCGTTGCTTTTTTCAGATTTAGAGGATTCCAAGTCGCCATGTATAAAGGATAGATTGGAACAATTTCACATAAGACGTCTTGAAAGCTTAAAATTTTGGCTGTTACATGCAATAGGATCTATACACACATATTTGTCTGGCCAAGTTTTACAAAGTCTAGGTCTTATGTTAGAGAAGGTTCTCGCTCAGACAGATAGTCTTGATACCATTATATCAGGTAATATATATATGATTATCACAATCATAATTGAGGAAAAAGAAATTTTGTTCAATACCTTATATATATGAAATATCAAATTTATCCAAGAAATATATTGAGTGAAATAGTTTAACATTTTGGAGACATTTTGATAAATATAAGCAATTATTTTTTTTTTGCAGTGCACAATGAATACTTGAACAAAGTTCATGAACATTGCTTATTAACCGAGGAGTTTCAAGATTTAATGACAACTATAAATAACGTGTGTATATATATCATACAATTATAAATATACAGGGTGGCCCATTTTAATCCATCCAGTCGAATATCTCAAAAACCAAACCCGGGAGAGAAAAATGTTTCAGACAAAAGTTGTTTGGTTTCGAGGGGGTCATAAGATGATATCATTGGTTTGACCTTGAAGAGTCATTTGAAGGTCATGCGAAGGTCACTTCAATTTTTTTAAATGGAACACCTTATATATTTTTATATATTCTTGTAGCTCATCTCGAGAGTTTTCAAAACACTATAATAAAGTATTTTTCATTGAATACTTTTCGAGTTATGAGGCTTGAAATAATTTCTTAATTTTACATAAACCATAAAATATCTAGTAAAATATTCATTTTTCGATTATCTTACCTTAATACTTTTATGTACAAAATAATGAGAGAATCAATTGGTGTAAAGAAAACATACAATTGTTTTTAAGAAAAAATATGGAATTTGCAATTAACAATTCTATATTTTTTCTTAAAAACAACTGTATGTTTTCTTTACACCAATTGATTCCTCTCATTATTTTGTACATAAAAGTATTAAGGTAAGATAATCGAAAAATGAATATTTTACTAGCTATTTTATGGTCTATGTAAAATTAAGAAATTATTTCAAGTCTTATAACTCGAAAAGTGCTCGATGAAGAAACACTTTATTATAGTGTTTTGGAAAGCTCTCGAAATGAGCTACAAGAATATGCAAAAATATATAGGATATTCCATTTAAAAAAACTGAAGTAACCTTCGCATGACCTTCAAATGACTCTTCAAGGTCAAACCAATGGTACCATCTTATGGTCCCCTCGAAACCAAACAACTTTTGTCTGAAACATTTTTCTCTCCCGGGCTTGGTTTTCGAGATATTCGATGGATTAAAATGGGCCACCCTGTATATAATATTAAATTACCTCTTTAAATATATATAAATATATATAATATAAAATGATTTTATACATATAATAAATATATAATTTATATAATATTAAATTATCTTTTTCTACTCATTTTAAATTAACTTACATACAATTATTTTATTTCAGATGATTGAAATGTGTATTCACATACGAGATAGATGGTCACGCAAGAAATTACTGTTAGCTGCTCCGGAATTGGACGTGATGGAACAGAGTTACATAAAATATCATACATATCTTGCCTTAGCTTTGCACAATGCGGTACAACACAAGGATGCAGATTATTGTAAGTTCCAAAATTTATTATCGATACTTGATATATTTCAACATAATTGCCCGCGGTTCAATTAATTAATTAATAATAATCAATTGATAAATATTCTCGAGACAAGATTATGAATGTTGGCGATAAAGATAATGTGATATTTGCTTACTCTTTTGTCAATCATCGAGATATGTTAATGATATTATAATGATTATTAATATATACTTGGATATATCAAATCTTGAATATATCTACCATATACTTGAGAAAATAGCATACTAATATGGCATACTAGTTGAGGATATTAAAAAACGAATCTTTATTGCATGATAATTAACATCAGTTTTAACTCATGTTTCATGTTTTCTCCCTGCTTTATTTACAGTGACTGGCTTAAGTTCAGCTTTTAATTGCAGTATGCCGTGTGCTTAATCTTGTGTTGATAGAATATCGATTTTCATATCGATTTAACCAACGTTATCAGCGTAATCTCCCGAGTTTTAAGATTAACAATCGCGTTAATCATTTCATCACACATATCAATTTTTTCGCTTTATACTACAACAATAATAATACAATTATTTTAGCGAGATTATTGTTCCCTTAGATCAGTATATTTTACATCTCTCATATAAATGCTATATTAATTATAAATTTTTTTTTTAATAATAATCATACTAATTACTTTAGAAATTTGTATAATTATAAAGTTGTTGCGCGCAGGAATTTTTATTATACTTGTAATATAGCATTATGTATATATTTATATATTTAAGATGAACTTGTTTTTTATGCATCTGAGAGAAAATGTTGATTTATTTTTTTTAATAAAAAAAATTGTGCATAAAAATTATATTTGGCACATTAAATATATTTGCATAATCGATATCAATTAATATTCAATTATTTCAACTTCCACAAAAGCCATCCTGTTTCCCCTCCTAATCCTTTCCAGACAAGCTGATGCCAACATCTGCAGTTTGTACTGACAAATCGTTCGAGAATAATGATAGATTCACTAAACTTCTCACTGATCTCAGTCGAACTTTATTGACGGAAATTGCGCACCAGAGTTTACCACCTTCAGGTATCCCCCTGCCAATTCCAAAGTTGATTTATGGAAAGACTTGGCAAACGAGGTAAATAGAAATATGATTAATGAATATTCTATACAGGGTGTCCCAAAAGTCCCAGACCGGTCGAATATTTCATAAACTATGCACTTTAGAAAGAAATGTTTCAGACAAAAGTTGTATGGCTTGAAGGGGGCCATAAGGTGGTGTCATTGGTTTCACCTTGAAAAGTCGTTTGAAGGTCACGTGAACGCCACCTTCAATTTTTTTTAATGGGACACCCTATATACTTTTGCATATTCTAGTAGCTTGCCTCAAGAGCTTTCCAAAACGCTATAATAAAGTATTTTTTTATTGAGTATTTTCCGAGTTATGAGGCTTGAAATAATTTCTCAATTTTACATAAGCCTTAAAATATCTTGTAAAATATTCATTTTTCGATTATCTTACCTTAATACTTTTATGTACAAAATAATGAGAAGAATCAATTGGTATAAAGAAAACACATAATTGTTTCGAAAAAAAAAAATGTAATTTGCAATTAACAATTACACATTTTTTCCGAAACAATTATGCGTTTTTTTACACCAATCGATTCCTCTCATTATTTTATACATAAAAGTACTAAGGTAAGATAATAAAAAAATAAATATTTTACTAGATATTTTATGATTTATGTAAAATTGAAAAATTACTTCAAGCCTCATAATTCGAAAAGTACCTAACGAAAAAATACTTTATTATAGTGTTTCGGAAAGCTCTTGAGGCAAGCTACAAGAATATATAAAAGCATATAGGGTGTTCCATTTAAAAAGTTTGAGATGACTTTCATGTGACCTTCAAGTGACTCTTCAAAGTCAAACCAATGACACCATCTTATGGCTCCCTTCAAGCCATACAACTTTTGTTTGAAACATTTCTTTCTAAAGTGCATAGTTTATAAAATATTCGACCGGTCCGGGACTTTTGGGACACCCTGTTACAAGTCAAAGCATGCGATATCACTGATATTTCTTTGAAGTTGTAGTTCAGAATCATTGTTACCTGTAGAAGTGTCCTTGAGTGAATACGAACAAACTTTTTCCTATTTACGCTGGTATCAATACGAGGAACAATTCGTTATTCTAAATTCATCCTATGCCTTACACGACGAGATAAAAAATATCGTTGCCAATTCGTAATATTACAGGAAGGAAGATTCTAAAAAATAGATGTAAATAAAAATAAAGAATATTTAATAATTTTATGCCACATGTACAGATAAAATGCTTCTTGCGTTTTCTCATTTTATAATGTTCCAATAAAGGATTTATGCGACACACAAATGTTTAAAAGGACAATTAGAAATTATAAACTACAATTATAAAGTATGCATGTGTGTGTATTCTGGGAAGTGGCTTTGGAATAGAATTGAAAAAAATATAAGGATTTTTAAAAACATATATTATCATACATTACATCTCATTGAAACATACAAGAAAATTAATAGCTAATAATCAGTGTTTGCTGTAGATAATTTCAAAATTATCTAGATAAGGATAAAAATAAAAATCCGTAAATTTATCTTAAATAAGATAAAGATGATTTTGCTTTTACTTAAGCTGAAAGATGAGATAATTATTGCAATAATCTAGATAATTATCTAGATATTTTTGTTTATTTTAGAAGACTATAAATTTGTAAAAAATGTGACGCAGATTATAAATGGGATATTAAAATCATAAACACATATTTTTTCTCTTTTCCTAAAAATCTTTAAATAATAGCAAAAAGGTATTTAAACGATATGATAAATATTTATTTATTAATTCATATTTATAATATATTTATACCCAGGTAGCAAGATGACGTCTAAAGACATCTTAAAAACGACTTAAAGACGTCTATGACGTAATTAAGACGTTATCAAGACGTCATTTAACGTCATCTTGCTACCTGGATAATATATTTATAATATATTTATAGTATATTAATAATAATAATATAAAAAATATATTTTAGATATGTTAGATAGATTTTTAGAAGCTTGCTTGGAAAACTTTTTTGCATAATGAAAATGTCATCTTAGACAATTTTTAGATAAGATGACATATATTTTTCATCTAAGATAGAAATAAAAATACTTTGTATTTCTTCATCTAGTTAAAAATAAAGATGATCCATTTTTTTATCTAGATGATTATCTAGATAATTTTATCTAGATACTAGCAAACACTGCTAATAACATATGTATGCGATTCAATTTTTTAAAAAAAATATTGATTATAAAAATTCGCTATAATCGGTGAGTTAGATATAGTTACAGCTTAAAAATAATACGATTACAATAACTTATAAGGCTATATAAGTTATTTTCGGTACAAAAAGATATTTCGCGTTTAATAATATATTATAAAAAGCATAAAATACATACTAGAGAGAAAGGAAAAAAGAAAATTTTGTATTGGGACGTATTTGCAGAGGGAAATGTCCAGATAAGCAATAATAAAATTAATATTAACGTATATCTATTATTTTACATTTTTGCATAACTTGTTCTATACATACTGCACACGAAAATTAACTCTGCCCAATTACGACAGTACCGTTTTGTCCGATAGTTCCAGTTTGCGATACTGTGGAAACATTTGACGTTTCATTCGCACTAACGGGAGAGGAGGAGTGGTTGTTTGCGTTTGTCGCGGCCAACGCTTTATTTCGCAATTCGAATACTTGTTGTATAGCCTTGCGAAAGCAAAGGAAGTTATAGTCGATCACACCTGCGAATTAAAAAGACAAAAATAATTAATAAATAATTATTATTTATAATATTTATTTAAATAAAAAATTATTATAAATAATAATTATTTATAATATTAAAATAATTAATAAATAATTATTATAAATAATAAATAAATAAATATTATTATAAATCATTATTATTCATATAATTATTATAATATTAAAATAATAAATAATTATTTATAATAATTATTTATTATTTTAATATTATAATAATTATATGAATAATAATTATATTGATAAATCATTATTATATCATTATTATATAAAAGAAACATTCATTTTCCTCAGGGTTGGCATGTTTTAAATAATGTGTTTAAAACTGTTTGATTAAAACTTGTTTAAAACAATGGACACTGTTTTAAACATTTTTGTTTTAAACTGTTTTAAACTACTGTTTAGAATCGTTTAAAATAAAATATATGATTATTTGGAAAAAAAATTGTAAAAAAATCAAAAATAAAAATAGATGTGTATATTGCAAAAAAGTTTTTGTTTTAGTGTTTTTAGATTTTTATCTATATTTATGTAACATATAGATATAAAAATATAAATAATAAAATGAAAATGATAAGATGGGTATTATTTTAGCAGAATATTTATTTTTGGATATTAAATAATAATCAATACAATAAAGATTACTTAGAAGATATTGACTGATTTTACATTTTAGCATTCTAAATTAATAGTACACAACTCATAGCAGGTTAATAGTTCTAAAAATAAGTTCTTCTTTTAAAAAGAAGAGTTGAGGTTTTTTATTTTTTTTTATTTATAATTTATGTGCAGAGTTAAGCATGAAGTTACTTAATAAGAATAAAAAAAAACCAAAGCATTATATATTAAATATTCTTAATTAGAACTTTCTTCTCCAAAAATAAATATTCTGCTAAAATAATACCCACCTTATTTTTATTTTATTACTTATATTTTTAATAGCGTTGTCAATTTTGGTAATGTTATTTACAGTTTAACGATAGCGAAAAATTTAAATATTTACACAGATCGAAGCTATTAAGTGTTTTCTGCTTGTTTAAAACATGTTTTTTTTACTTTACTTAAAAACACAAATAAAACAAAAAACATTGTTCTAAACAAAAAAAAACAATGTTTTTGTTAAAATAAAAAAAACAAGACTTTTGCCAACCCTGATTTTCCTATGCATAAATGTTATAATTATTTTTACCTTGTCTATCAAAATTATCTTCTCGTAAGATACAGACCAAAGCTAAAAATTTATTCACTTCGCGCAAATACAAGATTGTACCATTATTTAATTTGATTAGACTGGAACTTTGGTTGTCAAATGCCGCAGCTTCTAAATCCTCTCTCAATCTGAGACAAACATAAAGAGAGATATAAAGAAAAAAAGGCCAATCAGATAAAAATATATACATGTATATGTGTATTAAAATGCAATTTACCCATATATGCAAGAAACATCAATAACAACATCAATCATATCACAACATAGTTCATAACTTTGCATATCAACAGGTGAGCTATCAGTTGCGATATAAATTTTTGAGACGACATCAAATAAAAACGCCTTTTCAATTGCAGAATTCTGTAATTATATTTTAAAGATAAATTTTATTATAGAAAGAACATCCTACGTTTTTAGACAAAATAAAATAATTTTCTTACCGATATGAGTATATTGAGTAAATTTTCTAGGGTAGGCAGCTGTGGTATTAATTTCTGAACAACTTTGCTGAACGCTTCAAATATACTATGATCATATATTGAAGTTAAGTGAAAACTCAAATGTATCTGATCGCATCCTAAAAAGAAATAGATATGGACAATGTTTCTTTAAAATCTTATTATTTATTCTTATTTCTTTAAAATATTCCTTAAAATATTCTTCAAAATATTCTTTAAAATATTCTTATTTCTTTAAAATCTTATGGTTTCTTTAAGACCTTCTACAACTTTTTAAAACCTTTAAAATTTTATGGTTTCTTTAAAACCTTTATAACAAGATCTTTAATTTACCAGCATCCGCTAAATCATCATTGGCTCTCGTGTGAATATCTCTCTGCGTTTCCATCTTACAGTCATCCGATAATCCATCAACCTTATGAATAAAAACCTCAAACTTGATCGCTTGATTAACCTTGTATGCCTTTGTAACCGTTATATGGAGTTTATTAAGCGCCTCCATGTAATCATCCTGAGCATCTATCACAAACACCAATGCTCCGCAACCACCAAATATCATATCACTGTCGAAAGTAGGGTCGAAGAAGTCGATTTGTCCAGGGAAATCCCATATTTGAAATTGTACAAAGCTCGAGTTACTTATATCATCTTTAATTATTTTATTTGTACTTTCTAAGAATAATGTCTCGTTTGGTGACATTTTGTGGAAAACCACCTTTTGTATCGACGACTTGCCGCTACTAAGGACAGAAAAGAAAGAAAATTAATCAAAAGGTAAATTATTTGGTTAAATTATTATTTTTTTAATAATTATTTAAATTTAATTATTTATAATAATTATTTATATAATAATTATTTTTATAATTATTTTAAATATATAATAATTATTATAATAATTATTATATATTTAAAATAATTATTAAAATAATTATTTATATAATAATTATTTTAAATATATAATTATTATAATAATTATTTTAAATAATTATTATATTATAATATTATATTATAATAATTATTTTAAATAATTATTATAATTATAATGATTATTTATATAATAATTATTTATATTATTTATATATTATAATTATTTATATTTTAATAATTATTTTTTTTAATTAAATTTAAACATTGATTTGCTTCATAAAAAATATAAGCTTACCGTCTTAGACCCATCAGAAGAATTCTAGGCTTCTGTTCCCCTGCTAACGGATCCATAGACCCTTCAGTTTCCCCATCGAATGGTGCGTATCCAAAATCTTTGGGGAAGGAACCACTTTGATAATGATCATCGTAACCGCTCGGATAATGGTCATCATCATCCTATGTAATATTACAAAACAATTACATGAAAGATATGACGTCCAGAGCATAATTTCTAAAATATTGTGTGAATTAAAAATCTAACCATGTTGCTCTTCCAAGTGTTACAATTTGCAATTTATTCACAAGTGCAGGAGCACAATTGAAGTTAATTGAAAAATAATCAGACAGAAAAAAAAACGAGAAAATGTGACATTTTTTTTTACACGCGTCTATCTATCCGCTCTTTTATCAAGTTCCTTATTAAAAATATCGAGGCGATATCATCTGCTTACCATGTTTGCGAGGTTAAATAATTTTTGCGTCGAGATTACGAATTGTTTTTCCCAATAAATCGCAAATCCGAGGAAATGTTATACAAGATACTCGTTTAATCGCGATTACGCACAACGGAAAATTGTGCAGGCCACACGATTGAAGTATGTAATATCTTTTGTTTATAGTTGGCAGGGGTGTGATGAGAGATAGTCCTCTGTTTGATAGAGCCAAGTATATCAATCTGCGTTCCGATTGGTCCCCCCCTCGAAGTGGCAGAAAAAAAGGAAAAAATGTCCGCCTCGTTTCAAATATTCCAAAGCAGGAAAAAAATCCTTCCTCTAAAAATTGTCCAGATCTATATTCGAACAGCAGCTGCAAAAAGAGTATGATAAAATATTGAATTACATGGCTAAATTGTCTAAATAAAATAAGAGAGAGAGAGAGAGACAGAGAGATAAAGAGAAAGAAAAGAATATTTTTATATTTTAATTTTTACTTAATTAAAAAGAAATTTTGTTGATAAGAAATAAATTGAAATATATATTATATAAATATATTATATATTAAAATATATATTAAATGAAATATATATTATGTAATTATATATTCGAACAGCAGCTGCAAAAAGAGTACAATAAAATATTGAATTACATGGCTAAATTGTCTAAACAAAATAAGAGAGAGAGAGAGAGAGAGAGAGAGAGAGAGAGAGAAAGAAAAAAACATTTTTATATTTTAATTTTTACTTAATTAAAAAGAAATTTTGTTGATAAGGAATAAATTGAAATATATATTATATAATAAATACGTAATAATCTTTTCTATATTTGCTCTTTATATCTATTTTATATCACGTTTTATCGCCGCGCATGCGCGGAAAATTAGGCCGATATTACGATTTAATAAAAAATATTAATAGATTTTGCGATTTAATAAAAAATATTAATATTATAAATATTATTATTAAAAGATTTTGCGATTTAATAAAGGCACATAAATCTCTATATATCATATAATAAAGATAAAAATTAATATTATAAATATTATTATATTAATATTATATATAATAATATTTTATATGTTTTATATATAATAATATTAATATTATAATTATTATTATATAATATTATTATATAATAATTATAATTATATAATATAATTATAATAATTATAATTATAATTATATAATATTATAATATTATTTTATATTATTTTATATTATTTTATTATATTTTATTATATTATTATATAATATTATTATATAATATTATTATTATATAATATTATTATATATAAAATTATTATATAATAAATATTATTTTAAATATTACTTTATTAATTTAAATATTAATTTTTATACATCTTTATTATTTATATATGACATATAGAGTTTTCTGCCTTTATTAAATCGCAAAACCTTCTAATAATAATATATTATAATATCATATAATAATAATAATATATAATAATATTCATAATATTAATTTTTTTATTAAATATTAATATAAAATATTTAAATGACAATTGTAACTCTTTCATCTTGGATATAATCTTTATAATATATTCAAAAATTCCTTTCGAATCGACCCTTATCTTCTCTCATCTTCTGATCCTAAACATGCTAATTTTGATTTCACCATTTGTAGGGCAATTGTCTGTTCCATCTTCTCCATCGACCTTTATATAAATCTTGAAGCATCTTTATAATAAAATGATGATTAATTACGACTGATATTATTATGATTGTTCGCTGAAATCATTCAAAAATTTTACTGTTTCACTCATTTCAAGTTTCAAGATCCTCAAGCTTTAAGATTCTTTTTTTCGCGCATGCGCGAGAAAAATATCTCTAAAATCACTGAACACATACCACATGTTTGATCTTTACCTTCTTCTATTTTTCTCGATTATTTTTTCTTTATTTATATTTTGCATGATTAATCATATTAATTAATTATATTACCATCATGTTGATGATTAATATATATATTCATATATATATATTAATATATATATTCATATTTATGTCAATAATCGTGTTGTCGACAATCGTTGGCAACTTCACAGACAGTTGGCTGTCTGAATAGAGCTCTTTCTCACGCGTATGAAGTTTTGACAGTTCCATAGAACAGTTGTTATTGTTTTGTAATTCATCGATAATTGTGCAAAAATAAGAAATTTTCTCAATTTTTCATGATATCTGAGACAAATATGAAGCATGGTTCGTAAAATATTAAATTCTTATAAATATTGTGTGTCTTATAACCTTAGTTTAATTATTGTTGAAATTGAGAGAGGAAATTTTTACCCCTCTTTTTATCTGTTTTAGGCAAAAATCAGAATAAAACAGTTTGTGGCTAATCCAGGGAGTCTCACAAGATCAACATGATTTCACGAAAATTTGATCAAAGTCATTATTGAAGCACAAGTGCGCAGACTGATTCATTATTTTCTATTGATATTAATGAATATTTATGATATAGCTTCTACTCTCGCTTATCTTGAATATAACTGATGCTATTAAACCAAAATGGAATTGTCAAAGGAAGTAATCGATGGCTTAGCGAACATTCAAAGTAGCATTTTACCCGAAGAAACATTTCTGCAATTATTAGACGTCGTAGTATCTTACATCTGTAAGAATGCCAGCGATGGAAAAAGTATAAATAACTATAAATTTCATTCCATTTGTACCTCAAGACGATATAAACTTATTCTAGATATAATTCGCACAATTATTTATTGTACGTTTCACAGGCATCGCCAGGATATATCCATCCAAGTCAGATCTGGTGAAGGCTGCCGTTGCCAGCATATCCTGCCTCTTTATAGAAGCTGCCAGACACGACTACGACGAGGAGAATTTAAAAATTTTCCTGCGCAATGAACATATTAATGGGCAGAGGATTGAAAAGTTGTGTAGCACTTACATGAACAATAAGCAAGAGATTCAGACGCAGTTGGAGTTGACAGGAGACAGCATAGCACACGTAGTGGATGTCGATTGGAGTTTACATCACTGCGTCAAGGTAAGTTTCTCGAATAACTTTGCCTAAAGTGTATTAATTTTGCTCGAGTTGAGTCAAATAAAATGTATTTCTGTGTTCTCGAATACAGATCAGCACTTGTTGCTCCACCGACATGCCGACTTATAATATTCGACTGAGCACGAGAAAGTGTAACGAAATGAAATACGTAACATTTACATGCACCATACAACAGCTGCAAGAGCTAGTGTACAAATTGAAGGATGCTGTAAGGCACATTGAAAAGATCTCTAATATATAAATGATCTATTGATTTACAATTTGGAAATACATTCTCCTGTTGCCTCAGCAACGTGTACATACGAAGGATGCTTTGTATCGAGTAATAAACAATTTTTACGTAGGTGCAATCAATTATATTTTTGCATTATTAATGAAAGGAATATCTTCTAATCCGTGTATAGAATTGCTATTGTGTCACTTTTACATATTTATATGTGCATATGCGAGTGTGCACACATATAAACATATACAGGGTGTCACCATTTTAACTTGAACAGTAAAATATCTCGAAAACTAAGCCCAACAAACAAAAATGTTTCAGACAAAAGTTGTATGGTTTCGAAGGGGACATAAGATGGTGCCATTAGTTTAACCTTCAAGAGTTATCTGAAAGTCACGTGAAAATCACCTCCAATTTTTTAAATGGGACACTACATATTTTTACATATTCTTGTAGCTTGCTCCAAGAACTTTCCAAAACACTATAATAAAATATTTTTTCGTTGAGTATTTTTCGAGTTTATGAAAATATGTAATTAATTGCAAATTACATATTTTTCCTCTAAAACAAGTATGTATTTTCTTTACACCAATCGATTTCTCACATTATTTTGTGTATAAAAGTATTAAGATAAGATAATTGAGAAATGAATATTTTACTAGATATTTTATGATTTATGTAGAATTAAGAAATTATTCAAGCCTCATAACTCGAAAAATACTCAACGAAAAAATATTTTATTATAGTTTCGGAAAGCTCTCGAGATAAGCTACAAGAATATGTAATGAGAAAATGTAGGTTCCATTTAAGAAATTGAAGGTGACCTTCATGTGACCTTTAAATAACTCTTCAAGATCAAACCAATGGTACCATCTTATAGCCCCCTCGAAACTATAAAACTTTTGTCTGAAACATTTTTGTTTGCTGGGCTTAGTTTTCGAGATATTTTACTGTCCAAGTTAAAATGGGACACCCTGTATACATGAAAAATGATTAAAAATACAGTAATCCTGCAGCCCGATATATTGAAAAATCTTCTATTTTTGTTAGACGGAAAAAATACTATTTGTGATTACATCCTTACTATAATATTAAATATAGAATTATATTAATAATTCCTTTTTTCTCTATTATTATGCAGTTTTTTTTATATAACCATAATAACACTATGTACAAATAAAACTTATTAGCGTATCCTCTATCTAAGAGAAACTGTCTCCAAACATTAAAGTTTCTTAGCAAAGTATTTCATCTTCTTTTGTTCATATTTTTCTCAATTTATCTCTTTTACCTTTTTTTTCTTTTATCAATATTCACAACGAAACGCACATACGTATTATCAGGAATGAAGATGTGTGGATTAGATGGGAAATTCAACGAAATAAAAACTTGTGAAAAGCAGAGCGCAATATTGAGAATGGAGCGGAAAGAAAAAAACGATGTGGAGAAAAATATTTCGATTTACATCAATAAATTTATGAGCGCAATTTTGCTTCATTAAAAGGTTCTCTTCTATATAAGACGAAGTAACGTAACGATCACAGTATTTAATCGTTAACTAATATCTTTTTCTTCTGACGTAATTAGCATTAAATATGTATTTTTTAACTTTTATTGTTCCATATTA
This sequence comes from Camponotus fellah, assembly GCA_030586385.1. Taxonomy (NCBI): domain Eukaryota; kingdom Metazoa; phylum Arthropoda; class Insecta; order Hymenoptera; family Formicidae; genus Camponotus; species Camponotus fellah. Next base: position 1,048,096 of record JAPIVC010000972.1, read on the forward strand.
ATTACTCGATATATATGATACGATAAGGCCTCGGACATTTCACTACCATCAGCAGTCTTCGAATATTTTCAAAATCACCCACATAATTAATTAATTTCCCTTTTTTTTTCATACTTTTCGTTCGGAAATAAGAAAAACTAGAACTTGATCACATACAAGATAAAATATTTACGAATGTAATAATCGATAGTATTTGTAATTTTATATAAAGTTTTCATACATTTACATTTATTCTACACAATTTGTACAAGTTTGATAAGAAGAGCAATATTTTTTTAAATCTTTTTAATTATCTTCGGTTCAATCTGCAAAATAAAAATTACGCATGATCACGATTTTATTTTTGTACAATATATAAAAGCGTCGAGCATCGAAGTGAGATAAAAAAATGGAAGCAAAAAAAAAAATAATAAATGGGATTCGAAATAAAAAATATTTTTCTCAGAAAAATACCGCTGCTCCAGATCTAATACAATTGAGACATAATTTTCCTCGCGAAAGGGTTATTTAAAAATATTCAATGCTGCAAACTATATAAATTTCATATCATCTTACATGTTATAAAAATGTATAGTTTAGGTTTAGGTAACATTATATTAATTTAATTAGTTCACCTATACCTATCTATACCTAACACTTTTTTTTTTTGTAAACATACATGTGTGCTCGTTATATCGTGGGTACCCTCCACGAATCATCAGTGTTTTGTTCATAATTATATATTATATACAAAAAAAAAAAGAGAGTGACTGTGATACTTTTAGTTACTTAACGCTAACGAATAACTTGAATCCCCATTTGAAAAATCTCCTGCATCCATTTCGTGCAAGAACGAATATTATATACGCTATTAAAACGTGACGTAACGCGACGTTATACGCTATGATATTAACAAATCAACAGCAAGCGTGTGCGCACCGAGACACAAATCATCAGTTGATTGAAATATACAACTTTAATAGGGTAAATCTTTTTCTTTTCAAGGTCACTATTTTTCCCACAACTTGCATCGATATCCGCGAGAGATGTGTGCTCCAATATTGCAACGCATGATACAACGTATAACGAAACAAGATAAATATCTGACATTGCCCCTGACTTGAAAACTAATCACTTTGTTTTCTTTTGCTACAATCACACTTTTTATCCCACTTTTCGTAAGTTTCTTTATTTTAGTACCAAGCAGATCGTTGCTCTGGTATTAAAATTCAATTTACAAAACGTGGGGTCGATCAGTTTTCCTTTAAAGAGGCTCGAATATAATATACATTGTTAGAAATATTATTTTAAATTTTTGCTAAATAAAGAAACTGGAAGGAAATGATAATTGAAGAGGTACAAAGGTGGTCGTATACATTGCTATACGCATGTGTATGCCCAGATAGAACGTGAAACTCATAATGACATCATTATGACGTCATCGTGATTTTATTTATCACTTAAAAATTACCTAAAAAAAAATGATTAAAAAAATGAGTTAAAGATGACAAAAAGAATGATAAGTTTTTAAGTTCAATAATCGCGTTGAATAATTTTAAAAAGATTATGTCGCTTAAATATAATTAAAATATACATGAATAATTAAATAAACAAGTAATTGCGTAATATATATATACAGGGTGTCTCAAAATTCATAATCAATCTTTCAAAGCCAAATTCCTGAAGATGATTTTTCCTCAACGAAAATGTCGAGGCACTAATAATTTTCTTCACTAAGAATTATAAGTGATTAGAAATAAAAGGTTTTTCATAAACTTTGTAGAAATAAAATATTAACAAAACCACATTCTTCGATTAATTTTAAATAGAGTTTACTTTAGTTGAGTTTTAATTTAGGCTTAATTGCAAAGATATACAGGGTGTTCCCGGGTTAAATGGCCAAACTTAAAATATAAATTTAGGACCTCAAAACAAGCAAAAATTTCCTCTGAAACTAGGAATGAATAATACCGAAATATTTCTGTTTTGTCTTTGTTTTGACGATTGAAGGTCATTCATAGAAATTACAGGTGTCAGTCATCCATTCGTTCTGTGATCGATAGATGCAATACTTGTCTCCAAGCTGGAAGAGCTGGAGGCTATCATTTTGTACAAAATATTTAATAATTATAAATTTTGGTTACCGTAAAGCAATAAAAAAAACCAATAAAAAAGATAAACCTAAATTATTTCAATATTATTCATTCCTATTCTAACTTAACAAGTCGATATCTCTTGAACGAAACGTTTGCGAGCAAACTTCCAGAGGAAATTTTTGCTTGTTTTGAGGTCCCAAATTTATATTTTAAGTTTAGCCATTTAACCCGGGAACACCCTGTATAATGACAAAAATCGGGAACATGCAAAAAAATGATGGCCCTCATCGACATTCTCACTGGAGGAAAAATAGTCTCCAAATAATCCCAGGAATCTGTCTTTGAAAGACTGATTATGAGTTTTGGGACTTGAAATAATCTTTTAATTTTGCATAAACCATAAAATATTTAGTAAAATATTCATTTTTTTATTATATTACTTAATACTTTCGTGTACAAAATAAAGATAATCGAAACATGAATATTTTAACTAAATATTTTCTTAGTTTATGTAAAAATTAAGAAATTATTTCACGCCTCATAACTCGAAAAGTACTCGATAAAAAAATATTTCATTATAGTATTTTGAAAAGTTTTCGAGCTAAGCTACAAGAGTTTTTTCTGTATAAAATGATATTATTGATTGATTCTTAAGATTTCAACGCAAAATATATATATATATATTCAACAGAGTTCGCTAGAATTATTTAATATAAAAAAATAAGTCATCGAAACATTGCCAAAAGTATATCAAATGAGATCCTTATAATTTTTCTAAAATGACTTTTAGGCGACATAACGATGTCATTATGAGTTTCACGTTCCACCTGAATGGGTTTACATAATAACAACGAGGGGGGGAGGGAGGGGGAGTGACTCAACGGTTAATTGTCAGTATTAGAATTGAGGCGGCCTCGCGATGAAAAACGTATGCTTATAAAATAACGTACTCAACGTAATGATATATATATATATAATAACTCATTTATAATAGAAAATAATTAGATCTTTCGTGATTGCTATTTACAGAAATGTACAGATTCCTAACATGATTCGTGAAACATTTTCAACAATGGCCATAGTCGCTCTCCTCGCGCTTTTTTTTTTTACACGATACTGTAAAAATTCATCGCCTGTACAACCGTTAACCAGCGTATCTCTCGTGATTTTTCCTCGCACGGATGACGGGATGAGAGCGCAAAGGGTCTTGAAACGTTAGAATTACTGGCAGTAAATATCATAATATGGGCTGTACACAGAGAAAAATGTGTAATGTACTGTATTCGAGTAAATATTATTTATTTTAAGTGTATCATAAGTTTCGTATATCCGCTAATATTATAAGTTCATCGCAAGCATCAAATTTAATTGAATATTATTTTGAATTTTAGTATAAGTGCAATATTTTAGTTTTATTTCAAGAATATTAAATTAAAAGAAAAATTTAGTTTGCTTAGAGTTGAGCAAGTTTGATTTGATTCTTTGATACAACTTTATAATATTCTTGAAGAGAAAATAAATTCTTTTTTTTTTTGAGTACATGATAATTTGAGATTTTTCAGGGTTGGTATATTTTAAACAATGTTTGATTAAAACTAATGTTTAAAACAGCGGACACTGTTTTAAACATTTTTGTTTTAAACTGTTTTATACTGTTTAGAATCGTTTAAAATATCGCAAATAAAATGTATGATTATTTGGAAAAGAAATTGTAAAAAAAAATCAAAAACAAGCAAAAACTAATAATTTGTATATTTGTTGCAAAAAAGTTTTTGTGTTAGTGTTTTTAGTTTTTTATCTATATTTATGTAACATAAAGATATAAAAATATAAATAATAAAATAAAAAAATGATAAGATGGGTATTATTTTAGCAGAATATTTATTTTTGGATATTAAATAACAATCAATAAAATAAAGATTATTTAGAAGATATTGACTAATTTTACATTTTAGTATTCTAAATTAATAGTACATAATTCATAGCAAGTCAGTAGTTCTAAAAAAAAGTTCTTCTTTTAAAAAAAAATTGAGGTTTTTTATTTTTCTTTTATTTAATTTTCTTTTTCTTTAATTTATGTTGAGAGTTAAGCATGAGATTACTTAATAAGAATAAGAAAGAAACCAAAGTATTATATATTAAATATTATTAACTAGAATTTTTTTTTAGAACTACTGACCTGCTATGAATTATGTATTATTAATTTAAAATGCTAAAATGTAAAATGTAAAGTCATTCAATATCTTCTAAGTCTTCTAATTTTTATTGCATTGATTGTTATTTAATATCCAAAAATAAATATTCTGCTAAAATAATACCCATCTTATCATTTGTATTTTATTATTTACATTTTTAATAGCGTTGCCAATTTTGGCAACGTTTAATGCTAGCGAAAAATTTAAATATTTACACAAATCAAAGCCATCAAGTGTTTTTTGCTTCTTTAAAACATGTTTTTTTACTTTACTTAAAAACACAAATAAAACAAAAAAAAACATTGTTCTAAACAAAAACAAAAATTTTTGTCTAAAATAAAAAAAAAACAAGTTTTTTTACCAACTCTGAAATTTTCTAACACTTATGATGAGTATATTTTAAGATTATTCAAGAATATATTCTTTGTTGAAGAAAACTATTACTTAAGAAAAGAAAAATAAACTGAATAATCTTTTCTTGCCAGTAGAATCATATTTTTCTCTGTGTATATGAGGAACCTGTACAGGATGAAATTATGATATTTAAAGCCAGGTTGAATGTCGGATTAAATGCAGCTCTGTCATCGACGTGCGACTCGCACGATTAGTCCAATCAATTCGATCCTCACGTCTCCGCCTTGTTTCTTTGCACTTCGGACTTTTTACCCTGTATCTCGCTGCCCTTGTCGCTCTTAGATTCGCTCGCCGGCGAGGAGTCACCGATATTATTATCCTGAGCGTTGCTATTCGGAATACCGCCCCGTTCCCTGGACGAGGCTCGCTCGACCTGGCCCTCCCGTTCGGTCGCCTCCATCACTGGTGTCGTCGCTTCGTCGCCACCGTTAGCTTCCTTGGATTTCTTACTCGCAAACTGGTCCGCAGAAACGTCCCCGTTGACCTTGGCCGTCTGATTCTTCTCCTTCTTATCAGCAGGCGAGCTGACGACGCTGTCAGCTGCCTCTGGGGCAGGCTTCTGGGGGCTCTCCTCCTTAGGACGCGCCTCCTGCGTCGTCCTCTGCGCTGGATCCGCGTCCTTGCCCTGCTTCCGCTCGCTGGAGCTGCTCGACGAATTTCCAGATACCTCAGAATTCTGCGACGCATTCGGGGAAGCCTGCTTGGCCGCCTGAGTCTCGATACTATCAGCAGCGCTGCTCGTATCCGTGGACGACGTCTTGGGAGGACCTAAACCGCCACCTGTCTTGGACAGATTGAACGCGTTGAGCTCTCGCTGGAGCGAGGGAACCGATATCGGGACCGGCACGTTCTTGGAGAGCAGCAACGCGACGCTATCGGCCACCGTCGACGTGATCGGCGACTGGGAGTCCTTTCCCAGGCTGAACGACGAGATGGAGCTGGGCGACGAGGCCTTGGGCGACTTGGGCGAGGACGAGTGCGTGCTGGGTGGTATCCGTTGGACCGCCGGGGGCTGGCTGGAGACGGCTGGCGAGTAGCTGCCGGTGGTCTGCGGGATGTAACTGGCCGAGCGTTGGTACAGCTTGTTGATCGCGGGCGGCAGGCTGCTGTGGAAGGCACTGGGAGGCGGGATACCGATGGGCGAGCGTATCAGGGGGTTCGGGAACCGGCTGGCATCTGGAAAAGGAGGAGGAAAGTGAGAATAGATGATCCGCGGGTTCGTGTTGGGCGTGGGGGACGGGATGAACGGGTTCGTCGACAGCATGTTCACCGGCGAGTTCCTGGGCGAGATGGGGGACCCGGTGCTGCGGCACAACCCGTCCCGGGGATACGGGGTGTTCTGATAGCTGCGAGCGTTCGGCGAGTAAGGCGAGGGCGGCGAGACGATGGGCGAGTTGACGGTGGAGACGATGGGCGAGAGGGTCTTGGGGTCGATCTTCATCATGTTGAGGGTGACGTTCTTCGTGTTGGCGACCGTGGACTGCTCCTTCTCCTTCGCGTCGTTCGCGACCCCGTAAATGGGCTTCACGCCGGATGCCGGGTTGCCCAGGTATCGCGGCATGTTTCTCTTGAAGATCTTGGCCGGCTTGGACGGGATCTGCTTGCTCGTGCCCTCGGACGCGGACGCGGTCTGGGTCTGATTCTGCAGCTCCTTCGCCTGGTTCTTCAGCGCCACGTAATTGTTCTTCGACAGGGTCGGGTTCCAGGACTTGGGCGGGTCGCGCAGAGTCTTGTATCCCATCGGCTGGCTCTGCTTCTTCAGGGAGGACATTCTCTGGGTCATGTGGGGCGACGACGTCGGCGCCAACGAGGTCACCGTCGACGATACCGCTAGAGCGCCAGCGGGCAAGGGGCCAGGTTTCACGCTCTTGCTCTCCATCGTCGTCGCGTTGCCGCTGGGATTGGGATACACCGGGACGTTGGGTATATTCGGTATGTGCTTGATCGTGGCGTCCGAATTGGGCAGCGACGAAGCGGAGAGGCTCTTCTTCGTGCCGATCTTCAGCAGATCCGGGACGTCAGATTTGCCGCGCGCTTGCTCCACCCTGTTCTTCTCCTTCGAGTTCTCCCCTATCTTGGCGCAGATATCGTTGATCTTGGAGCCGATGGTGCCGATGGAACCGATCTTCGCGCAGATCTCGTTCAGGTTGGTACCCTTGGCGGTCGCCTCCTGCTTGCGCAGGGACGCCTGCTTCATCAGGGAGATGGGGATCGCGTCCGGACAAGGTGGGACCGAGCATACGGACGTCGGTTTCGACGCGGTCACCGTGATGGTGGCCGTTGACGTGGCCGTCACGGTGGTCACACCTTGGCTCGCGGTCCCACAGTTATTCTTCAGGGACATGGACACGGAGTAAATGCTCATCGAGGGTTGCACGTTGAACTGAGGCGGCCCGAGGGCCGCTTGGCTGCTCGACGTCGAACAAGCGACGACCGGCGACGTTCCCAACGCCTTCTGGAGCGTCGTGCAGCTGCTGGTCGCGCTGGAGTTCTTGAGCGCCGGTTTCACAGCGGCCGAGTTGATCACTATGTCGTGAAGCGTGTAAGGAAACGTTATCGACGATGTCGTCTGACTGACAGTGGCTGCAGAAGCACTCGATACAATCGTGGATACGAGACCTTCGCTCGTCGTGCTTGTGTTATTGTTAGTATTATTATTATTGTTACTTGAAGAACCCTGTAATCTTTGATTTACCGTGTTGGTGACCTGGCCACTACTGCTTTTGGGCACAGACTCCATAGATACTTGTACAACGGGTGAACCTGTCGGTTTTTGCTCCAGCAAATTCAACGCCTGTTGCACGTCGATGCTCGTGCTCGGATTATCCTTCTCTGGGGGAGCTTCCTGTCTACCCGAATCCGTCACCGAGCAAGTGTTCCTTGACGTTACGGTAGACACGACCGTTTTTTGCGGAGGAGGCGCCGTAGAAGACGAGACCGAGACCTTGGCCGTGGTATTCCCGCAATTCGTTCGGGTCTTTGTATCAGCGGGCTTTGCATTCTCAGTCGATGATGACTTCACGTCGGATTTCTTCGCGCCCTGTTGAAGAATCGCACGCTTTTCCTTTGGTGCCTTCTTGGAATAGGTGTTGTTGACCTGACCCATCTTCGGTTGAAACTGCAGCTTCGCGCTCAACGCGTCGATCTTCGAGCCGGCATTCCCCGTCTTCGCTTCCGCGCTTGCGGTCTTCACGCATTCCTTCTGAGTTTCAGCCTTGAAGTCTGTGCTATTGTTATTATTATTGATCGAGAGCTTTTTCGTCCCCTCGGTATTTTCGGCGACGATATTCGCGCTCTCCTCCGCCAGCGTCTGCGTCACTGGTTGACTGACGACAGTCTTCTGTCCCGTTTTATCCTCGACGTTGACGGTTTGATTGCGACCTTTCGCCTCCTGTTGCAATTTTGGGACAGGACGAGCTTCCGTTTCATTTTTCGGCTTCGTGGTGTTCCCGTTGTGCTGAGTAATTGGCGACGCGCAATTCTTGATCGAGGAACTCTCCGTCGTGGACTTGACGTCACTCGTGGCAACGAGTGCGTTGCTCGGATTGGGAAACGTTGGAGTCCTCGTCGCTTGCGATGGCTCGATGGCCAAAGTGGATTGCATGATCTCCACGGAGGACGATTTGGACACGTCGCAATTTTCTATCAACGAACTATCTGCCTTGTTCACTTCTACGATGGAAGTGATGGTCTCCTCTGGAGATTTCCCATCTTGCAGGCTCTCGTCCCTCTTGTGCACCGTACTCGATATATCGGTTATGCTCATCACGCCGGTCTCCGATATCTTCAACTGCACCTCCTTCCACTCGCGTTTCAACGATTTCTCGTCCTTCAATTCTATAGAATCCATGCCGGCATCTTTCAAGGATTTTTTATAGTTTGGATTGTCCTCCGACAATTTCATACGTTTTAAGGACGATTCAAATATCCTGTAGCTTAAATGTAGTGGAACTTTCTGCAATAGACGTGCTGTGTTATTATGTGCAAACAGTGTTTGTTGGTATCTTATCTAGATAATTATCTAGATAATTTTATCTAGATAACTTTATCTAAATAATTATCTAGATAAAATTACATTATACATAATTATCTAGATAAAATTATCTAGATAAAATTATCTAGATAATTATTTAGATAATTTTATCTAGATAATTTTATCTAGATAATTATGTATAATGTAATTTTATGCAAGTGTGCTCTTTAAGGGTTAATATTCAGTAAATGCATTTGCACACAGTGTTTGCTGGTATCTTATCTAGATAATTATCTAGATAAAATTATCTAGATAATTATCTAGATAAAATTATTTAGATAATTATCTAGATAAAGAAATAGATCATCTTTATCTTTAACTAGCTTAACTAGTTGATGATCTATTTCTTTATCTAGATAATATTATCTAGCTTTATCTAGATAATATTATCTAGATAATTATCTAGATAATTATCTAGATAAAATTATCTAGATAAAGAAATGGATCATCTTTATCTTTAACTAGCTTAACTAGTTGATGATCCATTTCTTTATCTAGATAATTTTATCTAGATAATTATCTAGATAAGACACCAGCAAACACTGTACAAATGCATTTATTAAATATTAATCCTTAAAGGGCACACTTGCATAAAATTACATAAATTGCACGCTGGGTGTCTGACACTTATGGATGTTCACATGTTTGCTGTGCAGGCGATATTGGATATTTTTGTTTATTGGACAAAAAAATTCCTGAATGAAGTTTAATGTCTCTACTTTAATAACAAAAAGGTTTCATAGCTATTCATGGAATTTGAATTAATTAAAAAAATCCTGTTTGAAGAAAAATAGAAAAAATTATTTTTTTCACTCAAAAATTCATAACTTTTTTAAATTTTTATTTTACGCCATATGATTTTTTCTCGAATTTAGGTTTACTAGAGTGTAAAGTGGACACCCAGAGTACCCCTTAAGGGTTAAACGAAGAATCGAATGCTTACCCGCCTCCAATGATAGATGTACATAATATCCATTAATGTATAACTACTGCACAACGGCTCCTCTTTGTACATAATATCGATTCTATTTGCATCACTAAGTCCATATTTGGCTCTTATTAACTTTTGTAAATGGAATATTGTAACCGCAGCCGGACACCGAAAGTATCGCCTTAAAATGGGCTTCTGCGCGCCATCCTTAACAGTGGTATTCACTTCGCTTAAATCCTTGGCGTGAGGATTAAAGTATTCCAAGGATAAGCTGAGAGATTCATCCGGAGAATATATATGCGATTCTATAGGCTCCCCACGGGCTTCCGGAGACATTGCCTGACTGCACACTTCTGGGTGTTTCGCGTAAAATTCCCTCCGACATCGCATTTCATCTGAAACAGACGTCAATTTTTAATACAGATAATATGCGACATAGATCTCTCTCTCTCTTGTCAAAGGAAAAAAAAGCTTACTTTGGTAGCATCCAGGTACCAGTTTATATACAATATCCTGCAAAGTATGATCAGGACGTATATTTAACAACGGCCTACTCTTGTGAACCTGTACTTCGCAGATCGGGCAATATTTGTTGTTCTCCAAATATTTAACAATGCAACTTCTGCAAACTGTAAAGAGAGACATTTCTTACAATAATGTTGGGCTGAATTATTAGCTGTTGCATAAATTAACATTTATATCTCCAACATGGCAGAGAAATACCGTACATGAGTGTAAGCATTCTATAATGGTAGTGGCATCGATAAAATATCCACCACACAATTTGCATGTCAATTGCTCATTAAGCTTGGCCAACCGCACTCGATGTCCACCGCTTTGTCCTGACATTCTACAACAGAAAAATATATATGAGCATCTTTTCATAATATATACTTGATGGGTTACAATTAATATATCACACTGATTATAATTGATACGATTTAACTGATTATAATAGAATATATCAATATATTTTACTGATTATAATATATTATAATTGATACAATTTAACTACGTAACACAAAATATTTATTCATTATACATACTCAAATATAATAGTCATCCGATATGCATCGTGTGCATAATTTATACAAGTGTAATCAAAGAAATATGGCGCAAATATCACAAGTTGAAAAAATCTTAGCAAAATATACAAATTTATTCTGTGCATGTATAAAAATATAATTAATTCACTCGCTATCAAACTAATGCTTCGTAGCTCGTTATTGAACTAGAAATGAATCGATATTGATTTATTACAAAAAGTATGATAGTGCACGAGTAATTTATCTCGTGGAATGGGATGTGATCGTGTTTCGATTGGTATAAGCAAATCAACAAAATATATAAGTAAATAATAAAAGTGTATAAAAGTATACAAGTAAATTAAAAGGAATAAAAGTATATAAATTAAAAGGAATAAAAGTATATAAATTAAAAGGAATAAAAGTATACAAATTAAAAGGAATAAAAGTATATAAGTAAATTTAAAAAAATGACAGTGGCTTATCGCAAGTCGCTCTACTAGATTAGACTGAATAAGCAGCTACAGATAAATACATATATATACATATTTTATCCATATATGCAATATATATATACAGGGTGTTCCAAAACTCAAAATCAATCTTTCGAAGACAGATTCCTGGGATTATTTGGAGATGATTTTTCCTCATCGAGAATGTCGATGAAGGCCATCATTTCTTGCATGTTCCCGATTCTTGTCATCATATATCTTTGCAATTAAGCCTTAAATTAAAAGTCAACTAAAGTAAACTCCATTTAAGATTAATCGAAGAATGAATGAGTTTGTACAATTTTATTTCTACAAATCTTGGTTTACGAAGAAACCCTCATTTCCAATCACTTAATAATTCGAAGATTATTAACGCCTCGACCTTTTCGTCGAGGAAAAATCGTCTCCGGGATGATCCCAGGAATCTGTCTTTCCAAGATTGACGACGAGTTCCGAGACACCCTGTGTATATACGAACAATTACAATAATTAAATGTGCAAAAATAAAATGAATACAAAACGAATAGTCTCGGTGAGATTTTCGCGTGACATAATTTCTCGTCGGTGATGCTTCGAGGAGGGAGGGAAAACCGAGACATCGGATAACGGGAATTGCAAACGAAAATTGGGAAAACATTGGGGGAGGGGGGGGGGAGGGCTGCGTAAAATGCGTCGAGGCGAGGTGATTCCGACGAGTATCCTTTTTTCGGCAGAAGAAGATCCCTTCGGCTGGATCACTTACGTGACGGAACGTGGCGAGAATCCGTCCGTTTTATTTAGTAATCGCCATTTGGCCTCAAAAGTCAGGAAAGTTGGGTCGGACGTAACTTGTCACGGGTTGCCATCGTACTTGGCGATCACTCTCTCTCTCGTCTCCCCTTCGGCGGGCAGGCGACTCTCACATTATCCCCTCCAGGGTGACGGGTGGCAGCCTCGTCGAACGCGCGGATGATCCTGCGGAGGTGCAACGTCGTCCACGTCCACGTGCGAGGCTCGCCTCAATCGTCGCGATCCATCGCGGAGACGGATCGCCACTCTCTCCGAAAACTGCGCGTACGGCAGCAGGACAAAATGGCGGATAAACAATCATGCGTGCGATATTTCTGAAAACATTGCGCAGCGCGCCGCAGGCCTGGTATCGGTCCAGTCGCGCCGAGCGAAAGTCCCCAGATCGCAGAACCGGGCGCATGCGCGCTCTCGGGAAGTTTCTGATCCGAGAGAAAAATGAAATTTAAATTATATAATTATTATATAACTGTTATATAACAGTTATATAATATTTATATTAGTTATATAATTAATATAAATGTTATATAACTAATATAAATATTATATAACTGTTATATAACATGTAACATTATATAACATTTATATAAAAATATAATTGTTATATAATTATATAATTGTTATATAACATGTAATATTTATATAACATTTATATAAAAATAGTGTTATATAACTAAATTATAGTTATATAACACTATTTTTATATAAATGTTATATAACTAATGTCATATAACTAATAAAATTGTTATATGACTAATAACTGTTATATGCATAATTGTTATATAACTAATGACTGTTACATAACATTAATATAACTGTTATATGACTGTTACATAACATGTAACATTTATATAACATTTATATACCTGTTATGTAACTTACATAACACGTAACAGTTATGTAATATTTATATATTTGTTATGTGACAGTTATATAACAGTTCTATAAATGTTACAAATGTCATTTTTTAAAAATTATTTTTAAAAAATTTGAAAATTAATATAGAAAGTGAAATAAAATATATAGGCCATTTTTTTAATCTACACACTGAAATATCTCGAAAACTCGCGTACGGCAGCAGGACAATGGCGGAAAACATCTGCGTGCGATATTTCTGAACTCGCGCACCTGGTATGGTCCAGTCGCGCCGAGCAATCCCCGATCCACCGGGCGCATGCGCGCTGAAGTCTCCGAGAGAAAATGATTTAAATTATATAATTATTATATAACTGTTATATAATAGTTATATAATATTTATATTAGTTTATAACATTGTTAACTTATATATTAATATAAATGTTATATAACTAATATAAATATTTATAACTGTTACATAATATGTAACATTTATATAAAAATATAATTGTTATATAACAAGTAACATTTATGTAAAAATATAAACGTTATATAACTATATAATTGTTATATAACATGTAACATTTATATAACATTTATATAAAAATATAATTGTTATATAACTATATAATTGTTATATAACATGTAACATTTATATAACATTTATATAAAAATAGTGTTATATAATTAATAAAATTGTTATGTGACTAATAACTGTTATATGCATAATTGTTATATAATTAATAACTGTTACATAACATTAATATAATTGTTGTTATATGATTGTTACATAACATATAACATTTATATAACATTTATATAACTGTTATGTAACTTACATAACAGTTATGTAACATTTATATATTTGTTATGTGAGAGTTATATAACAGTTATATAAATGTTACAAGTGTCATTTTCTAAAAATTATTTTTAAAAAATTTGAAAATTAATATAGAAAGTGAAATAAAATATATAGGCCATTTTTTTTAATCTACGCACTGAAATATCTCGAAAACTGCGCGTACGGCAGCAGGACAAAATGGCGGATAAACAATCATGCGTGCGATATTTCTGAAAACATTGCGCAGCGCGCCGCAGGCCTGGTATCGGTCCAGTCGCGCCGAGCGAAAGTCCCCAGATCGCAGAACCGGGCGCATGCGCGCTCTCGGGAAGTTTCTGATCCGAGAGAAAAATGAAATTTAAATTATATAATTATTATATAACTGTTATATAATAGTTATATAATATTTATATTAGTTATATAACATTTATATAATTAATATAAATGTTATATAACTATAATATAAATAATATAATATAAATATTATATAACTGTTATATAATATGTAACATTTATATAAAAATATAATTGTTATATAACAAGTAACATTTATGTAAAAATATAAACGTTATATAACTATATAATTGTTATATAACATGTAACATTTATATAACATTTATATAAAAATATAATTGTTATATAACTATATAATTGTTATATAACATGTAACATTTATATAACATTTATATAAAAATAGTGTTATATAATTAATAAAATTGTTATGTGACTAATAACTGTTATATGTATAATTGTTATATAACTAATAACTGTTATATAACATTAATATAACTGTTATATGACTGTTACATAACATGTAACATTTATATAACATTTATATACCTGTTATGTAACTTACATAACACGTAACAGTTATGTAACATTTATATATTTGTTATGTGACAGTTATATAACAGTTATATAAATGTTACAAGTGTCATTTTTTAAAAATTATTTTTAAAAAATTTGAAAATTGATATAGAAAGTGAAATAAAATATATAGGCCATTTTTTTTAATCTACGCACTGAAATATCTCGAAAACTGCGCGTACGGCAGCAGAACAAAATGGCGGATAAACAATCATGCGTGCGATATTTCTGAAAACATTGCGCAGCGCGCCGCAGGCCTGGTATCGGTCCAGTCGCGCCGAGCGAAAGTCCCCAGATCGCAACCGGGCGCATGCGCGCCCTTGGGAAGTTTCTGATCCGAGAGAAAAATGACAGGGGAAATATCAAATGACAGATAACTATTAGGTGGAATTTTCCCGCTCGGTAATATAACTGTTACATGTTATGTAACTGTTACATAACATGTAACATTAATATAAATTAATACATTTATATATATAATTAATATAATTATATAACTAATATAATTGTTATATAACTGTTATATAACATTAATATAATTGTTATATGACTGTTACATAACATATAACATTTATATAACTGTTATGTAACTTACATAACACGTAACAATTATGTAACATTTATATATTTGTTATGTAACAGTTATGTAACAGTTATATAACAATTATATTAGTTATATAATTATATAAATTATATAAATGTTACAAGTGTCATTATTTAAAAATTATTTTACAAAATTTGAAAATTAATATAGAATGTAAAATAAAATATACAGAATAGGCTATTTTAATCTACGTACTGAAATATCTCAAAATCTATAAGTTTAAGACAAAAATGTTTCAGATAAAAGTATGGCTTGAAGGGGGACATAAAATGGTGCCATTAGTTTAACCTTGAAGAATCACTTGAAGGTCACATGAAGATCACTTCCAATTTTTTAAATAGGATACTCTATATACTTTTACATATTCTTATAACTTGCCTCAAGAGCTTTCCAAAACACTATAATAAAGTATTTTTTCATTGAGTACTTTTCGAGTTATGAGGCTTCAAATAATATCTTAATTTTACATAAACTGTAAAATATCTTGTAAAATATTCATTTTTCGATTATCTTACCTCAATACTTTTATATACATAATAATGAGAGGAATCGATTGGTGTAAAGAAAGCACATAATTGTGTTTCGAGGAAAAAATATATAATTTGCAATTAACAATTACATATTTTTTTTCTTAAAACAACTGTGTGTTTTTTTTACCAATTGATTGTTCTTATTATTTTGCACATAAAATAAGTATTCAAGTAAGATAATAAGAAAATGAATATTTTACTAGATATTTATGGTTTATGTAAAATTGATTTTGAATTAAATGTTTATATAAATACAATATATTTTTATATAATTTAGGGTGATTATAAAAATACTCTTACGTGTAATTCGTTGATGCATCCTGTATGAAAAATCCTTGAAATAAATATTCTATTCTTATTTGGCAAATATGGAATATTAACATTTATTACAAAAGACTGAAAATCTTATTAATATTAAAATATAATATATAAAAGATACAAATATAAAATAATATTAATTAATAAAAATATTATAATTATTATTAAAATAATATTAATAATATTAATTAATAAAAATATTATAATTATTATTAAAATAATATTAATAATATTAATTAATAAAAATATTATATTCATAAATATTGATAAAATAAATATTCATAAATATTGATCAAATAAATTAGTAAATACCCGAGCATTTTTTAATTTTTGGTGCCCAATCAGTGCTTCTCACTAGAATTTTAACGTCACAAAGTTCGACCAATCACAACGAACAAAAATATATTCGGAAACCAATCACGAGTCTAATTTGAGGAAGCCATAGCATTAAATTTGTACTCGAGACGCATGATTGGTCAATTCGTGCATGGATTATCTTGTCACATAGAATGCGTTACGTTGTCATTTTAATTCCATGTCGTAGCTGTCAGCTTTTCGTACTCACGGGACACGATTCTATGGTGTTTCCTCGAACTTAATTTTATTTTAAAAATGACAAATATTAATAATAGATAAATATTAACACAAGCTTACGTCTCGCGATAGGCGATTGCACAGCACAATGTGAGGATCAATTGGGATTAATTAAAGGTGCGTCTTGAATAGAACGACTATTCGCACAATTTTTACCAGTCTCCGTATGGCTTCAATTGGTAAGTTTTATTACACGAACGATAAGAAATTTTGACAAAAAAAATTTAAAATAAAAGTTTCATCTGACAGATCAGCTTAGTCGATTTAATTTATACATTTTCATGCTATTATACAATCTTGATGTATAAAACCTTTAATTAGTAAGTTCTACAAATGACAGAGAATGATAAAAAAATGTTTTGAAATTATCTAATGTGTCTGAGAAATTAAATCAATTATTAGGATGGATAAATTTTTATTCGATTTCAATATCTTAATTTGCCATATTATTATTATCCTCTTTTAATACGTGTTAATATACTTGTTATATTTATTTCTTTTAGAGATACATCTTGACAAGTTTTGATATCATTATTTGAAATGGATAAAATGGAAGAAGTTGCTGACGAAGGAACAACTGTAGAAAATGGGAAGAAACTTAACAACGAGACTAGGTAAAATACATAGAATATTTATACAAGTTGATGCATGTAATGTAGAAAGAATATTTGAAAAAGAATTTATTGTATATATATTATTATATTATTTATTAATTATTATATTATTTTTTAAGAATTTATTATATATTATATTATTTATTAATTATTATATTATTATATTATATTATTATATTATATTATTTTTTAAGAATTTATTATATATATATTATATTATTAATTAATTATTTATTATTTATTAATTATTAATTATTATATTATTATATTATTTTTATATTATTTTATTATATTATTTTAGAATATATTATATATATATTTTTTATATTTTTTATATTTTATATTTTCATAAACATCCATAAAGTATTTTTAACTTTTTGCAGTAATTTTTTGCGACAAGTCTCTACTAGAAGTTCAGAGGAAAAGATAAGAATAAGAGATGTAACCCCACAAGTAAGCTTTCGATAAATCTATAAACATTTGTAAAATTGCTAGAAGACGATTATATAATTATATAATAATTTTCCTCAGATTATTGCAAGCTGCATAATTCATTGCATGGTTATAAAGGCTGGCATAAACATGGCATACAGTACAGTTTTACTAGATGGATTAGCATCAGACAGTGCTTATCTGAATATTACTAAGAATGAAGAATCTTGGATAGGTCAGTCTCGCAAGATTTGGATTCTGAGCCGATTGTGCACGCAACATGTGTAGTTTTATTTAGCAATTTATAGTAAATTAGAATAATAAATAGAATATGCTAGCTCGGTGTCTTTAAAACAATTCTAAAAATTAGTTAGGCTCATACGAGCAATTAAAACAATGGATGTTAAAATATATTTTTACAAAAATATTTATATAAAATATATTTATATAAAATATATTTATATAAAATATATTTATATATTAATATTTTTATATAAATATATTTATATATATTTATATAAATATATTTATATAAAAATATTTATATAAAATATTTATATAAAATATATTTATATATTAATATTTTATATAAATATATTTATATAAAAATATTTATATAAAATATATTTATATAAAATATTTATATAAAAATATAATATTTATATACAAAAATATTTATATTTTAACATCCATTGTTTTAATAGTTCGTATAAGCCTAGACTAATTTTTAGAATTGTAGTAAATTAGAATTATTTGTAGTTACATGTATTTTGCACTTTTTCTTCTCTGTAGCGAGTCTAGTTACAATCACATTGCCAATAGGATCCGTTATTGTTGGGCCCCTAATGGATAAATTTGGGCGCAAAACGGTCTGTCTATTATCTTGCATTCCTGCAGCAGTATCGTGGGTCTTATTGATCCTTGCAAAGTCCTTAATTACTATTTACGCTGCTCGAGTCATAGCTGGGATTGCAGCAGGATTGACGACCGTTGGATTGGTCTACATCTCAGAACTTTCACATCCACAAGTCAGACCGATGCTTCTGTGTCTCAATTCTGTGTTTGTCTCACTGGGTATATTAATTACCTGTTGCCTGGCCGTACTGATAGATTGGCATAAAATGGCTATGATGTTCCTCGCGTTAGAATGTTGCATTTTTGTTGCATTTTACCTTGTACCTGAAAGCCCCTATTGGCTTGTATGCTTCACAAATGGCATGTTTGACGATAAAAGAATTTGCAAAATGAAACACAGTCTAAAACGACTTAATAGACGACAATCAGTGAGTACAACAGCGTTTCGCAACGCTTTCTACACCAGAATATATCCTCAATCGACAAACGCTTTTTTCTAGATTTATGAGCAGGAATATTTGCGAATCATGGAGACGTATCAGAACGATGAGAGGCCGAGAAGCGGTATAGCAATAAAAAATTATTATCGCAAGTTTACGTCTCCGGTTGTCTATAAGCCTATAACGATACTTTTCTTGCTCTTTCTGTTGCAACAACTTTCTGGTTGCTACGTCATCATATTTTACGCCATCGACGTGTTTCGCGAAATGGGTGGCTCGTTCGGCAGAGGCTTCGACGAGAACGGTGCCCTAGTTATGTTAGGTATCATTCGATTTGTGGTAAGCATACTAACAGTGTTTTGCAGTAGAAGATACGGCAGGAGGGTTCTCTGCATCTTGAGCGGGATTGGAATGACCATCTCCATGTTTCTCTCGGGAATGTATATATATTTCACGACAGCATACGACGAGAACGGCGACAGAGAGGAGACCATGGTGGATCAGAAGTGGCTGCTGCTGTTCTTTGTATTGTCCTACATCTGCACCAGCACTTTTGGATTTATAAATATACCATGGACGCTGATCGGAGAACTGTTGCCAGTGTCCGTACGTGGTATCGGAGGGGGTTTTATGGTTTCCCTTGCTTACCTGATGATGTTTGCCGTAGTGAAGAACTATCCTTACATTATGAAAAGCATGAGCATCGAGAGTATTTTTTTCTCCTTTAGCTTCGTATCTTTTCTGGGGACGGCTTTTGTGTACTTTTTCCTGCCAGAGACCCTGGGCAAGTCTTTCTCTGACATCGAAAAATATTTTCTACCCAAGAGAGAGGGAGAAACGCGCAATGCTATTCCTATAACTTCCTAGACTCTCTCGCTTTCACTTTTTTACATGGGTGTTTTGCATGATACTAGTGATGAGACTGTTTATTTTCATAGTCGTTATAAAAAGGGAACATATATATATGTAATGTCAGACAATAAATCTTGACAGTAAGTTAGAAAAAATTCTGGAAGTGCCATTAAATGTGATTGTCCTTACATTTAAAATATTGTATATAATTATTTCTCTTGTAGATAAGTATTTTTAATCTTTTGTAATTTATATTTCCGGTATTAACATCAATCTCTAATTAAATACAATTTACTTGTGTTCCAAGATATGTCTCTAAAATTTTCATCGCACAAATTTTACAAAATTTATTTTTTATTAATTTTTAATAAATTTTTACAATATAAAATTTACAAAATTTATTTTTTAATTTTTAATAAATGTTTACAATATAAAATTTACAAAATTTATCTTTTATTAATTTTTAATAAATTTTTAATAAATATTTACAATATAAAATTTACAAAATTTATTTTTTATTAATTTTTAATAAACTTTTAATAAATTTTTACAATATAAAATTCACAAAATTTATTTTTTATTAATTTTTAATAAATTTTCAATAAATTTATTTTTTAGTAAATTTATTTTTTAGACAGGAAAATTTTTTTTCCTATGAATTTAAAATTCAATTATCCGCACATTATTTTTCCTTCTTTACATGTATATTTCGCTTCTTCTGTATCCTGCAAATTATAAATAAGACTGTTTCAAGTCTTGTTTATAAAAAAACATATATATATGTAATCTCAAATAATAAATCTTGACAATAAGTTAGAAAAAAAACTCTGGAAGTGCCATTAAATGTGTCCTTACATTTAAAATATTGTATATAATTATCTC
This sequence comes from Camponotus fellah, assembly GCA_030586385.1. Classification (NCBI taxonomy): domain Eukaryota; kingdom Metazoa; phylum Arthropoda; class Insecta; order Hymenoptera; family Formicidae; genus Camponotus; species Camponotus fellah. The sequence continues at coordinate 1,068,730 of JAPIVC010000972.1, forward strand.
TCTTGTAGATAAGTATTTTTAATCTTTTGTAATTTATATTTCCGGTATTTACATCAATCTCTAATTAAATACAACTTACACGTGTTCTAAAATAATGTGTCTCTAAAATTTTCATCTCACAAATTTTACAAAATTTATTTTTTTATTAAATTTATTTTTTATTAATTTTTAATAAATTTTTACAATATAAAATTTACAAAATTTATTTTTTATTAATTTTTAATAAATTTTTACAATATAAAATTTACAAAATTTATTTTTTATTAATTTTTAATAAATTTTTACAATATAAAATTTACAAAATTTATTTTTTATTAATTTTTAATAAATTTTTAATAAATATATTTTTTATTCAATTTATTTTTTATTAATTTTTAATTAATTTTAACAATATAAAATTTACAATTTTATATTTAAATTTACAATTTTATATTTAAATTTACAATTTTATATTTAAATTTTATATTTACATTTAAATTTATTTTTTATTAATTTTTAATAAATACAATATAACGTTAATTAAACATTAATTAATTTTTAATGAATACATAAAATTTACAAAATTTATTTTTTATTAATTTTTAATAAATTTTTACAATATAAAATTTACAAAATTTATTTTTTATTCAAAATTAATTTTTAATAAATTTATTTTTTAGACAGGAAAATATAAGAAAAAAAATTTTATTTTTCCTGTGAATTTAAAATTCAATTATCCGCACATTATTTTTCCTTCTTTTCACATATATTTCGCTTTCTCCGCACTCTGCGAATTATGTAAAAAAAAAAATTTGCTATAAAAAAAAACATGTACGTTAAATGTCAAACGCACACATGTAAGAATCTTGTCGACACACGTTTGATTTTTAACCTCTTTTTCCCTCTCTCTCTTTCTCTTTTCACGTTTGTAGCAAGCAGCAGGTGCCAATCTGGCTGGCGCATCGTAAATATCGAGACATATGTATCGCCCTTATCGCGTTATCGCGCGATATCTTTCAAAGTTTACCACTGACAGCTGATCTTTCACCTGTTGCAGATGTGACACGTGCTGCGAAGGGAATATACAGCCTACAATAGCCACATATGCGTTTGACAAGCGTGCTCTACTGTAACCTGCAGCACCCGACAATCGACACATCAGCAATAATTACAGCGATTACGGTGCATCACTGATTATTGGACTACCCCATAATTGTATTGATGCGATGAGTTGTATTCATGTGGAACGATGTCTGTTCACCGCAAGACTCTAGTGTTGAAACTGTCATTTTGCACGCTGTACATAATCGGTATCCTCATCATCGCCCGGCAGATATTTCGCGTCGATGGCAGCTCCAAGGATCAGCTGCCATTCCCCAGGGAAGATAATAATTCGCAGAGACAGAAGGATGTGGATATCGCATTGCAAAAGTTGCAGAGAGAAAAGTTTGTATTTATGCTACTTATCCCCTGCATTCGTAGCAGGGTTGGCAAAAAACTTGCTTTTTTTATTTTCAATAAAACATTTGTGTTTGAAAACAAAAAACATTGTTTTTTTTTGTTTGGAACAATGTTTCTTGTTTTATTTGTGTTTTTAAGTAAAGTAAAAGAAAACATGTTTTAAACAAGTAAAAAATACTTAATAGCTTTGATCTGTGTATTATTTTAGCAGAATATTTATTTTTGGAGTTATTTATTTTGGGAGAAAAAAAGTTAATAATCTTGTTTTATTTGTGTTTTTAAGTAAAGTAAAAAAGACATGTTTTAAACAAAAAAAAGCATGTTTTAAACAAGCAAAAAAATACTTAATAGCTTTGATCTGTGTAAATATTTAAATTTTTCGCTAGCGTTGAATTGTAAATAACGTTGCCAAAATTGACAATGCTATTAAAAATATAAATAATAAAATAAAAAATGATAAGATGGGTATTATTTTAGCAGAATATTTATTTTTGGAGTTATTTATTTTGGGAGAAAAAAAATTCTAGTTAATAATCTTGCTTTATTTGTATTTTTAAGTAAAGTAAAAAAAGCATGTTTTAAACAAGTTTTAAAAAACACTTAATAGTTTTGATCTGTGTAAATATTTAAATTTTTCGCTAGCGTTGAATTGTAAATAACGTTGCCAAAATTGACAACGCTATTAAAAATATAAATAATAAAATAGAAATGATAAGATGGGTATTATTTTAACAGAATATTTATTTTTGGAGTTATTTATTTTTGGAGAAAAAAAGTTCTAGTTAATATATAAATATTTAATATATAATATTTTGATTCCTTTTCTATTCTTATTAAGTAACCTCATGCTTAACTTTCAACATAAATTATAAATAAAAGAAAAATAAAATACTTCAGTTCTTCTTTTTAAAAGAAGAACTTTTTTTTAGAACTACTGATCTGCTATGAGTCATGTACTATTAATTTAAAATGCTAAAATAATTAAATTAATGTAAAATGTAAAATCAGTCATTATTTTCTAAGTAATCTTTATTTTATTGATTGTTATTTAATATCCAAAAATAAATATTCTGCTAAAATAATACCCATCTTATTATTTTTATTTTATTATTTATATTTTTATATCTATATGTTACATAAATATACACAAAAAAATAAAAACACTAAAACAAAAGTTTTTTTGCAACATACACATCTATTAGTTTTTATTTGTTTTTGATTTTTTTTACAATTTCTTTTCCAAATAATCATATATTTTATCTGTGATATTTCAAACGATTCTAAACAGTAATTTAAAACAGTTTAAAACGAAAATGTTTAAAACAGTGTCCACTGTTTTAAAGAAGTTTTAATCAAACAGTTTTAAACACATTGTTTAAAACATGCTAATCCTGATTCATAGGTCCACTAATTTCACACTTATTTGTTCACACAATTTTTCCTAATGAAAAAAATATTTTAGGTACGAGAACAAGATATTAAAATTGGAGTATAATGTTGTACCTGGACTTGGAGAAAATGGAAAACCCGCTTATCTCTATGGAAAGGATAAGTTTCAAGGTGAAGCAGCTCTAAAGAAGAAAGCGTTGAACGTTGTTCTGTCAAATAAGATATCGCTGACTAGAAAATTGCCAGATATACGTAACTCATTGTAAGAATTTAATACCTATGGTGCATTTATAGAGAAATCATTTTATACCTGTAACAATATTCTTTTATGCATTTATGGGCTTTACAGATGCATGAATATCACATACGATAAACTTCTACCAAGCGCTAGTGTAGTAATTATTTTTTATAATGAACCATGGAGTGTTTTGTTGCGTACGGTACACAGTGTCCTGAAGGGTTCTCCGCCACATTTATTGAAAGAAATTATCTTGGTTGATGATCATAGCGAAGAAGGTATAGAAATTAAATTATTTAATAATCAGTGTTTGCTGTAGATAATTTCAAAATTATCTAGATAAAAATAAAGATAAAAATCCGTAAATTTATCTTAGATGGGATAAAGATGATTTTGCTTTTACTTAATCTAGATGAAAGATGAAATAATTATTGCGATAATCTAGATAATTATCTAGATATTTTTTTTATTTTAGAAGACTATAAATATTTGTAAAAAATATGACGCAGATTATAAATGGGATATTAAAATCATAAACACATATTCTTTCTCTTTTCCTAAAGAATATTTAAATAATAGCAAAAAGATATATAAATGATATGATAAATATTTATTTATTAATTTATATTTATAATATGTTTATAATATATTATAATAATATTATTAATATATTATTAATAATTATATTATTAATATATTATAAATATATTATCTTATAATATAATATATTTATAATATATTAATAATATAATAATAATATATTTATAATATATTAATAATAATAATTTAAAAAATATATTTTAGACACTTTAGATAGATTTTTAGAAGCTTGCCTGGAAAACTTTTTTGCATAACTTTATGAAAACGTCATCTTAGACAATTTTTAAATAAGATAACATATATTTTCCATCTAAGATAAAGATAAAGATATTTTGTATTTCTTCATCTAGTTAAAGATAAAGATGAGCCATTTCTTATCTAGATGATTATCTAGATAATTTTTTCTACAGCAAATACTGTTAATAATTATTTAATAATTAGAAATAAATTATTTAATACAAATTAAAGTGGATAATTTATGAAAAAATACATATTTTGTTCTGTCATATTTGTAGAGGAGCTTCAGGGGCAACTGGATTATTACCTTTCAACGCGTCTCCCTGCAAAAGTAAAGTTACTGAGATTATCTCATAGACAAGGGCTGATACGTGCTCGTCTTCATGGAGCTAAGAATGCTAAAGGCGATGTTCTCGTATTCCTGGACGCACATTGCGAAGTTATCAAAGACTGGTATCAATTCGAACTGGTATTAATTAACTAGAAAACATACTTTGTCTGTCGTGTACATGTATATACATATGTATCCGATTTTTTTTATAAGAAATACTTGAATGTAACAATTATAAATAGTTTAAAAATGAAAAGAAGATGATTAATGTATATATTTTAATACAAAACAGGTTACAACCATTGCTACAGCGAATAAAGGACAATAAAAATGCTGTATTAATGCCAATAATCGACAATATTTCCGAGGAAACACTAGAATATTTTCATGATAACGAAGCATCCTTCTTTCAAGTTGGGGGCTTTACCTGGTCGGGCCATTTCACGTGGATAAATATTCAGAAACATGAGATTGAGTCGCGTTCCTCTCCTATATCGCCAACTAGATCTCCTACTATGGCAGGTGGTTTGTTTGCTATTAACAGAAAGTATTTTTGGGAAATTGGCAGTTACGATGATAAAATGGATGGCTGGGGGGGCGAAAATCTGGAAATGTCCTTTAGAGTAAGTAAGATTTTCAAGTATGTCTATTAAACATGTAATGTATCAACATCAGGGTTGGCAAAAAACTTGTTTTTTTTTAATTTTAAACAAAAGACGTTTTTTTTGTTTAGAATAATGTTTTTTGTTTTATTTGTGTTTTTAAAGTAAAGTTGTAAGGTAAAAAAAACCATGTTTTAAACAAGTAAAAAATACTTAATAGCTTTAATCTGTGAAAATATTTAAATTTTTCGCTAGGGTTGAACTGTAAATAACGTTGCCAAAATTGACAACGCTATTAAAAATATAAATAATAAAATAAAAATGATCAGATGGGTATTATTTTAGCAGAATATTTATTTTTGGAGTTATTTATTTTGGGAGAAAAAAAGTTCTAGTTAATAATCTTGTTTTATATGTGTTTTTAAATAAAGTAAAAAAAAACATGTTTTAAACAAGCAAAAACATTTAATAGCTTTGATCTGTGAAAATATTTAAATTTTTCGCTAGTGTTAAACTGTAAATAACGTTGCCAAAATTGACAACGCTATTAAAAATGTAAATAATAAAATAAAAATGATAAGATGGGTATTATTTTAGCAGAATATTTATTTTTGAAGTTATTTATTTTTGAAGAAAAAAAGTTCTAGTTAATAATATTTAATATATAATACTTTGGTTCCTTTCCTATTCTTATTAAGTAACCTCATGCTTAATTCTCAACATAAATTATAAGTAAAAGAAAAATAAAAAACCTCAATTCTTCTTTTTAAAAGAAGAACTTTTTTAGAACTACTGACCTGCTATGAGTTATGTACTATTAATTTAAAATGCTAAAATGTAAAATGTAAAATCAGTCAATATCTTCTAAGGAATCTTTATTGTATTGAGTGTTATTTAATATCCAAAAATAAATATTCTGCTAAAATAATACCCATCTTATCATTTTATTTTATTATTTATATTTTTATATCTTCATGTTACATAAATATAGATAAAAAACTAAAAACACTAAAACAAAAACTTTTTTGCAATATACACATCTATTAGTTTTTGTTTGCTTTTGATTTTTTTACAATTTCTTTTCCAAATAATCATATATTTTATTTGCGATATTTCAAACGATTCTAAACAGTAGTTTAAAACAGTTTAAAACAAAAATGTTTAAAACAGTGTCCACTGTTTTAAACAAGTTTTAATCAAACAGTTTTAAACAGATTGTTTAAAACATGCCAATCCTGATCAAAATTTAATATTAGTCTTGAGATAACGATACTTAATTTTTTCAAGTTAATACTCTCTTTGATAGATCTGGCAGTGTGGAGGTACATTGGAAATCATCCCTTGCTCTCGAGTCGGTCACATATTCCGTAATTTTCATCCATACAAATTTCCAAATGATAAAGACACCCATGGAATAAATACCGCTCGTTTAGCATTTGTGTGGATGGATGGATACAAGAGATTATTTCTGCTCCATCGCAGTGAGTTCAAGGTAAGATTAAAAATTATTTCAGTCACATATTGTATCTCACACAGATAAATAAAATTTGTAGGATAATCCCAAACTCTTTGGAGATGTGAGCGAACGTTTGGAATTGCGTAAAAGGCTCAAGTGCAAAAGTTTCAAGTGGTACCTTGATAACATCTATCCAGAAAAATTTATCCCCGACGAAGACGCGGTGGCATACGGTCGTGTCAGATTGCGAAGTAAACCATTGTGTCTAGATAATCTGCAACAAGAGGAGGATAAACCATATAATTTAGGTTTATACACTTGTCACTCGAAATTATATCCGAGTCAGGTTTGTCAATTTTAATGCTGAACTGAATTAATATTTGCAAAATAAATTCGCTAAAGTTTTCTTCTTGTATTTCCTATAAATTAGTTTTTCTCGTTGAGCAATGCTGGCGAATTACGAAAGGAAGATTCTTGTGGAATAATATTGGACGACAATCAAAAATCGTACGCGCAAGTTCAAATGATCGAGTGCAATAATGAAAACGATGGGAAAGACTGGATTTTGAGTAATGTACTGTATCGATTTTTCACTCTAATAAATAAAGATGATTTGCACGCAATTAATATCAGGATTGGCATATTTTAAACAATGTGTTTAAAACTGTTTGATTAAAACTTGTTTGAAACAGTGGACACTGTTTTAAACATTTTTGTATTAAACTGTTTTAAACTACTGTTTAGAATCGTTTAAAATATCGCAAATAAAACATATGATTATTTGGAAAAAAATTGTAAAAAAATCAAAAACAAACAAAAACTTATAGATGTGTATGTTGCAAAAAAGTTTTTGTTTTAGTGTTTTTAGTTTTTCATCTATATTTATATAACATATAGATATAAAAATATAAATAATAAAATAAAAATGATAAGATGGGTATTATTTTAGCAGAATATTTATTTTTGGATATTAAATAACAATCAATATAATAAAGATTACTTAGAAGATATTGACTGATTTTACATTTTACATTTTAGCATTTTAAATTAATAGTACATGACTCATAGCAGGTCAGTAGTTCTAAAAAAAAGTTCTTATAAAAAGAAGAATTGAGGTTTTTCATTTTTCTTTTATTTATAATTTATGTTGAGAGTTAAGTATAAGATTATTTAATAAGAATAGGAAAAGAACCAAAGTATTATATATTAAATATTATTAATTAGAACTTTTTCTCCAAAATAAATAACTCCAAAAATAAATATTCTGCTAAAATAATACTCATCTTATCATTTTTATTTTATTCATATTTTTAATAGCGTTGTCAATTTTGGCAACGTTATTTATGGTTTAACGCCAGCGAAAAATTTAAATATTTACACGAAAGCTATTAAGTATTTTTTGCTTATTTAAAATGTTTTTTTACTTTACTTAAAAATACAAATAAAGCAACAAACATTGTTCTAAACAAAAAAACAATGTTTTTTGTTTAAAATAAAAAAAAACAAGTTTTTTTATTAATATGCATATCAAGAAAATGACTAAATAATATGCTTTGATTGTAGGATGGCAGAATAATACATGTTGAAAGTGGTCTCTGTCTCGATGGTACTGGGCTACATAGCGACGACGATGTACGAGCGTCCAGCTGCGCCAATATACCGGGTCAATTTTGGAAATTTGACTTTTACAACAATGAAATGCTTTCTACATAGCGTATTTATTGCACGTACTCGTCCATTTAGAGTACATGCTCTATCAATTGTACATTAAATGATTAAAATTTTTTACTATTTCTGCTAAACATGTACATTGAAATATTTCTTACATTTAATTTTTTATATATATTTTTCTTTTGTATATTATTTTGGAATCAATTCTTTTATTTAATCTTACTTAAATAGTAAGTAAAATCCAGATATCTATTTTATAGAAATTATCCACGAAATTTTTGTTTCTTTATTCTGATTGATCGGAGCAAAATTGTGTCCAATAGATTTTGAGAATTCAATTGGATGGCAATTTTCGAGTCGAATGCATCCAGTCTAGATATTTACATTATAATTGTTATGGCCATTTTTTTAATGATTAATTTTGATTATTGATTTCTCTCTCTCCCCCCCCCTCCTCTCTCTTTATTTATCTATCTTATATTATAAGTTAATATGTTATATTATAAAAAAATTTTTTTAAATAAAAAATAAAAAGAAATTTTTAAAAAATTTAAAAAAATGACAAAATTATTATCAAATAGAAAAAAATTATATTATATTCTATTAATCTTATATTAAATATAAGATTAATAGAATATAATATAAGTTTTTCTTTTAAATTTTTTAAAAATTTCTTTTTATTTTTTTTTAATCTTTAATCTTATATTAAATATAAGATTAATAGAATATAATGTAATTTTTTCTGTTTGATAATTTTGTCATTTTTTTAATTTTTTTAAAATTTCTTTTTTTATAATTTATAATCTTATATTAAATATAAGATTAATATAATATAATATAATTTTTTCTGTTTGATAATAATTTTGTCATTTTTAAAAATTTTTTTAAAATTCTTTTTATTTTTTTTTAATTTTTAATCTTATATTAAATATAAGATTAATAGAATATAATATAATTTTTTCTGTTGATAATAATTTTGTCATTTTTTTAAATTTTTAAAAATTTCTTTTTATTTTTTAATTTTTAATCTTATATTAAATATAAGATTAATAAAATATAATATAATTTTTTCTGTTGATAATAATTTTGTCATTTTTTTTATTTTTTATTTTAAATTTCTTTTTATTTTTTTTATTAAAAAATTTTTTTTTTTAAATTGATGTAAATTGGAAGCATCAGGAATGGTGGGGTATGCCTTAAGCCTTGCACACAAGACACGTCCCGTGTACGAGTTTTTAAATCCGTATCAAACTAAAATTGAAATTAAATAAAAATCGAAGCTTGAAATAAGGAAAAAAAAATTAACTCATTTTATTCTCGATTAAACAAATTCCAATCTTTAATTTTCAATCTTTAATCTTCAATGCCTCATGTGATGTGGGCTTTAAACTGCAACCAATCAGCTTCCGAGTTTCGTGAAAATGACGGAAGCTGATTGGCCCTTCGCTCCGCCTCTTGCACACAAATACAACGGTTGATCTTTCACGAGTTATCGGTTTGAAATATTCGAATTTTTGCGGATGCCGACAACAAATTGTATTTTATATAAATAACTCTATTATATTAATTTAAGGATGTATATTAAATCGATGATACTGGAAGGATTCAAATCCTATGGCAAGAGAATCGAGGTAAACAATTTTGACAAGGAATTCAATGCAATCACAGGATTCAATGGCACTGGAAAATCCAATATTTTGGATGCAATATGTTTTGTTTTGGGCATCACTAATCTTGGTCAAGTGAGTTTCACGTATCTTATTCTTTATCAATTATTTCTTCTCCAAAATATCGCATGATATTCCAACATAGCCTTATTCCTGCTTATAATTGCCTAAAAACAATATTTATTTATTTTTAAATAATTATAACATTATTGCAAAACTTATATTATTCATAACAATTAACATTTGTTAATGTATAATTAAAAAATATGTTGCACAAAATTGACAAGTATACCTGTACTCCAAAGTACTCGCTGCAATCTATTAAAATATATAATTTATTATATTTAATAATGTTAATAATATATCAATTAACAAGATTAATTTACTGAATCGCAGGTACGTGCGACGTCTTTGCAAGACTTAGTTTATAAATCAGGACAAGCTGGTGTGAAAAAGGCCAGTGTTACGATAATATTTGATAATCACGACAGAGAGTCGTCCCCCATGGGCTATGAACATCACGAAGAAATTATAATTACGAGACAAGTAATAATTGGTGGTAAAAATAAATATATGCTCAATGGATCAAATGTACCGAATAAACGTGTACAGGATCTGTTCTGTTCGGTTCAGTTGAATGTGAATAATCCACACTTTTTAATTATGCAAGGTAGAATAACAAAAGTATTGAATATGAAACCGGTAGAAATTTTATCTATGCTTGAAGAAGCAGCTGGGACAAGAATGTATGAAAAGAAGAAACAGGCATCGCTTATTACTATAGAAAAGAAGGATAGCAAATTGAAGGAGATCAACGATGTATGTTAATTAGTTTAGCTATATATTTAGATAAATATTTTAAATATTTTTTTATATATTTTTTATTAATTTTTTATTAATTTTTATTAATTTTTATTTTTTTTTATTAATTTTTATTAATTTTTATTAATTTTTATTAATTTTTTCTATATTTTTAATATATATTTTATATCTTTTTAAATAGTTTAGCTATATATTTAGATATATATTTTAGATCTTAATAATATTTTTAATTGCTATCTCTGTATTTTAGATTTTGAAAGAAGAAATAGGACCTAGATTAAACAAATTGAAGGAAGAGAGAACACAATATGTGGAATTTCAACGGATTGAGAGAGAACTTGAACACTGTAAGAGAATTTATCTTGCATGGAAATATGTCACTGCTCTAAGTAATAGCGAGAAAACGGAAGAGAATGTTAAGAATGTGCAAAATAAAATAAATTTGAAGTTAGAAGATATAGCCGCCGGTAAAAAGGAAATTAAAGACATAGAAGAAAAATATGCTGAGCTATTGAAGAAAAAGGAAGCGGTATGTTTTCTTATTTTGTTTTTTTTCCTTCTCTTGTGAAATCCACAAATTATTTGTACATTTATACATCACATAGAATATTATATAAAATAATAAGGTAAATTAATAAGGTAAATAATAATAAAAAATAATAAGAATATGGTAAATAATATTATATAAAATAAATAATAATAATAAATAAAATTATTTATTATTATTATTTACCTTATTAATTTACTTTATTAAATAAAATAATAAAATAAATTAGTAAGGTAAATAATAATAAATAATAATAATAAGGTAAATAATATTATATAAAATAATAAGTAAAATTATTTATTATTATTATTTACCTTATTAATTTACCTTATTATTTTATATAAGAAAATATTATTTACCTTATTAATTTACTTTATTATATAAAATAATAAGGTAATTAATAAGGTAAATAATAATAATAAATAATAATAATAAGGTAAATAATATATAAAATATAATTATATAAAATAATAAGTTAAACAATAAAGATAAGAAGATATTTTAAATTTGCATTTGTTCATATAAGTGATATTAATTTACTTTTTAATATGCTACTTTCTTATTGAACTATTTTTATAGTAGCATTTTTTCTTGTTATGTAATCTATTAATAATGATACAGTTTTTCTAAGAATGATATTAAATTTACTATGGGTAATATTATTTAAGTGCACAATCTGAAATAAATATTATTATTGTACAATCTTTTAACAGGAGAAAGGTGGTATGTTGGAATCTTTAGAACAAGAACTACAAGAATATGAAAAGAAACAACACAAATTATCAGCTGAAATAAATAGTAATAAAGAAAATATGAAAGTAACAAAGAAGACAATAGATCAAATAAAAATTAATATAGCAGACGATAAAAATGCACTTGTTCTAAAAGAAGAAGAATTGGAAAAAGTTGGGGGACATTTTCAGAAATTAAAAGAAATGGATCAAAAGGATACTGAAGCATTGTTGAAAGCACAGGAGAAATATCAGAAAATTAGCGCGGGTCTACTGGAAAGTGAAGATGGTAAAAATGCAACATTAGAGCAACAGTTAATAAATGCCAAACAGAGCATAACACAAGCACAAACTGAACTTAAACAATGTGAAATGACGTTGGATCACAATAAACAACAGTTGAGTAAGAAACAAAAAGATATGCATAGCACTGAAAATGAATATAAAAAATATAATATGGATCTCGAGAAGAAAGAAAAGGAATTGAAAAATTTAGAGAACGAATTGCAAAAATTAAACTATAAGGATGGGCATTTTGAGGATTTAAAAAACCAACGGAATACTTTGATGGCAGAAATAAGACCGTTGCGCGAGAAATTGGATCAGTTTGAATCAAGATATCCTCAAACGAGGTTTGAGTATCAAAATCCCGGGCCTAATTTTAATGAAAAATCAGTGAAAGGTATTGTGTGCAAATTAATTAATATAAAGGATAAAAGAACTGCATACGCATTGGAAATAGCTGCTGGAGGAAAGGTTAATATTTTTTTGACGAGCAATTTTTTTTAAATTTAAAAATTTACTTCATGAAAGTTTCACGAAAATTTATTTCATGAAAGTAATTTTGTTTCAGCTCTACAATATAATAGTCGATACGGAAACTACAAGTAAAAGGATCCTTCAACATGGACAATTGCAGCAACGAGTTACCATTATACCACTCAATCGAGTGTCTGGTAAATTTATGGATCAACAAACGATCATTTTGGCGGAAAAATTGGTCGGAAAAGAGAATGTACAACCTGCTTTAACTCTCTTAGATTTCCCGGATGAAATTAGGCCGGCAATGAATTGGATTTTTGGCCAAATATTTATATGCAAAGATATGGAAACTGCTCAGAAAATAGCATTCCATGAAAGAATTATGAAGAAATGCGTTACTTTAGAAGGTGATCTCTTCGATCCAGCTGGAACATTATCCGGCGGTGCCCCAGCGAAATCTGGATCAATTCTATTAAAACTCGAAGAGTTGAAAGAGATTCAGAATGAGTTCAATCAGAAGAAACGTCTTTTGAGAGACGTGGAGACTGCTTTATCAAATATTGGACCAACTGCAGAAAAACATGCGGCATTAAAACAAAAATATGATTTGGTTATTTACGAAATGGATGTGATACGACAGAGGTTGCAACAAACAAGTTATCATAAGATTAAGGAAGAAGTATGTATATTTGAAATATACAGGGTGTCCCATTTTAAGTGTCCATCCCAAATATCTCTCTCATTTTTTATTTTAGAGAAAAATGGTTCAGACATGTTTTGTATGGTTTCGAGAGGACTATAAGAAGGTACCATTGGTTTGATCTTGAAGAGTCATTTGAAGGTTACGTGAAAGCCACCTCAATTTTTTTAAATGGCACCCCCTATTTTTCATTACATATTCTTGTAGCTTATCTCGAGAGCTTTCCAAAACATTATAATTAAGTTAGTTTCCATGAAGTACTTTTCGAGTTATGAGGCTTGAAATAAGCTTCTTAATTTTACACAAACCATAAAATATCTTGTAAAATATTCATTTTTCGATTATCTTACCTTAATACTTTTATGTATAAAATAATGGGAGGAATCAATTGGTGTAAAAAAAAAACATAGTTGTTTCGAAGAAAAAATATGTAATTGTTAATTGCAAATTTTTTTTCTTTACACCAATTGATTCCTCCCAATATTTTGTACATAAAAATATTAAGGTAAAATAATCGAAAAATGAATATTTTATTAGATATTTTATGTAAAATTAAGATATTTCAAGCTTTATAACTCGAAAAGTACTCAATGGAAAAAACATTTAATTATAGTGTTTTGGAAAGCTCTCGGATCAGCTACAAAAATATGTAATAAAAAATAGGGGGTGCCATTTTAAAAAATTGAGGTAGCCCTCACGTGACCTTCAAATGACTCTTCAGGTCAAACCAATGGTACCATCTTATAGCCCTCGAAACCATACAAACATGTCTGAACCATTTCTAAAATCAAAAATGAGAAAGATATTTGGAGTGGACACTTAAAATGGGACACCCTGTATTCATATTTTTAATAATTTATAAATTTATATAAATTGATTATTCTGTTGATATTTTTATTTTAGGTGAATTCTTTAAATGCAAATATTGAGGAGCTTAAACAACGGATAATCACCGCGAAAAATTTAGAAAAGGATAGCACGAAACGCGCAAAAGACATAGAAGCTCAGTTGAAAGATGCGGTAAACATTCGTGAGAAACAATTAAAAGAAGCTGAGAATCAATTGAAAATCTTGAAGAAGAAAGCAGAACAAAGTCGCGAAGAATGGCAAAAAAGGGAACAGGAATCAGAAACGCTTGAATTAGAAATAAAGGAGTTGAAAAAGACTATTGAAAGCGGCAACGCGCAGTTGCTTCAAGCGGAGGAAAAAAACAATTTGTTTGAGCAAAAGGAAGAAACTCTAAAGCAAGAATTGAAAGAGACAAAAGACAAAGTTACAGAACTGCAAAGTAGCGTTAAAGAACAGAAGAACATTATTAATCAGCAAAACAAAGAGATGCAAGGATTAATAACGAGAAAAGAAGATATCATTCAGCAGAATAGAGAACTAAATTTGGACATAAAAAAATTAAATCATGAAATTAACGATATCAAAAAATGTGCAGACGATTGTAAGCATAAGGTTCTGGAACTCACAAGAAAATATGAATGGATTGAGCAAGAAAAAGCTTACTTTGGAAAGGAAGGTACACTTGAATTAACATACACACACATTTTATTAAATGATTTATAAAAATACGATTGAATATTATATTTGTTAAAAATATTTTCAGGTGGAATATACGATTTTAAGGTGAATAAACCAGAAGAAATGGAACAGAAGGTACAATATTTGCAAGGAACACATGAAAAGTTGTGTCGCAACATAAACACACGATCAATAAATCTTCTCGATAAAGAGGAGGAACAGTATAACGAGACATTAAAGAAGAAGAGGATAGTTGAAAATGACAAGAAAAAGATTCTCGAGACGATCAAACATTTGGATGAAAAGAAGAAACAAACTTTGATTAAAGCTTGGGAGCAGGTATAATTTTTTTAATGAGAGGCAAATTTGTTTTAAGATGCAAAATTTGCTTATATAACTTTCTCTATACAGGGTATCCCATTTTAATCTATCACCCTTTTTAACTTTGTAGGGAGTACTCGTGGAGAAAAATGTTTCAGACAAAAGTTGTATGGTTTGAAGGGGGACATAAGATGGTACTATTGGTTTGACCTTAAAGAGTCATTTGAAGGTCAAGTGAAGGCCATCTCAATTTTTTTAAATGGCACCCCTATTTTTATTACATATTCTTGTAGCTGACCTCGAGAGCTTTCCAAAACACTATAATAAAATATTTTTTCATTGAGTACTTTTCGAGTTATGAGGCTTGAATAATTTCTTAATTTTACAACCATAAAATATCTAGTAAAATATTTATTTTTCGATTATCTTACTTTAATATTTTTATATACAAAATAATGGGAGGAATCAATTGGTGTAAAAAAAACATAGTTGTTTCGAAGAAAAAATATGTAATTGTTAATTGCAATTACATATTTCTTATTCGAAACAACTATGTTTTTACACCAATTGATCCTTTTCATTATTTTTGTACATAAAATATTAAGATAAGATAATCGAAATGAATATTTTACTAGATATTTATGTAAAATTAATCATTAATAAATGTAAGATATTATTTCAAGCCTTATAACTCAAAAGTACTTAATGAAAACATTTAATTATAGTGTTTTGAAACTCTCGAGATAACTACAAGAATATGTAATGAAAAAAATAGGAGGTTCCAAAAATTGAGGTGACTTAACAGACCTTCAAATGACTTTCAGGTCAAGCCAATACCATCTTATGCCCTCTTCAAACCATACAACTTTGTCTGAAATATTTTCTCACATTCTCTCTACAAGTTAAAGGGATGATAAATTAAAATGGGACACCCTGTATATTGATATATAATAAAATTTATTTATTTTGTTTGTTAAACATATACATAACGGTTTACTCTGATATGTTGTAAAATAAATTTATTTCTAATTTAAATTATTCATTATATAAGTATGTCACTTTACAAGAAGATATATTGACCAATTTTGTTTTCTTCAGGTGAACAAGGATTTTGGTTCGATATTCAGTACTTTATTGCCAGGGGCCGAGGCAAAATTGGAACCACCGAAAAACGTGGCAATAACGGATGGCTTAGAGGTGAAGGTTGGATTTTCAGGTGTCTGGAAAGAATCTCTGGGAGAATTATCCGGTGGTCAAAGATCCTTAGTCGCCCTGTCGTTGGTCTTAGCTATGCTTCTGTATAAACCTGCGCCTCTTTATATCCTAGATGAAATAGATGCCGCTCTGGATCTCTCGCATACAGAAAATATAGGCACAATGTTAAAGAAACATTTTAAACATTCGCAATTTATCATTGTGTCCTTGAAGCCTGGTATGTTCAACAATGCCAATGTCTTATTTACAACTAGATTCATTGACGGTATGTCGGCAATAAGCAGAACTGAGAAAGCAAGATCCAAGTAATTAATATCGCGCGATATCTTTAATTAAATTAAAAATAAATTTTTTATCGTACATGTATATTTTTCTATCTATTAATTTAAACTACTTTTATTATTGTGACATTAAAAAATAAAGCTTTTATACACAAATCAAAATTTATATCTTCTCTATAATAATAAATACATATTCAACATTTTATCAACAATTATGCGAAATTTATTAATTGTCTAACGATATATAAGCATTATGTTTGAGAATTCTCCATACTGGACCAGTCAATTCCCATGAAAAATGGATGACGCTTTATTTCATCTATTGTCAATCGTTCATCTGGATGATATTTCAATATCTGCAATCATAATATTATGGATAAATTTCAATCTCTCTTTCCTTCTTTTATTTTTTTTTAAATAAACTTACGCCATACAACAAAGATCTTGCATTTTCTGATAGCCTGGCAGGAATGTTGACTGTGGAATGCGAATGAAACAATCCCGGATGCTTAACGATAAACATCTGATGAAGAAGAAAACACTATTTAGCTTTATTCTTGTTGAAAATAATGTGTCAAAATTAAAAAAAAATCTTACATACAACGCCAGTGAGCAGTTCGTACAGAACAACTCCAAAACTCCAGACGTCTGTGGAGGATGTAACGAGAACGGTCGGCGAATACATCGTGCACTCGGGCGACGAGTATGGATAAGTCAGCTTCGACAGTTCCACTTTGCGTTGAGGTACAATATAAGTGAGCCGCGCGTGTCCCGCATCGAGAAGAATATTATCAGGCTTGAAATCGAGGACCAGGACCTTCTGCTGATGAAGCGCCTCAAGTGCTAAGAGTATCTCAGCCGTCCACGATCGAATTACAGTCTCAGGAATTTGCCAGAGTATCCTTTCCTCGTCCACGATATTTTCTCTGCACGAATGCGAGTATCGCATCTCGTCAATATTGGAGTTTACGTTCGAATTTGTGCGATCGATGGGGTCTCTGATATTATTATTCTTGCAGGCGTACATTATATTATCGGGCGAGACACCTTGCACCGAAACAGCCTTCAAAGCAGAGCTGTCGTAGGCTGAATCATGGACTTTATTCGCGAGTGAATTATTGTTTGTGCAATTTTCACTTGATACAGCCTCGCGAATATTCCCAGGTGTATTCAAACTCTGGTTATTGCTCATCGATGAAGAATTAACGCCCTTCGAAGCTTTGTCCTTCGCACAACTCTTCATGGAGAGATTGTCGACGACAGTAATATCGTCTATCTTGATATTATTTTTTGACTTATTGCAATAAATATCAGGTAACGCGCAGTCCAACTCTTGAGATACTCGAGTGTTCGTTGAAGGGGTGTCTTTCGAGTGTCTCAATCCCTTGGATTCGTTTAATCGATCTGCGATGGAATTGCTTCTTTTCAAGGTCGCATTGACGGATTGTAACAACTTCTGCGACTTTTCCAGCAATTGTACAGTGGGCACCTCACCCATGTAGATCTCATTTAAGACATCTCCAGGGTATTGAGGATCCTTCCTCCGTTTATTATTTTCTACAACTTCTGCCGTTTTATTCGATTCGTGTATATTTTCATTGCTATCGAGATCCTGATTAATACGTTCATTTGTACACGTGTGGTTTGAAATGACATCGGTGTGCAAATTGTCAGATACTTCGTAATGCAGTCTTATAAAATCCCACAGTTTTCCACAACTGCAACACAGAATATATATAAGTAAAAGGATCACTGGAAATAATGTAATAATGTTGACCAAAGGATCATTGGAAATAATGTAATCGACCAAAACTAGCCAGAATTTTTGTTTAATAATTATAGTAATTAATAAACAAAAATTCTGGCAGATTGGTCGATTCAAATTCTGGCTAGTTTTAGTCAATTAATGAAAGGGTTATTGGAAATAATGTAATCGACCAAAACTGGCCAGAATTTTTGTTTATTAATTACAGTAATTAATAAACAAAAATTCTGGCTAGTTTTAGTCAATTAATGAAAGGATCATTGGAAATAATGTAATCGACCAAAACTAGCCAGAATTTTTGTTTAATAATTACAGTAATTAATAAACAAAAATTCTGATTGGTTTGATCGATTACAAATTCTGGCTAGTTTTAGTCAATTAATGAAAGGATCACTGAAAATAATGTAATCGACCAAAACTAGCCAGAATTTTTGTTTAATAATTACAGTAATTAATAAACAAAAATTCTAGCTAGTTTTGATTGATTTCAAATTCTGGCTAGTTTTAGTCAATTAATGAAAGGCTCATTGGAAATGAGTAATCGACCAAAACCGCTAGAATTTTTGTTTATTAATTACAGTAATTAATAAACAAAAAATTCTAACTAATTTGGTCGATTACAAATTCTAACTAGTTTTAATCAATTAATGAAAGGATCATGGAAATAATGTAATCGGCCAAACTAGCCAGAATTTTTTGTTTAATAATTACAGTAATTAATAAACAAAAATTCTGGCTAGTTTTGGTCGATAAATCAGCTAGTTTTAATCAATTAATGAAAGGTTATTGAAATAATGTAATCGACCAAAACTGGCCAGAATTTTTGTTTATTAATTACAGTAATTAATAAACAAAAATTCTAGCTAGTTTTGGTCGATTACAAATTTTGGCTAGTTTTAGTCAATTAATGAAAGGATCACTGGAAATAATGTAATCGACCAAAACTGGTCAGAATTTTTGTTTATTAATTACAGTAATTAATAAACAAAAATTCTGGCTAGTTTTGGTCGATTACAAATTCTGGCTAGTTTTAGTCAATTAATGAAAGGATCATTGAAAATAATGTAATCGACCAAACCCAGAATTTTTGTCTAATAATTACAGTAATTAATAAACAAAAATTCTAGCTAGTTTTGGTCGATTACAAATTCTGGCTAGTTTTAATCAATTAATGAAAGGATCACTGAAAATAATGTAATCGACCAAAACTAGCCAGAATTTTTGTTTAATAATTACAGTAATTAATAAACAAAAATTCTAGCTAGTTTTGATTGATTTCAAATTCTGGCTAGTTTTAGTCAATTAATGAAAGGCTCATTGGAAATAATGTAATCGACCAAAACCAGCTAGAATTTTTGTTTATTAATTACAGTAATTAATAAACAAAAATTCTAGCTAATTTTGGTCGATTACAAATTCTGGTTAGTTTTAATCAATCAATGAAAGGATCATTGGAAATAATGTAATCGACTAAAACTGGTCAGAATTTTTGTTTAATAATTACAGTAATTAATAAACAAAAATTCTAGCTAGTTTTGATCGATTTCAAATTCTGCTAGTTTAGTCAATTAATGAAAGGCTCATTGGAAATAATGTAATCGACCAAAACCAGCTAGAATTTTTGTTTATTAATTACAGTAATTAATAAACAAAAATTCTGACTAGCTTTGGTCGATTACAAATTCTGGCTAGTTTTAGTCAATTAATGAAAGGATCATTGGAAATAATGTAATCGACCAAAACTGGAAAGACAGAATTTTTGTTTATTAATTACAGTAATTAATAAACAAAATTCTAGCTACTTTTGATCGATTATATTATTTCCAATGATCCTTTCATTAATTGACTAGCGATATTAATATAATTTATGAATATATAAGTTATTGATATTGAATTGTATATTATAAGTGA
This sequence comes from Camponotus fellah, assembly GCA_030586385.1. Taxonomy (NCBI): domain Eukaryota; kingdom Metazoa; phylum Arthropoda; class Insecta; order Hymenoptera; family Formicidae; genus Camponotus; species Camponotus fellah. The sequence goes on from JAPIVC010000972.1 coordinate 1,088,943, forward strand.
AATTATACCTTGCGTATTGGAGAATCAAAAATACAGTTGTCTCAGTTTCCACACAAGCGTATAAATGTACCATGTATGGTACCTGTCCACGTAACACATAATTACTAATATTATCCTCGTGAATAGAAGATCTTTCTATGGTCTAGAAAATGATCCAAATTACTCTGGTTATATAACTATAGATTTCTAACAGTATTTATTCAAAAATTATCATGTATTTAATTATCATTTTATTCAAAATTATCATTATTCAAATTATCATTTAACGCTTTTATTTCAAAATTAAAGTTTCTATGAAATGTACAGGATGTTTCAGACCACCCATTTAAAAACTAGAGAAGTGGTTATTTCAAAAAAGTAAAAACATTTTCTTTATAAATGAGGTGTGCTCTATCGAATGGTAATATTTTCAATTTCTAGTTCCGGCCGGAAATAGGTTCAGACCGGAAGTGCATTTTTGTGGAACCCCTTTTTATTGCATATTCTTGTGCTTTGAAGCTTTCAAACACTATAATAAATTATTTTTCATAAAGTACTTTTAAGTTATGAGGCTTGAAATCATTTCTTAATTTTACATAAACCATACATATCTTGTAAAATATTCATTTTCGATTATCTTAGCTATACTTTTATGTACAAAATAATGGGAGGAATCAATTGGTAAAGAAAAACATAGTTGTTTCGAATAAGAAATATGTAATTTGCAATTAACAATTACATATTTTTCTTCGAAACAACTATGTGTTTTCTTTACATCAATCGATTCCTCTCATTATTCTGTACATAAAAGTATTAAGATAAGATAATCGAAAAATGAATATTTTACAAGATAATTTACAATTTATGTAAAATTAAGAAATAATTTCAAGCCTCAACTCGAAAAGTACTGTATAGAAAAATAATTTGTTACAGTGTTTTGGAAAGCTCTCGAGATAAGCTACAAGAATATGCAATGAAAAATAGAGGGTTCCATTAAAAAAAATGCACTTCCGGTCTGAATCGCCCATTTCCGGCCAAAACTAGAAGTTGAAAATATCACCATTCAATAAAGCACCCGATTTCTAAAGAAAATGTTTTTACTTTCTCGAAATAAAAACCACTTCTCTAGTTTTTCAATAGGTAGAATCTGAAACACCCTCTGTAAATCCAATTAAGAACCCTTACTTTTATTATCCTGTTACAATTCGCGCGAATATCCTTCACCAGCATCACCGACTTGATCACTTTAAGTACTTTATAATATTGAAGCTCTGATACCGGTTTGCTCACTATCGAGATATTACAATTTAAGTGTCTATTATATAATTGCTCAGCTCGTGCCAGATACTTCGCTATCTTATCCTTTATACTCGGCACTCTCGTACTATCTGGATCAAACTGCACGCCATTTATGAGACACGATATCCCCAGTTTGTACTGCGTGAAAGCCTCCTCGTACTCGGCTATAGATTCATGCTTGAAGGCTGCGCTCATGTGAGCAGCAGCTATCAAGAGATACTGGGTAAAGTCCGCCTCTTTCTGATACGAAGCGTTCGCTTTCTCCTGCAATATCGAACACGCAGGACGTGCGTTGCAATTCGAAAGGTCCTTGACATTGTTATTGACATTATCGAAGCCCAGGGTTCTTACATTCTCGTCAAAGTTCTTATTCCTAACATCTGCCTCGCAGCTTCTGCTGATGGTAGCTTGCGTTTTTTCAGTTTTACAGCCCTGCTCCTCCCTCTTAACATTTACATTCTGCAAACTGGTGACCCCACGAGATTCATTCTTCCTCTGAGAAGCTGCGAATTCCTTCTCGTTCGCATAAATATTATTTGGCAATGTGGAGCATGGATTCGTCGAGATAGTGCGAGACGTTTTTGATATAGCTTGGAGATTATGTTGTGCAGGATCATTCGCAAATGCCGAATCGCTCAAGGAAGCGATGAGATCGTCCTCCGAGGTGTCGGAGCACAAGGAATGTGCGCAATAGCTGGCGTAATTGTCCGCGTGACTAGTTTCGAAGAACGTAATGAAGGTATCGCTTGTGTATAAGTACGAGTGTCGTCCTACAAATTCCAAGAACTTCAGGGCGTACTTCTTCCTCTCCTCCACGACTTCGGCCTCGAATCTGCCAAAGTACCTGGACTTGGGGAAGGTGGGAAAGGCCTCTTTCATTCCCAGACGTTTGTGCAGACTGCTGAGCTCCGAGTGGAGCTTCTTCAGGTCGTTGTAGCGTTTCCATACCGACACCTTCGACACCTCTTCGTGAGAGGATTTCAGAAATATCTACAAAAAAATAGAGAAAGTTAAGGATCGTGGTAATCTTGGATGATTTTTTATGTACAATTCTAGCAAAATAGCTGAAAATCAATAACGAATATCCACTTTTGGTGTATTTTGCAAGAATTGGCATGTTTTAAACAATGTGTTTAAAAGTGTTTTAAACACACTGTTTTAAACATTTTTGTTTTAAACTGTTTTAAACTACTGTTTAGAATCGTTTCGCAAATAAAATATATGATTATTTGGAAAAAAAATTGTAAAAAAAAATCAAAAACAAATAAAAATTAATAGATGTATATATTGCAAAAAAGTTTTTGTTTTAGTGTTTCTAGTTTTTTATCTATATTTATGTAACATGTAGATATAAAAATATAAATAAAATAAAATAAAATAATATAAATAAAATAAAATAAAATAAAATAATATAAATAAAATAAAGTAAAATAAAAATGATAAGATGGATATTATTTTAGCAGAATATTTATTTTCGGATATTAAATAACAATCAATACAATAAAGATTACTTAGAAGATATTGACTGATTTTACATTTTACATTTTGGCATTTTAAATTAATAATACATAATTCATAGCAGGTCAGTAATTCTAAAAAAAAGTTCTTTTAAAAAGAAGACTTGAGGTTTTTTATTTTTCTTTTATTTATAATTTATGTTGAGAGTTAAGCATGAGGTTATAAAAATAAGAATAGGAAAGGAACCAAAGTATTACATATTAAATATTATTAACTAGAATTTTTCTTCTCCAAAAATAAATAACTCCAAAAATAAATATTCTGCTAAAATAATACCCATCTCATTTTTATTTTATTATTTATATTTTTAATAGCATTGTCAATTTTGGCAAAGTTATTTACAGTTCAATGCTAGCGAAAAATATTTAAATATTTACACAGATCAAAGCTATTAAATGTTTTTGTGCTTGTTTAAAATATGTTTTTTTTATTTTACTTAAAAACACAAATAAAATAAAAAATAATAATTAATTTATAATTACAGAGAAATTATTTAAAAAAAAAAATCCAACGAATCGTAGTTAAAATTAAATTCAAAGTTTTTAGCTCACTGATCCGCATCATTCTTAATACTACGTTTCCCAAGAAAGAACACATGTTAATTCAGTGCAAATTAAAATCCTTATAACTTGTGAACGCTTTAGAGAATCGATTTAAAAATTGCACTGTAGATTCTAAACATATTTAAGGACATTCTGCACAATTTTCATTAAATTCTCCATATTTTGAAAATAGATACAAAATATCCTTAAGTATCTTGCTAATTAAAATTTTTAGAATTTTAAAAAGATACAGAATTTTAAAAATATTATTTATATTTCAATCAAAAGCTCGAAAATTTTCAGTCACTTTAAGAAGCCTATTTAAATATCAAAATTAACAGAGAAATTATTTTAAAAAAAATCCAACAAATCGTAGTTAAAATTAAGTTTTTAACTCACTGATCCGCATCATTCTTAATGCTATTTTTCCCATAAGAACACATGTTAATTCGATGCAAATTAAAATCCTTATAACTTGTGAACGCTTTAGAGAATCGATTTAAAAATTGCACTGAAGATTCTAAACACATGTAAGGACATTCTGCACAATTTTCATTAAATTCTCAATATTTTGAAAATAGGTACAAAACGTCCTTAAGTATCTTGCTAATTAAAATTTTTAGAATTTTAAAGATACAGAATTTTAAAAATATTATTTATATTTCAATCAAAAGCTCGAAAATTTTCACTTTAAGAAGCCTATTTAAATATCAAAATTAACAGAGAAATTATTTAAAAAAAAATCCAACAAATCGTAGTTAAAATTAAGTTTTTAGCTCACTGATCTGCAAATTAAAATCCTTATAACTTGTGAACGCTTCAGTGAATCGATTTAAAAATTGCACTGAAGATTCTAAACATATTCAAGGACATTCTGCACAATTTTCATTAAATTCTCAATATTTTGAAAATAGATACAAAATATCCTTAAGTATCTTGCTAATTAAAATTTTTAGAATTTTAAAAAGATACAGAATTTTAAAAATATTATTTATATTTCAATGAAAAGCTCGAAAATTTTCAGTCACTTTAAGAAGCCTATTTAAATATCAAAATTAACAGAGAAATTATTTAAAAAAAAATCCAACAAATCGTAGTTAAAATTAAGTTTTTAACTCACTGATCCGCATCATTCTTAATGTTACATTTCCCATAAGAACACATGTTAATTCGGTGCAAATTAAAATCCTTATAACTTGTGAACGCTTTAGAGAATCGATTTAAAAATTGCACTGAAGATTCTAAACACATGTAAGGACATTCTGCACAATTTTCATTAAATTCTCAATATTTTGAAAATAGGTACAAAACATCCTTAAGTATCTTGTTAATTAAAATTTTTAGAATTTTAAAGATACAGAATTTTAAAAATATTATTTATATTTCAATCAAAAGCTCGAAAATTTTCACTTTAAGAAGCCTATTTAAATATCAAAATTAACAGAGAAATTATTTAAAAAAAAATCCAACAAATCGTAGTTAAAATTAAGTTTTTAGCTCACTGATCTGCAAATTAAAATCCTTATAACTTGTGAACGCTTCAGTGAATCGATTTAAAAAATTGCACTGAAGATTCTAAACATATTCAAGGACATTCTGCACAATTTTCATTAAATTCTCAATATTTTGAAAATAGATACAAAATATCCTTAAGTATCTTGCTAATTAAAATTTTTAGAATTTTAAAAAGATACAGAATTTTAAAAATATTATTTATATTTCAATGAAAAGCTCGAAAATTTTCAGTCACTTTAAGAAGCCTATTTAAATATCAAAATTAACAGAGAAATTATTTAAAAAAAAATCCAACAAATCGTAGTTAAAATTAAGTTTTTAGCTCACTGATCCGCATCATTCTTAATGTTACATTTCCCATAAGAACACATATTAATTCGATGCAAATTAAAATCCTTATAACTTGTGAACGCTTCTGTGAATCGATTTAAAAATTGCACTGAAGATTCTAAACATATTCAAGGACATTCTTCACAATTTTCATTAAATTCTCAATATTTTGAAAATAGGTACAAAACGTCCTTAAGTATCTTGCTAATTAAAATTTTTAGAATTTTAAAGATACAGAATTTTAAAAATATTATTTATATTTCAATCAAAAGCTCGAAAATTTTCACTTTAAGAAGCCTATTTAAATATCAAAATTAACAGAGAAATTATTTAAAAAAAAATCCAACAAATCGTAGTTAAAATTAAGTTTTTAGCTCACTGATCTGCAAATTAAAATCCTTATAACTTGTGAACGCTTCAGTGAATCGATTTAAAAATTGCACTGAAGATTCTAAACATATTCAAGGACATTCTGCACAATTTTCATTAAATTCTCAATATTTTGAAAATAGATACAAAATATCCTTAAGTATCTTGCTAATTAAAATTTTTAGAATTTTAAAAAGATACAGAATTTTAAAAATATTATTTATATTTCAATGAAAAGCTCGAAAATTTTCAGTCACTTTAAGAAGCCTATTTAAATATCAAAATTAACAGAGAAATTATTTAAAAAAAAATCCAACAAATCGTAGTTAAAATTAAGTTTTTAGCTCACTGATCCGCATCATTCTTAATGTTACATTTCCCATAAGAATACATATTAATTCGATGCAAATTAAAATCCTTATAACTTGTGAACGCTTCTGTGAATCGATTTAAAAATTGCACTGAAGATTCTAAACATATTCAAGGACATTCTTCACAATTTTCATTAAATTCTCAATATTTTGAAAATAGATACAAAATATCCTTAAGATCCAGAAGAGATATAATTCACGTTACCATGGAAGTAATTTTGTAAATTGTGAAGCCCTTCTTGTGCCGTCTGGTTTCAGTGATTATAAAACGTCTAATCCACTTGTCCTTGGCAGGTGCCATTACTTAATTTACATATTGATCAGCGAATTTGATTAATTTTCAATAGCGTCGATATTTCTGATCTGTCATGAGTGCCAAAAATATATAGAAATGTAAAATTTTCATTTTTTTTTCCAATTCCTCCTGATATGTTTGGAAAGCACATATTACTTTACACCTGTTCGCACATTTTTATGGTTTGTGTGATTTTTTTTGCGCTAAAAATCTAAGCGAAGCAAAAATGACAACTGATGACAGATGACGACAGCTGATGGGAACTGTCACTTTGCATCGCGGAACAAACAGAACGAGAAGCGAAAGTCGAGAGGAGCCATCCTATTGGATCGATTCATTGATTGGTCGCCTGATGGGAAATTTTCAAGTGTCTTCCATCATTGATCGATCACAGGCAAGTACGAAGAGAATACTCGGCTGTGATTGGTGAATTTCTTAAGGCCGGGTCTACAATAGGCAATTTAAGGCTCCAGCTTTAAAAAATTGACCAATCACAGTCAAGTATGAATACTCGATTCTGATTGGTCAATTTCTTAAGGCTTATTTCTTAAGGCTTAAATTATTTATTGTGGACCCGGCCTAAGTGTGGGTCCACAACCTTGCTTTAACTGACGGAGTCGTAAGAAACTAACCAATCGTATTCAATTATTCTTCTCACATTCAACTGTGATTGGTTAAATTTTTACGACTTCGTCACTTAAAGGTCATTCTACAATAGAGTCGTAAAGTCGTAAGTCGTAAGAAACTGACTAATCACAGTTGATTATTCTCCTGAACTTCAACTGGGATTGAACCCTTAAAGATTGATAACCTTAAAGGTCATTCTACAATAGAGTCGTAAAGTCGTAAGTCGTAAGAAATTGACCAATCACAGTTGATTATTCTCCTGAACTTTAACTGGGATTGGTCAATTTCCTTGACTTTACGACTCTATTGTAGAATGACCTTTAAGGTCATTCTACAATAGAATCGTAAAGTCGTAAGTCGTAAGAAATTGACCAATCACAGTTGATTATTCTCCTGAACTTCAACTGGGATTGGTCAATTTTTACTGACTCTATTGTAGAATAATCTTAAAGGTCATTCTACAATAGAGTCGTAAAGTCGTAAGTCGTAAGAAATTGACCAATCACAGTTGATTATTCTCCTGAACTTCAACTGGGATTGGTCAATTGGTCATCGGATTGGTCCAATCGGAGGGCCAATAGAGTTATTTTCCCTCTCTGGGAAAATTTCATCTTTCGCCGCGTTTTCATGAACGTGAATAATTTTATTTTAATGTATTTCATGCATGTATGGAAATTATCATATATAATATTTAAATTATTAATATATAGATATACTATATAATAAATAAATTAATTAATAAATATATGTACAGGGTGTTTCAGATCATCCATTCAGTATCCACTCATTTAAAAACTAGAGAAGTGGTTATTTAAAAAAAGTAAAAACATTTTCTTTATAAATCGGGTGCGCTCTATCGAATGGTGATATTTTCAACTTTTGGTTTCGCCTGGAAATAGGCGGTTCAGACCGGAAGTGCATTTTTTTAAATGGAACCTCCTATTTTTCATTGCATATTCTTGTAGCTTACCTCGAGAGCTTTTCGAAACATTATAATAAAGTATTTTTTCATTTAGTACTTTTCGAGTTATGAGATTTGAAATTATTTCTTAATTTTACATAAACCATAAAATATCTTGTAAAATATTCATTTTTCGATTACCTTACTTTAATACTTTTATGTAGAAAATAATGAGAGAAATCAATTGTATGATGTAAAGAAAGCATATAGTGAATCAAGAAAAATATGAAATTGTTAATTGCAAATTACATATTTTTTTCTTAGAATATTCTTTGCTGTATTAGGGCATAGAATATTGCTGTAACATTTCAGCAACATTGCAATATTATTAATATTGTTGTAACATTGCAGCAACATCACAGCAATATTAATATTAATATTATTCTAACGTTAGAACAATATTAATAATATTGCTGCGATGTTGCTGAAATGTTAGAACAATATTAATAATATTGCTGCGATGTTGCTGAAATGTTACAACAATATTAATAATATTGCTGAAATGTTACAACAATATTAATAATATTGCTGAAATGTTACAACAATATTAATAATATTGTTGAAATGTTACAACAATATTAATAATATTGCTGAAATATTATAACATTTCAGCAACATTGTAGCAATATTATTAATATTATTGTAATATTCAGCAATATTATTAATATTGTTGTAACATTTCAGCAATATTATTAATATTGTTGTAACATTTCAGCAACATCGCAGCAATATTATTAATATTGTTCTAACATTTCAGCAACATTGCAGCAATTTTATTAATATTATTGTAAACATTTTAGCAATATTATTAATATTGTAATATTGCAGCAACATTGAAATTAATCCCGATCTACAATAAATAATTTAAGCCCTAAGCCTTAAGAAATTGGCCAATCACAGTCGAGTATTCTCTTCATACTTGACTGTGATTGGTCAATCTCTTAAGGTCATTCTAAATAGAGTCGTAAAGCCGTATGTCGTAGAAATTGACCAATCACAGTTGATTATTCTCCTGAACTTCAACTGGGATTGGTCAATTTCTTACGACTTACGACTTTACGACGACATATATTAAGGTCAGTTCTACAATAGAGTGTAAAGTCGTAAGTCGTAAGAAATTGACCAATCACAGTTGATTATTCTCCTGAACTTCAACTGGGATTGGTCAATTTCTTACGACTTACGACTTTACGACTCTATTATAGAATGACCTTAAGTCATAAGAAATTGGCCAATCAGTTGATTATTCTCCTGAACTTTAACTGCGATTGGTCAATTTCTTACGACTTACGACTTTACGACTCTATTGTAGAATGACCTTAAGTCATAAGAAATTGACCAATCACAGTTGATTATTCTCCTGAACTTTAACTGGGATTGGTCAATTTCTTACGACTTACGACTTTACGACTCTATTGTAGAATGACCTTAAGGTTATTCTACAATAGAATCGTAAAGTCGTAAGTCGTAAGAAATTGACCAATCACAGTTGACTATTCTCCTGAACTTCAACTGGGATTGGTCAATTTCTTACGACTTACGACTTTACGACTCTATTGTAGAATGACCTTTAAGGTCATTCTAATCGTAAGTCGTAAGAAATTGATCAATCACAGTTGATTATTCTCCTGAACTTCAACTGGAATTGGTCAATTTCTTACGACTTACGACTTTACGACTCTATTGTAGAATGACCTTTACCCTCTGAGGACAATCGTGGACATTGGCTTTGTAGTTCATGCCCACGTTAATGTTCACAGAGGGAGCATCGCTTCCAGGAATCACCTGAAAGCAGGCCACGACATCTCTCGGTCTTCTCTCTGGTACACATTCCCGTTCCGGGTTCCATTCGTCTCGAGGTATTTTGGAGGAAGGAAACGAAAAACTGAAACGACATGACTGACGTCGCCGACCAGCGTAAAGTCAATCAGAGTTATCGCTTTAAATGGAGCGATTATCAGAATCACCTGTCCGATGTCGTGAGACAGCTCCTGGAGGAGGATTGTATGGTAGACGTCACTCTGTCCGCGGCTGGGCATCGTATTCACGCGCATCGTATCGTATTGTGCGCTTGCAGCACTTTGTTTCAAGTAAACAAATTGTTTGCCTCGAATCTGGGGATATTAATAATAATTGTAGTAAAATATATAATAGATGTAAAATTATATTATATATATTAATATCATAATTATATTATTATTTTTGTCATATATTGTATATATTTTTGTCATATATTGTATATATTTTTGTTATATTATTTAATTATATTATATATTTTATATTAAATAATTGAATATTTAATATAAAATATATTAAATATTTTTATATATTATTTACGTATAAATAGTATAAATATATAATCGATATAAAACATACAATAAAAGAAAACAAAAATAATAAAAACAATAAAAATTAAAAAATAATAAAAGGAAACATAATAAAAATAAAATAATATAATAATTATAATATAATAATTATAGTAATAATTATAATCATAATCTCTAATAATAATTCCATGACTGTTTTATGTCTATCAATATTTTGAAACTGCAATTCGTTGCATATTTAATAGTAGTAATAATAATTGCATGATTATGCAAAAATTATAATTCTTTCTGAGGCTTATTTTGTTGCTTATAATAGATGTAAAATTGTATATTAATATCATGATATTACATATTGTTAAATAATGTTATATTATTATTTTTGTTATATATTGTATGTATTTTGTTATATTATTATTTAATTATATTAAATAATTGAATATTTAATATAAAATATATTAAATATTTTTATATATTATTTACGTATAAATATATAATAGATATAAAACATACAATAAAAGAAAACAAAAATAATAACATAATAAAAATAACAAAAACATAATAAAAATTAAAAAATAATAAAAGAAAATATAATAAAAATAAAATAATGTAATAATTATAGTAATAATTATAATCATAATCTCAATAATTTTATGATTGTTTTATGTCTGTCAATATTTTGGATATTTTGAAACTACAATTCGTTGCATATTTAATAACAGTAATAATAATTGATGATTGTGCAAAAATTATAATTCTTTCTGAGGCTTATTTTGTTGCTTATAATATATGTAAAATTGTATTATGTATATTAATATCATAATATTATATATTGTTAAATAATGTTATTATTTTTGTTATATATTGTATATATTTTGTTATATTATTATTTAATTATATTAAATAATTGAATATTTAATATAAAATATATTAAATATTTTTATATATTATTTACATATAAATATATAATAGATATAAAACATACATTAAAAGAAAACAAAAATAATAACATAATAAAAATAATAAAAACATAATAAAAATTAAAAAATAATAAAAGAAAACATAAAAATAAAATAATATAACAATTATAGTAATAATTGTGATCATAATCTCAATAATTCCACGACTGTTTTATGTCTATCAATATTAAATACAATTCATTTTACATTTAATAGCAGTAATAATAATTGCATGATTGTGCAAAAATTATAATTCTTTCTGAGGCTTATTTTGTTGCCTACCTATATATTTTGCTTATATAATGCGTTATAGTAGTGTATGATATAACGATATATTAACATAATGACATTAATATATGCTCTAATTATTGTATCGTATAATTTACAGGAAGTTCTCAGTCAAGTGACAGAAGATTATCCGACGATTATTCTGAGTGGCATATCACCTGAAGATATAAAATCGATTATTGAATTTATTTATCACGGCGAAGTTCGGATTCCTGTAGATAATATTAATAGCTTACTCGAGGCTGCACAGTCGCTAAAAATAAGTGGGCTCGTCGATGTTAGTGTCAAATTATTGTTTACTGTTAATTGTGTCCTGCAAACTAAAGCTTCTGAATTTTAAATTTAAATTTAAATTTAAATTTTTCTTGTTATAAAAACTTATATATTGTATCATGAAAAATTTTGAAAAGTGTATAATTGTTTCATTATATATTTTTTTCAATAGATAAATGGATTTGAGGAAAAAGCTATTAAAAGTATAAAAGATTCTACGGAGGAAACTGTCACAGAAGTAGAAAAAATTGAAGAAAATGCAGTTGGATCTTTAGAGAATGACTTGCACGCGCAAAGCACCATTGAAAATTGCATCTCAAGTAAGAAGAAGAAACGTCGCCGCGAAACAGCAAAGAGAGATTACAGCGACGACATGTTGGCTTCTGCAATTAATGATTTAAAATTGGGACAAACTTTAATAGAAGCTGCTACCAAGCACAATATACCACGCTCGACCCTGTACATGCGAGCAAAAGCATTGGGCATACATTTAAATGCGTCAAGAAACGGATATCCTGCAGAATGTATGAGTGCAGCAATAACTGCCGTAATCAGTTAGTGTTCTTTTTATTTTAAATTTGATGTGTTACTCATTCCAACATATTTGTGTTATTAATTATCAATTATACAAATCATTTATACTTTTGTTATTTATTATAAGGTGGTTCAAGCTTACAACATGCATCAGAAATGTTTAGAATTCCTAAAACTGTGTTGTGGAGACGCATACAAAAGGAGGGTTATCAGATCTTGCGTCCTGAGACAAAGAGATCATATGCTTTGGACACACGAGAGGCTGCTGTTAAAGCTTTGGAGAGAGGGGAGAATCTGACAAAAGTTGCTCTAGAATTTAAAGTGAGTTTTGTTTCAATTATTTTCTTTTTTCTCCTTTGTAATTAATTTCACTGATTGGTCAAATTTAATTTAATTTAATAGATGTAAATTAAAATTTAATAAATTTATTATTTTTATAATTATTATTTTTTTATAATTTATTATTTTTATAATTTTGATAAATTAATTATTTTCTCTTTTCTTTGTCTCTTTAAATTTATCTCGTTTGTAATTAATTTCACTGATTGGTCAAATTTCATTTAATTTAATAGATATAAATTAAAATTAAATAAATTTATTATTTTTATAATTATTTTTTTATAATTTATTATTTTTATAATTTTGATAAATTAATTATTTTCTCTTTTCTTTGTCTCTTTAAATTTATCTCGTTTGTAATTAATTTCACTGATTGATCAAATTTCATTTAATAGATATAAATTAAAATTAAATAAATTTATTATTTTTATAATTATTATTTATTATTATTTATATAATAAATTTATTATTTTTATAATTTTGATAAACTAATTATTTTTATAAATTTAATTTAATAGATACCAAAGACTACATTGTTTAGAGATAAAGCACGTCTGGTAGATCAAGGTAAATTGCCCTTGTCGTTTTGGAAGAAACGCAAAACGGAAAATGAGGAATTGAAAAAGTCGCGATTAGAAGAAGCTGTGGCTGCTTGCAAGGGTGGCAAAATGTCGCAAGCCGCAGCATCTATGACGTACCATATTCCGAAAACTACGATATGGCGAAGACTTCAACAAGAAGGGAAAAAAATGGGAAGACTGTCAAACGTAAAAAAGCGACAACAACACGTGATTAATGTGCCACAGCACGATACTGAGATAAAAATACAGGAAGATTCCAGTTTTAGCTATTGTGAGGTAATCTACTGCAAATTATGAACTCTACTAGGTTGAAATTTAATGGTATTTTGCCATCTAATTGTACATATGTATAGGTTTCTTCGGAGATACCTATAACATATATAGATGAGAATAATATGCCTGAAGATTCTGTAATAATCTTGGCGACAGAGGGAATGGAGCAGTTGAATTTCGAAGAAGGAAGACAAATTATTGTGAATGCAGTATGTCAAGTATTGTTTAGTGATAATTTTGCTAATTAACATAGCAAATTTAATTCTCATTTATCGCTACAATTTATTTTTAATCTTTTCAGGAGTCCGGACAGGAATACATTCCGTGTACAATAAGTATTGAAGATAGTTCAAATTATTCAGAAAGTGAAAGTTAATATTAAAAATATGGATACAAGTTAAAATTAATTAATATTAAGTATGTACATAATTGTTTTATATATATATATATATAATGCATTAGATGATTTTCATCATATTGATATTACGCTTATATTTTGCCACTAAAACTTTTTCTGTATAAAGATGAGGTATAGAGCTTTTTCTGTATAAAGATGACAAACGTAAATACATATGTAATGTGAACGAACTTTTATTCGTTCCAATAAAAAGAGGAATTATATATTCTCAGAGTGTATCTTCTCATTCTTGTAGCGTTCACATTATTATTTATAACATTGTCTTCAGTAATCTTTAAAATCGAAATTCACATAGAAATAATCGAGAGTATAATTGATATACCATGTAATTTACTTTCTAATCATGTGTTTTATAAGAGAAAAAATATAGATTCTATCCTCTTAACATAGGGAAAAATATACAGGTTGTATCTTAAAAAGATCCCACTAAGCAAATAGCATTATTCCTGATTAAAAACCGAGTCGAAAAGTCCTGAACCATTTTTTTTCCAAGATTCATTAAATAATTAATCAGATTTAAGTATTAAAAAGATTTCTAAAAAGATGAATTGTTTAAAAATTAATCTTTTCGATTCGGTTTTTAATCAGGAATAATGCTATTTGCTTAGTGGGAGTTTTTTAAGATACACTCTATATATTTAAATATTCCATATTTCTATATTAAATATATTCTATATTCTATATTAAATACTCTATATTTAAATATTTTATTACATATATAATAAAACATTTTTATAATGATATTATTAATTAATAATTTATTATATATAATAATAATTATAATAATATGATAAATTTTATTATATATTATTATAATAAAACGTTATATAATAAAATATGTAATAAAAATTTATAATATAATTTATTATAATTTATTATAAATTTTATTATAAATTTTATTATATTTATATAATAAAAATTTTTAATATATAATTTAGCAATACAACATTTAGTGAAAATTCACAATGTAATAAACAATCTATATAAACTTTACAATATAGTAAAAACATGAAGAAAATTAAATAAATCAAGTCTAACTAAATTAAACAAGAGAAACTAGAGCAGAAAGGAAAAATGATTACATACATACTTAATTATAAAAAAAAGGCAAACCAAGACAAAAATTTATAATATAATTTAAAAATTTATAATATAATTTATTATATATATTTATTATAAATTTTATTATAATATTTATATAATAAAATACAAATAAAAATTTTTAATATATAATTTAGCAATACAAGATTTACAATATAAAAATGAAAATTCACAATATAATAAACAATCTATATAAACTTTACAATATAATAAAATATATTTTATTATATTGTAAAGTTTATATAGATTGTTTATTATATTGTGAATTTTCATTTTTATATTATAATTTTGTATTAAAAATTTTTATTCTATTTCAATAGAAGACTGATTACACACACTAATTATAAATTCCAAAAAAAAGGCAAAACAAGACATTAAAATTTATAATATAATTTATTATATATTATAAATTTTACTATAATATTATATAATAAAATAGAATATATAATAAAAATTTTTAATATATAATTTAGCAATACAAAATTTAATAATTTATATAATATATTTATAAAATATATAATTTATAAAATATATGTTATTATATTGCAAAGTTTATATAGATTATTTATTATATTGTGAACTTTCATTTTTATATTGTAAATCTTGTATTTCTAAATTATATATTAAAAATTTTTATTATATATTCTATTTCAATAGAAGACTGATTACACACACATACAACCACTAATTTTATAAAAAAAGGCATTAAAAACAAGACATTAAACCAAGACATTAAAATTTATAATATAATTTATTATATATTATAAATTTTATTATAATATTTATATAATAAAATAGAATATATAAAAAAATTTTTAATATAAATTTAGCAATACAAAATTTAATTTTATATATTTATAAAATATATATAAAATATTATGAAATATATTTTATTATATTGTTTATATAGATTGTTTATTATATTGTGAATTTTTATATTGTAAATCTTGTATTTCTAAATTATATATTACAAATTTTTATTATACATTCTATTTCAATAGAAGACTGATTACACACACACTAATTATAAATTCCAAAAAAAAAAAGACAAAACAAGACATTAAAAATCTATAAGATAATTTATTATATATTTATTATAAATTTATAATAAAAATTTTTAATATATAATTTAGAAATACAAAATTTACAATAAAAATGAAAATTCACTATAATAAATTCATATAAACAATATATCTATATAAACTTTACAATATAATAAAATATATTTTATTTTATTATAAAGTTTATATAGATTGTTTTTATTATATTGCGAATTTTCATGTTTATATTATTTATGTATTAAAAATGTTTATTACACATTCTATTTCAATAGAAGCCCGATTACACACACACTAATTATAAATTCCAAAAAAAAGACAAAACAAGACATTAAAAATTTATAATATAATTTATTATATATTATAAATTTTATTATAATATTTATATAATAAAATAGAATATATAATAAAAATTTTTAATATATAATTTAGCAATACAAAATTTAATTTTATATATTTATAAAATATATATAAAATATGATGAAATATATTTTATTATATTGTTTATATAGATTGTTTATTATATTGTGAATTTTTATATTGTAAATCTTGTATTTCTAAATTATATATTACAAATTTTTATTATACATTCTATTTCAATAGAAGACTGATTACACACACACTAATTATAAATTCCAAAAAAAAAAGGCAAAACAAGACATTAAAAATTTATAAGATAATTTATTATATATTTATTATAAATTTATAATAAAAATTTTTAATATATAATTTAGAAATACAAAATTTACAATATAAAAATGAAAATTCACTATAATAAAATTCAATATAATAAACAATATATCTATATAAACTTTACAATATAATAAAATATATTTTATTTTATTATAAAGTTTATATAGATTGTTTTTATTATATTGCGAATTTTCATGTTTATATTATTTTTGTATTAAAAATGTTTATTATACATTCTATTTCAATAGAAGCCCGATTACACACACACACTATAAATTTCAAAAAAAAGACAAAACAAGACATTAAAAATTTATAATATAATTTATTATATATTATAAATTTTATTATAATATTTATATAATAAAATAGAATATATAATAAAAATTTTTAATATATAATTTAGCAATACAAAATTTAATTTTATATATTTATAAAATATATATAAAATATTATGAAATATATTTTATTATATTGTTTATATAGATTGTTTATTATATTGTGAATTTTTATATTGTAAATCTTGTATTTCTAAATTATATATTACAAATTTTTATTATACATTCTATTTCAATAGAAGACTGATTACACACACACTAATTATAAATTCCAAAAAAAAAAGGCAAAACAAGACATTAAAAATCTATAAGATAATTTATTATATATTTATTATAAATTTGTAATAAAAATTTTTAATATATAATTTAGAAATACAAAATTTACAATATAAAAATGAAAATTCACTATAATAAAATTCAATATAATAAACAATATATCTATATAAACTTTACAATATAATAAAATATATTTTATTTTATTATAAAGTTTATATAGATTGTTTTTATTATATTGCGAATTTTCACGTTTATATTATTTATGTATTAAAAATGTTTATTATACATTCTATTTCAATAGAATTACCCGATTACACACGCGCTAATTATAAATTCCAAAAAAAAAAAAACAAGGCAAAACAAGTCAGACACGTAGATATATAATTAGAGATATAACATTTTGCGCAAGTTGGACGCATCGAATGCGTCAGTGCGCGCGCGTATAAATACGACACACGACGCATTCCTCGCTCCTAGCTAGTAATTGCGCGTATCATACAAACACGCGGGTGCAGCCACATTGGCTCCTGCCACGAACAACAGGAGACAGACAGAGAGAGACAGAGCGAACAAGGGACAAGACAAGGAACATCAAAAAAGCGTGTCCATCGGACAGGGGAAGGGAAACCAGGAAATCCTGCCTCCCTCGATCGCGAGTGGATCGCGGACCCTCCCGTTCGAGCAACCAGCCGGAAAAGATTTACGTCTCGCGCGAGGACATGCCGGACAGCGGGGCCGTCTACCAGCCGACGACGGTCGGCTACACGTACGACAGCGGCGGTGACGGGACGGGCGGCGGCGGCGGCGGCGGCGGGGGCGGCCTCAGGCACGGCTTCTGGCGCATCATGTCCAGGCACAAGCTCAGCTCGAGGAAGTGGCTGGAGTGGGTGCTGCTGTCGGTCGCCCTCTGCTTCTTCGTCGCCGGCCTCACGACGATGCTCGTCAGCCTCGTCTGCGCGGACTCGTCGTCACAATCCGCGAACCAGGAGGTAAAGTCGCGACCCTCGAGGTGATGTCATTTTTTTTTGCAATTTGTTTATTTATTTATTCTGGAATTTATATTTCGAATTTATGTGTATGATCGTCTGATGTCTGATCAAAGTGTATGATAATAATAATATATAATAATGTGTAATATATATAATATATATATAGGGTGTCCCAAAAGTCATCTCGGACCAGTCGAATATTTTATAAATTATTATGCATTTATTATGCATTTTAGAAAGAAATGTTTCAGACAAAAGTTGTGTGGCTTGAAGGGGGTCATAAGGTGGTGTCATTGGTTTGACCTTGAAGAGTCGCCTGAAGGTCACGTGAAGGTCATCTTCAATTTTTTAAATGGAACCACCTATTTTTTATTACATATTCGTGTAGCTTATCTCGAGAGCTTTCCAAAACACTATAATAAAGTATTTCTTCTTTGAGTACTTTTCGAGTTATGAGGCTTGAAATAATTTCTTAAATTTGCATAAACCATAAAATATCTACTAAAGTATTCATTTTTCGATTATCTTACCTTAATAATTTTATGTACAAAATAATAAGAGGAATTAATTGATGTAAAGAAAACACATAATTGTTTCGAAAAAAAAAATGTAATTGTTAATTGCAAATTTTTGTAGATTGAGGCGCTTCAGAGATTTCAAGGTCATCTCCATTTTTTAAATGGAACACCCCATTTTTTATTACCTATTCTTATAGCTTATCTCGAGAGCTTTTCAAAACACTATAATAAAGTATTTCTTCATTGAGTACTTTTCGAATTATGAGGTTTGAAATAATTTCTTAAATTTGCATAAACCATAAAATATCTAGTAAAATATTCATTTTCGATTATCTTACCTTAATAATTTTATGTACAAAATAATAAGAAGAATCAATTGGTGTAAAGAAAAAGATAGTTGTTTTTAAGAAAAAAATAATGTAATTTGCAATTAACAATTACATATTTTTTTTTAAGAACAATTATGCGTTTTCTTTACACCAATTGATTCTTCTCATTATTTTGTACATAAAAGTATTAAGGTGAGATAATCGAAAAATGAATATTTTACAAGATATTTTACAGTTTGTGTAAAATTAAGAAATGATTTCAAGCCTCATAACTCGGAAGGTACTTAACGAAAACTAATTTAATTGTAGTATTTTGGAAAGCTCTCGAGATAAGCTACAAGAATGTGCAAAAATATACAGGGTGTTCCATTTAAAAAATTCAAAGTGACCTTCATGTGACCTTCAAACGACTTTTCAAGGTCAAACCAATGACGCCATCTCATGGTCCCCTTCGAGCCATACAACTTTTGTCCGAAACATTTCTTTCTAAAGTGCATAGTTTATGAAATATTCAACCAGTCCGTGACTTTTGAAACACCCTGTATAACAATAATACATAATAATATAAGTGTATAAATTTGCCTGTATAAATTTGTAGATATGTATGGGTGTCAGGAGGTACAAATGAATTGGCTTGTCCAGGTAAAGTCTGGGGATCATACAACGATGGCCACAAATGTGGCGCAACAGATGGAGAACGCGGGGAGCGGTTCCGTGGCCCTGGGCGCGGGTATGATGCTGGTGGGAGTGCTGCTCGGCCTGATCTGGGCCTGGCTCGCCTTCTTCCGTCGCAGCAAGTCGCCGAGGAACGGGATGGCTGGCGGCAGCGGTCAGGTAAGAGGCCCAAAGTTTCAGTTCAGCGTTCAAATACCTCAGATGTATTTTGCGCCTATGATTTTATTTCTCACCGGTGAGCCATCCGCTCACCGGTTACGTTCTGTACGTTTTTCTCGTTTTTCTTTATCTTATGTGTATACGCGTTGCTATGAGGAAAGATGTTGGGCGGTTTGAATCCATCGACTGACTTGCTGGTGGGTTCCACTTCGCAGTACGGGCCAGTACTCACTGAGGTGCCGAGTCAGCTGAAGATGAAGCAAGACCTACCGGCCGTGCCGCTCTCCGATCAAGAGGAGGAGACCCACACGCTAATGCAAGACCCGGCGAGCCCGCCGTCCGTCTCCGTTGGATCCAGCACCATCGCTAATCAGATTCAAGGTTGAGCGAGGCGACCCGGGGTCGTTCAGCAACGCTTCGATTGTATAAATATCTGTAACGCGTTCCCGAATGAGTTTAACTGTTAACTTAGCGACTCTGCAAATTGCCTCGTTTCGTTTGAGATCGGCTGTCGACCTCTCCTCGAGTCGCGGCATGTGATGCTGCTGACACCGATCTTGTGATTTCTTTATGGTTTTTACGAGGAAATTTTCAAGGGACCCCTCCCTCAGGTAGAACATGAGACTCATAATGACACGATTATGAGGTCTAAAGTTACCTAAAGTTACCTAAAAGTTACCTGAAGGTTTTTAGAAAAATCATAATAATCTGATTTGATATACTTTTGGCAATGTTTTCAATTATTAATACCATTTTTTATATATATATTATGCAATTACTTGTTTATTTAATTATTCTTGTATATTTCAATTATATTTAAGCAACATAATTTTTTTAATAATAATTTAAAATTATATAATGCGATTATTGAACTTAAAAATTTATTATTCTTCTTGTCATCTTTAACTCATTTTTTAATCATTTTTGTTTAGGTAACTTTTAAGAGATAAGTAAAATCATGATGACATCATTATGACGTCACCTAAAAGTCATTTTAGAAAAATCATAATCTCATTTGATATACTTTTGGCAATGTTTTGGTGACTTATTTTTCATATTAAATAATTCTAGAGAACTCTGTTGAAGAATATATATATATACTTCGTTTATGAAATCTTAAGAATCAATCATAATAATATCATTTTTTATAAATATTACGCAATTACTTGTTTATTTAATTATTCTTGTATATTTGAATTATATTTAAGCAACATAATCTTTTTAAAATTATACAATGCGATTATTGAATTTAAAAATTTATCATTCTTCTTGTCATCTTTAACTCATTTTTTAATCATTTTTGTTCAAGTAACTTTCAAGTGATAAATAAAATCATGATGACGTCATAATGATGTCACCTAAAAGTCATTTTAGAAAAATCATAATCTCATTTGATATACTTTTGGCAATATTTTGGTGACTTATTTTTCATATTAAACAATTCTCTCAGCGAACTCTGTTGAAGAATATATATATATATATACTTCGCTTATGAAATCTTAAGAATCAATCATAATAATATCATTTTTTATAAATATTACGCAATTACTTGTTTATTTAATTATTCTTGTATATTTGAATTATATTTAAGTAACATAATCTTTTTAAAATTATACAATGCGATTATTGAATTTAAAAATTTATCATTCTTCTTGTCATCTTTAACTCATTTTTTAATCATTTTTGTTCAGGTAACTTTCAAGTGATAAATAAAATCATGATGACGTCATAATGATGTCACCTAAAAGTCATTTTAAAAAAATCATAATCTCATTTGATATACTTTTGGCAATATTTTGGTGACTTATTTTTGATATTAATTCTATCAAACTCTGTTAAAGAATATATACTTATAATATATACTTCGCGTATGAAATCTTAAGACTCAATCATAATAATATCATTTTTTATATATATTACACAATTACTTGTTTATTTAATTATTCTTGTATATTTCAATTATATTTAAGCAACATAATTTTTTTAAAATTATACAATTCGATTATTGAACTTAAAAATTTATCATTCTTCTTGTCATCTTTAACTCATTTTTTAATCATTTTTGTTCAGGTAACTTTTAAGTGATAAATAAAATCATGATGACGTCATAATGATGTCACCTAAAAGTCATTTTAAAAAAATCATAATCTCATTTGATATACTTTTGGCAATATTTTGGTGACTTATTTTTGATATTAATTCTATCAAACTCTGTTAAAGAATATATACTTATAATATATACTTCGCGTATGAAATCTTAAGAATCAATCATAATAATATCATTTTTTATATATATTACACAATTACTTCTTCATTTAATTATTCTTGTATATTTCAATTATATTTAAGCAACATAATCTTTTTTAAAATTATACAATTCGATTATTGAAAAAATTTATCATTCTTCTTGTCATCTTTAACTCATTTTTTAATCATTTTTGTTCAGGTAACTTTTAAGTGATAAATAAAATCATGATGACGTCATAATGATATCATTATGAGTTTCATGTTCTACCTGGGGAAATATTTCTCATTCTTTTAATTTGCCCGAACTTTGTTTATATCTTATGGCGTAGAGAGAGGTTCTTTCTTCTTTTCAATAAGCACAAGCGCGCGATTTTAAGAGATCTCATTTATAGTACATTTAGTATACTTGGTACTTAGTCCTCTCTGTGTTTGCCTGCACATTCCTCCACTCCGTCCACTACCATCATTAATATGTTAAGTGAGCATTGGATCCAGATGGAAAGAAAGAGCATGCGATACAAGGATGAGAAACAGTTGCATTATGACTGCGTGAGACTCTAAAAGTAATCTTTTATATCAAAGGCACACACTTGGACTTGCTATAAAATATATATTTCTTTTTCTAACTTGCATTTATATATTATTGAATAAATATACAGTTAACTTTATAACTCTATAAACATATTTTGGGCAAATTTGCACGCGTCTGAGTAAAGTTGAATTATCTTGCCTTGATTTTAACGCGCTTTTTATATTGATAATATTGAACTAAACGAACGAAACAGTAACAGCAATCGTCATTGACAATATGTACTGTAAATTAAACATCATATACATTGGTATATATGCATTAAGTCAATAATTGTTACTGTATTTAATACATACACAAAATATTATGTATATATTAGTATAATGTGTATAAAAACGTAGGAGGAAATATGGACTGCAACCTTGAAAGACGGTTGATTTAAGACACGCTGTAATGCACAATTTTTTTTATCTCGTTTTGGCTTATTTATATTTAATTTATATTGTGCGTATAATTTTATATCGCACATAATTTTGTTACAAAATGATTTTATATAATACATTCGTTTTGACGAAATGTCTATTGCACTGACGCACTCTTTGTGATTTTATCAAATTAAATTAATTGATCTCGTATGTATAAACATAAAGAATTTATCTTTCCTGCCAAAAATACAACAGGTCATATGAGATTATTAATTTCGACGTGATACATACATAATATTGTATAAAGCACTGATTCATTAATAATATAATTTTTATACATTTACTGTTTTTACTAAAACAATGTGTTTGCTTGTGTAATGTTGTGAGGATTAATTTTTGAAGGAATTGGAAAGGATGACCTGTAAGTTTGTCTGAATTCAATGCTGTTATAGATCAAGCACTTGTATAACACCTTCATTTTTTAACATTTGTATGAGATCCCTATTATATCTGTGTTATTGAGTACATATACTAATTTATGTAAATGTCCTGGGATATATATATATAAGATAAATAAATACATAAAAATATAAATTATAGTTCCCTTTCTATGCTTTTAAGAATATTGATAAATATCGATCATATAAAAGGTATATAATGTAAGGCATACCTTTTTCTACATTTCTTACAAGAGATATACGAAATATATAAGTAATTAAAAAATAATTATATTATTATTATATTATTATATTATTAATTATTATTTAATAATTATTATTATATTATTTTTATTTTTTGATTATTTAAGCCAAATTTTTATTAAAAATTTATTTATCTAAGTAATATATTTATTTTTTATTTACTTATATATCTATAAAAATAATTATTTTATTATTTTATATATCTTTCATTCATTTATTATTTTTATTCATTCTTTATTATTTTATATATCTCATTCATTTATTTTTATCTAAAATTTTTTATTCATTTATTTATTTTATATATCTATAAAAAATAATATAATTATTTTTATAGATATATTAAATATATCTAAAAAATATAATTATTTTTATAGATATAAAAATAAATAATGAAAAAAATAATGTAATTATTTTTATAGATATATAAAATAAATAAATGAATGAGATATATAAAATAATAAAGAATGAATAAAAATAATATAAAATAAATAAATATATAAAATAAAATAAATAATGAATATAAAATAAATAAATATATAAATAAATGAATTTTATATATCTATAAAAATAATTATATTATTTTTATAGATATATAAGTAAATAAAAAATAAATATGTTATTTAGATAAATAAATTTTTAATAATTAGAGATTAACTCAAATAATTCAAAAATTACAAAAAAATTTTTATTTAAAATAATTATATTATTTTTATAGATATATAAGTAAACAAAAAATAAATATGTTATTTAAATAAATAAATTTTTAATAATTAGACAACTCAAATAATTAAAAAAATTTTTAAATAATTTTTTTTATTTAAAATAATTATATTTTATTTTATATAGATATATAAGTAAACAAAAAATAAATATATTCTTTAGATAAATAAATTTTTAATAATCAGAGATTGTCTCAAATAATTAAAAAATTAAAATTCTTTTTCTAAATAATTTTTTTTTATTAAAAAAAATTTATGATTCAAAAAATGATAAACATATCATTTTTGTGAGCATATCTAATCTTTCATAAAGTATCTGATAAAATAATTGATTGATTGAGATATTCTTATTTTTAATTTGGACAAGGATCATCGATTTCGAACGTCAAGTTTCGTTCAGTAAAGTTTGAGGGAGCGAAAATAAACGATAAGAGTTAACAGAAATATTGAAAAATCCTCATTATTCGATATCATTCAATCTGCATAAATAAATCGTACGCATTTGACAAAAACTGAGCCAGCCCAGATGCTCGTTCTCGATAACACGAGGTTAACGCGTTTGACATTTCTATCAGCTGTTCAATATGGCCGTCTACGATGGTCGGCGAGACACGGTTCTCCCGAATTGTTGGAGAAACGCCCACGTTAGAACGTAATGTGGAGCCGGTAAACGTGATCAGAGGACTCTAAAAAAAAAAAAAAAAAAAAGACTGCGAAGAATATCTCAGCCTCGCGATGGCCGGCAACGGTGAAGTGCTGGAGGGATTTATATGTCCTATATGCATGACCGATTTCAAGGCACCCAACCACTTGACCAAGCATTTCGAGGAGGTTCATAATGATGATCCTGAAATTCTAAAATCGTTGAAAGGTGAATATGACTCTTTTTATTTATTTATTTATTTTTTTTTTCTTATTATTTTGTCAACGAACAAGTGCACAAAGTTGTAGCACAAGTCAATGCGAAGTGAATATCACAGGAGTTTGCGTGTTGCAGATTTGTTTGGCAAAGCCAAGAAAAAGATTCTGAAACAGGACGATATTCCAGAGACGTTTCAGAGTTCAGTTCCGCAGGACAAGAGGAGAAGTCCTGAAATTAACTGGGGACCACAAGAAATAGGTGCAAATATATTCTGCGTTATTTGCGAATAAATAAATTAGATTAGGAAGTGGAAGCTTTAATTGATTGATTTACTATTATCAAAAACTGGAACAGATATATCATCTCGTGTGACTAATTTTTCAAAATTTCAGGTGCAATTACAACTCACACAAAGTACTTTAAGGACGTAAGAAACGCTCGATTGGAGAGATATGCTTATGAAACGAATAAACTTCTTATAAGACTAGATAAATTATTAAATAATTTACCATCGGATCCTGTCGATAGAAAAGGTAAAAATATATATATAAAATATATATAAAAATATATATAAAATATATATAAAAAAATATATAAAATATACAGGATGGACCAATAACTCTGTCCACCAGGAATATCTCCGTTATTTTTAGAGATACAAAAATTTTGTACTTATAAAAGTTGTACGGTACCAAGAAGGCCGTAATATGCTACTAATAATTTTTTTGTAGGTGGAGACACTTCAGAGATTTCAAGGTCATCTCCATTTTTTTAAATGGAATCCCCCCTTTTTATTACCTATTCTTATTGCTTATCTCGAGAGCTTTCCAAAACACTATAATAAAGTATTTCTTCATTGAGTATTTTTCGAGTTATGAGGCTTGAAATAATTTCTTAATTTTACGTAGACCATAAAATATCTAGTAAAATATTCATTTTTTTATTATCTTATCTTAATACTTTTATATACAAAATAATGAGAGAAATCAATTGGTGTAAAGAAAACACAGTTGTTTTTAAAAAAAAAAAAAATGTAATTTGCAATTAACAATTTCATATTTTTTCTTAGAAACAACTGTATGTTTTCTTTACACCTATTAATTCCTCTCATTATTTTGTACATAAAAGCATCAGATAAGATAATCGAAAATGAATTTTTACTAGATATTTTATGGCCCTCACTAACTCGAAAAGTACTCAATGAAGAAATACTTTATTATAGTGTTTTGGAAAGCTCTCGAGATAAGCTATAAGAATAGGTAATAAAAAATGGGGTGTTCTATTTAAAAAAATGGAGATAATTTTGAAATCTCTGAAGCGCCTCAATCTACAAAAAAATTATTAGTAGCATATTATGCCCTTGGTACCGTACAACTTTTATAAGTACAAAATTTTTGTATCTCTAAAAATAACGGAGATATTCCAGGTGGACAGAGTTATTGGTCCACCCTGTATATAAATAAATAAATAAATATATATATATATATAAAGAAACCCTTATAATAGAAATGTATAATAGAAATGTAATCTAAAAAAAAATTAACAGTTCACGAACGAGCTATCGTGCCATGGATTGACGAGAAGGATGTGAAATTGTGCCCTAATTGTGCAAAGAGTTTTCACTTGGCGAGACGAAAACATCACTGCAGACTTTGTGGAGCAGTCATGTGCCATAATTGTACAGTATTTCTCTCTCTAAGTGACGCACGTATGTAAGATACATATAACATTGATGATACAGAAAAGTTTCCAAAGTTACATCTGACAAAAACCTAAAAAGTATTTTCCTTTTTGTAGGAAAAATGACTAGTCCTGTGTCTATACAAGACGATTCTGCTCTGTCCTCTACGTCGGAACGAGCTCTCTCCGAGAGAATAGTCCGGGCAGGCATTGGTCTCACAAAGTTGGCACGCTCACCCTCCAACGGTAGCTTGAACAGTGTCTTATCATTAGTCAATGACCCGGCTAGCGGTGAGCAGCACTTTAGAGTTTGTACTCATTGTATAAATTTACTCGACGCGAGAGAAATGCAAAAGGCCAAGCAGTTCGCCAAACCGATTGTCTGTGAGTTTTACGAGAAAATGCGGGGGTACATGAGCGAGGCCTCGCAGCATTTAGCAATGTACAACAAAATGTGGGAGTCGTTACAGTATGTGAACCTTTATACATCATGTATTAAGATAACATTCATATTAAATGCACGAGATATTACGTTAAAAATTGTTACATTAAAATTTATACATTAAATATTATTTATACATTAGATCAGGGTTGGCATTGTTTTAAACAATGTGTTTAAAACTGTTTGATTAAAACTTGTTTAAAACAGTGGACACTGTTTTAAACATTTTTGTTTTAAACTACTTTTGTTTTAAATTACTGTTTAGAATCGTTTCAAATATCGCAAATAAAATATATGATTATTTGGAAAAGAAATTGTAAAAAAAGTCAAAAACAAACAAAAACTAATAGATGTGTATATTGCAAAAAAGTTTTTGTTTTAATGTTTTTAGTTTTTTTATTTATATTTATGTAACATATAGATATAAAAATATAAATAATAAAATAAAAATGATAAGATGGGTATTATTTTAGCAGAATATTTATTTTTGGATATTAAATAACAATCAATACAATAAAGATTATTTAGAAGATATTGACTGATTTTACATTTTAGCATTTTAAATTAATAGTACATAACTCATAGCAGATCAGTAGTTCTAAAAAAAATTCTTTTTTTAAAAAGAAGAATTGAGATTTTTTTATTTTTCTTTTATTTATAATTTATGTTGAGAGTTAAGCATGAGGTTACTTAATAAGAATAGGAAAGGAACCAAAGTATTATATATTAAATATTATTAACTAGAACTTTTTTCTCCAAAAATAAATAACTCCAAAAATATTCTGCTAAAATAATACCCATCTGATCATTTTTATTTTATTATTTATATTTTTAATAGCGTTGTCAATTTTGGCAACGTTATTTACAGTTAACGCTAGCGAAAAATTTAAATATTTACACAGATCAAAGCTATTAAGTGTTTTTTGCTTGTTTAAAACATGCTTTTTTTTTTAAAACATGTTTTTTTTACTTTACTTGAAAACACAAATAAAACAAAAAACATTGTTCTAAACAAACAAAAAACAATGTTTTTTGTTTAAAATAAAAAAAAACAAATTTTTTGCCAACCCTGCATTAGATATTACATTAACAATGTATACATTAAATATTATTTATACATTAGATATTACATTAAAAATTATTTAATTGATATGCAAACTTATATCGCACGCATAAATATTCAAAAAATAATTAATATATCAGAAATGCATCGAAAATTATTTTGGAAAATTATTTTAGAGAAGGAGAGACTACGTACGACGTGGAGGACGCTCAATCGTTGCGAGTCAAGCTGGCAAAGTTGGGAGAAAATATAGATGCAACCAGCAAAAAGATTCTCATCCTCGGCGCGAAAAAAGACGCGCAAGACTCGCAGGAGATACAGAGCCAAGAATTGCGTCTGTATCAGATGGTTAGAACATCGGCAATGATATTTTTAAAGGAAGAGTTATTAACTCTGCAACCTTTATCCTCGGTAGAGGAATATGTAGCTTTACGAGAGGAACGTCAGAAAAGAATAGAAGCCCGAATAGCGTACGAGCGACAATTGGAAGAAGAGCAACGAGAAAAGTTCAAGGAACAGCGCAAGAGAGATACATGGAATTTACATAGCAGTCCTTCCATGAAAGTCAACCAGGTAATTTGTACTGACAAGGCAACAGAGTTAATAGTTGAAAAACTTAATTCTAAATCATGCCAAGTCGCAAAAGTCTAATCTTCAATTTGATTTTTACATATTTTGTAGCTTTCTTTCGTGTCAAACATATGCAATGAGCTTAACTTTTCAAGATAAAAGATATACAGGGTGTCCCATTTTAAATTACACACCTAAATATCTCCCGAATAATACGTTTTACAGAAAAATGTTTCAGACAAAAGTTGTATGGTTTCGAGGAGGCTATAAGATGGTATCATTGGTTTGACCTTGAAGAGACATTTGAAACTCATGCGAAGGTTACTTCAATTTTTTTAAATGGAACACCCTATATATTTTTGCATATTCTTGTAGCTCATCTTGAGTGCTTTCCAAAACACTATAATTAAGTTAGTTTTCATTAAATACTTTCCGAGTTATGAGGCTTGAAGTAATTTCTTAATTTTACATAAACCATAAAATATCTATTAAAATATTCATTTTTCGATTATCTTATTTTTATGTACAAAATAATGAGAGATCAATTGGTGTAAAGAAAACATACAGTTGTTTTTAAAAAAAAATATGGAATTTGCAATTAATAATTCCATATTTTTTCTTAAAAATAACTGTATGTTTCCTTTACACCAATTGATTCTTCTCATTATTTTGTGCATAAAAATACTAAGGTAAGATAATTGAAAAATGAATATTTTACTAGATATTTTATGGTTTATGCAAAATTAAGATATTATTTCAAGCCTCATAACTTGGAAAGTACTTAATGAAAACTAACTTAATTATAGTGTTTTGAAAGCTCTCCACATGAGCTACAAGAATGTGCAAAAATATATAGGGTATTCCATTTAAAAAAATTGAACTGACCTACACGTGATCTTCAAATGACTCTTCAAAGTCAAACCAATGGTACCACCTTATGGCCCCCTCGAAACCATACAACTTTTGTCTGAAACATTTTTCTGTAAAACATATTATTCGAGAGATATTTAGATGCGTAATTTGGACACCCTGTATATTGTTAAAATTTAAAATGAACTTAATTTAAGATTAAGTTTAAAATTTCTGAAAAATAAAATAAATGAAGAAGATTGAGTTTGAAATACAAGTTGATCGATGATGTAGTTAAATTAGAAATTTTCTGACAGTAAAAAAATTTTTAGGCACCGACAGTTGTGACTCAGTCTCAAGGTTGGGGTCCGTCCAACGTCACATCCATCATGTCTTCCTCCATGGATCCAATAATTGAACAAATGAGCAATCTTCGAGCATACATTAAGCAAGCCCGCGCAGATTGCAAGTATGACGAGGTTGCGACACTAGAAAGCAATCTTCGGGAGCTTCAAAGTGCCTACTTTGCTATGAAACAGAGTAATAGCAATGATGGCTAGGTATAAGAGCAACTTACATCTCAACATACAGTGTTGAACTCTTCTCTTATAGTAAACAATTGTATTTCCTATTAATTTAATAAATCTTCTCTCTTGTATCACATGTAAAATCTTCATATACACATTGTGAAGCAATATACCTGAGCCACATAAATGCACAGATGATGAAATATATATTGAAATAGTTTAAGATTTAATGAGAGTATAAAAGTCACAGACTATTATTTTTTTAATGCATATTTTAAGCATTAAATTGTGATTTTTAGTTACTTATCTTTCTTCTTTTTATAAACTACAAATTTTTTTATAAACTATAAACTAAGAAAAGCATTAAATTGTGATTTTAATTTCTTATCTTTCTTCTTTTTATAAACTAAAAATTTTTTTATAAATTTTTTATAAACTAAAAAAAACATTAAATTGTTATTTTAGTTCCTTATCTTTCTTCTTTTTAATAAATTAAAAATTTTATAATCAAAAAATCTCTGGCTTTCGCACATTTGTATACTTTTCTCGAGATTACAAGAATATTTTTGTTATCTACTTATGAGTAAATTTTGGTAAAAACGAAAAAATTAACTCATTACATTTTTTATTGATAAAAAAAATACAATTTACTTGAGTGGAATAAATCGTGAAGAATGCGTAGCACCGATACCAGGCCTACCATGTTTGACAGGTTTGTACGTAACGGAGAATTCTCCGAGGTAATGACCAATCATTTCTGGTTTGATTTCAACCTGATTGAAGGTTTTGCCATTGTACACGCCCACAATCGAACCGACCATTTCGGGGACAATGATCATATTGCGCAAATGAGTCTTGACAATTTCAGGCTTTTCATTTGGTGGCGTTTCCTTCTTCGCTTTGCGCAACTTTTTGACAAGCGCCATAGATTTCCTTTTCAGACCGTGGGAGAAGCGCCTACGTGCTCTCGCATGCATCAAATCCATCAACTGCTCACTGGAAAAATTATTCATTGAAAAAAGGTCCTTTTTTTCCTCACGCTAGATTCGTTTCTTGTATAATTTAGATTTTGAAGATATAAATATGATGTGATAAGTTAGCTTAAGACAAATAAATAGAAATAATTAAAATAATTAAATTTAAAGTAATTAAAATAATTAAATAAAAAATAATTAAAATAATTAAAAATAATTAAATTTAAAATAATTAAAAATAATTAAAATAATTAAAAATAATTAAAAATAATACAAATAATTAAAATAATTAAATTTAAATTTATTAAAATAATTAAAATAATAAAAATAAAGCTTATTTAACTTCAAAATTTATGAATGAAAAAAATATGTAAGATGGATAAATTTTAATTCTTTGTAAATTGAAGCTGAATTGAGGTTATGTTTAAGGAAACAACTCTCGGTGGATCTTACTTTGGCATATCCAGGAGCTGATCGAGGTCCACCCCTCGGAAGGTGAACTTCCTGAAGGTCCTCTTCTTCTTCTGAGTTTCATCTGCCTGTAAAAGATTAAGAGAAAGGAAAAGTGAAATATTCAGCTACCAGATGAGACATTTATCAAATATATATAATTATTGTACATTAATATTGTTTCACTAATATAAATAAATAATTAAGTAAAATGTACAATTGATACAATTTTGCTTGGTGCAATAGATGCGCGAGATTATCTCAGATTTAATACTAAAATTTCGGAAATTTACCTCAGCCATGTTTTCACGTTCTAAACGTTCTACGAAAAGAATAAAACCATCGAAAGCAGCGTTGCTAGACAGGTTTTCACGTGAAATTCGGTGAAACTGATACTGCGCATGCGCGAAAAAATTTACTAGACGACACTAGATGGAAGCCAATAGGATTAATGACAGCAGAGAGAAGCCTGAAGCCGGTTTTCATAGTTCGATAAAGCCGGATCTACATTACCTTCAAAGTTTAATATATAAATTTTATAAATCTCATTTATAAATCTTATTTATAAATCTTATTTATAAATCTTATTTATAAATCTTATTTATAAATCATTCATTTATAATTTAATTTATAAATATAATAAATATTATATTTTTATATTTTAATATAATTTTTTATATAATTTTTATATAAATTTTATTATAAATTAAATCTTAAAAACTTTATCTTATAATATTAATTATTATCTTAATAAAATCATTTTATAAATATAAATCCTATAAAATTTTTTAAATTCTATATAAAAATTAATTATCTTATAATAATTATTTTTTTTTACCAATCTATTTATAATCATCTAACTTATTATCTTTCCCCCTTAATTTCCCAACTCCATCTCTATATTTTATAATTCTTTTTTAATTATTAAAATGAATTTATTTTTAAAAATGTTGTGAAAATAAATATAACGTGTTTTAAAAATAAAAATGTTTTAAAAGTGAAATTTAAATTATCAAAATTATCTCCAGAAATATTAAAGAAATTGCACAATTATTAACGTTTAAGAAATCTTAACATGTCACATTTTATTTTGAAACTTAAAAATATATGTATATTAAATCAAATATAATAATATATTTAATCCAAATGCTATCAATATCAAATTATTATATCCATGTTATTAAATATTTGAATAAATGTATTATTTGATATTGATAACATTATCAATTTGTAAATTGTAAATTATAAATAGTTATAATTGTATTTTATAATTTAACATTGATATTTTAATTGGAAAATATAATACAATTATGACTATAATTATATTATATGAAATTGTATTTACGATTGTTAATTCTTATGTAAATTACACGAAAAATTATCGAAAGTATACGTAAAATGATTGCATAATAGTAATTAACATAATAATAATTTATTAAATAAGGATTGGTATTATTATTGTCTAATGCCAGAAAGATTTAATAGTAGATTAAATATGGATATAGCGTTGTGTATAAATTTCTATTTTTCAAGTAATTGCATATTGTAATTAGGTTTTATTAACTTTTTTGAGAAAAATGATTAGGAACGAATATATTTTGTTAATTAATATAATTTATCCTTTTTGAAAGATTATTTCTAAATACTAGAAATATTAATGTTAGTTTTTAGTTTCTTTTCAGAAACTATTTATAAAATATTGGACATCCATCTAAACTATATAAAAATTTTTATTAAATTTCGTATTATACGTATATTTTGGATATTTTTAATAAATTATATGTTAATTAATATGTTAAATTAATTACATTAATATTTTTGAATAAGATAAAAGAAAAAGAGACAGTAATCGAGAAAACAGATAAAAGGCAATTCAATGATTTGATTATATCTTAAACGTGAATGATTTAAATATTCCGAATAACTCCATAGAAAGGAATAAACATGACAAGTAATGATAATCTTTATGATGTTAACACAAAGGAATAAACCATATAACAATACAAGAACTTGAGGATGAAAATATATTCAATAGAAATTGATAGTGATTGGATACAATTAAAAACTGAAAGACTGTGTGCATACAACCTACTTATTAATAATAATACTATTTTGTAATTATATTAAATTTTATAATTATTATTTAATAATTTAGTTATATAAAGCACATTAAGTTTAAAAATATTATACTGATATCAAAATTATAATAAAATATATAAATAATAATAATATATAAATAAAATATATATAAATAAAGGCTATATTAGAATGATACATATGAATTCTTTATATTTTATATAAAAGAAGAGACATTTAAAATATTTTGCAATATCTACATATTTTTCCTACATTAAGATTTATCGAATCATTCGGTAAAGAAGATAAACATTAATTTAATTATATCGGCTAAAAAGTATCGACTGGACTCAATAAAGTATCTTCTATGTTCTCCCTTAATGTTATAATATTTTTCAAACAAAATTCGAAATTTGGTCTAGCAGCTGCTGAACTCCAGCAACGTTGCATCAACTGGTGCAATGCTGACGGACAGTTAACAGTTTCCGGCAACCTGCCTCCACCAAGTACATAACTTTTCACTTCTTCATTAGTCTTGGCAGCATAAGGTTGTTCACCCAACGATGTAATTTCCCACATTAAAACACCAAATGACCAAACATCGCTTTGAGAAGTAAATCTTCTGATCATCAAAGATTCGGGTGCCATCCAGCGAACAGGAAGCGAATTCTCTCCTTCCTAAAACATGATTTTAACAAAAATTTAATTTTTTTCTGATTCAAGTTGTTCATTTTTACAATATGTGCAAAATAAAAAACGTTATCTCTTGCTATATATAAATAAAAACTATTTATATTTCATATTACTTGAAGAAACAATGCACGATACTATTATGATAAAAAAATGGAAAATATTTTCAAAAGAATTCATTTTTTAATTTTTTTTAATAATTGTATTTACCACGCGATAATAATCATCCATGTAGATATCTCTAGCTAGTCCAAAATCTGCAATTTTAATGACACGATCCTCGCGATTTCTCGAAGATACTAAACAATTGCGACACGCTAGATCTCTATGTACGAAACGCAACTCTTCCAAGTAGCAACAACCTCGTGCAACATCTTCGCACATGGCGAACAAATCATGCAAACGCAGAGCTTGCGAATCGGACGCTTCCAAATTTCGACAATCTCTCAAATATTTTAACAGATCTCCAGTTTCCATTAATTCCAACACTAGAAACGGAGAAATCCCATCTAAAGTAATGCCCAACAATCTTAATATATGTTTGTGTCGAAAATGATTCATAAGCTCGGCTTCCTTTAACAATCTCTTTTTCTCATGGGGAAAAGCATCTTTTCGCAGCGTTTTTAATGCAACAGATATCTCTGTGTCCGATCCTTCTAAGTTCTTCACCTTTCCTTGATACACCTGCGAAATATTTCACACAAATTTACATGCGTACTTTATTAGAAAATATATAGTTTAATGTCACGTAATATTATATTTCACTTTATATTAAATAATTCAATGAAAAATATATAATAAAGTATATATTTGTTGTCTTATTTAAATTTTATATTACTTATAATCTATTATAAAAATTTATGTAATTTATATCTTTATTAGAAAATACATATCTGTTTTGTTGATCCAAAAATTAATTTGAAACATTGCTTGAAAAAATTAATTTTTACCTTTCCGAATGCGCCGCTACCAATAACTTCTGTAAATATAATTTGTTTACGTGCGATTTTAGTTATCGCACATTCATCCGGTAGAATCTTCAATTCTATATCGGTCATTGTTGGAGGAAATTGTTCAGTATTATCTCTGCATTGATGATACACTGTTATAAAATTTCGACTTAATTATGTAATAATATGTATTATAAAATTTACTGTTTTTTAGTAAATTTATTATTTTAAATTTAGTTTTGTATAAGTAAATTACTATTTTCAATAAATTTTTATTAATATTATATCAGATATATATGTATAATCTACAATTCAAGTCAATATCTATATCAAATGTACTTACAATAATAAATGTAGCAGACGCAGATTATAGTAACGATAAAACTCAATGATAGAATTATATATTTTCCAATCGAATTATCACCTATATTAAGCAAAAATATAATTTTAATATCTTCGTGTGTGTGTTTCATTTAAAAACATATTTCTACTTATAACTTTATTACAAAAATTTAAATTTTAGGCCTATTCATATCTAAAAAAATCAGCATATAATATTATAATATCTATGCAGCACAAAATATTACAATTACCTTGCAACAATGTTGCATTATTGCAAATTGCAATGCAACACTGTAGAAATATAAATTAATATGAATTAAACATTAGCGGTATGATATTTATATTTTGAAAACATTGTAAAACTAGAACACTCTTCAATTAATCTATAAAAGTAATGTAATAATATATTTTTTTATATTTGTATACAGGGTGTCATGAAAGTGAGCATAACTTTAAAAAAATTAAGGTAGGTTTGCTCATAATTAGAAGAAAAGTCTTGTACAATTATGCAATATTCGCAATAATTAACGAGAAATATATTAAAGACTACTGTAATAATTAAAACTACTGCTATAATAGGCGTCAAAGCTAGAACACTTATGTTTTCTGTTGCATTAAGCGAATGGTGCTTACCCAAATTAATTTTTATCACATTCGAATCGAATGGCTTTATTGATAATTGATCAAAGTAAAAATTACTTAAAGTAAACTGCAACTTGTACTCTGTAAATGGTGTTAAGTTCTGAATCTCGTAATATCGCTCATATATCTGCACATTGAATTTCTCAGACTTGTTGAGATTGTTGTTTAAATAGCTTATGGAGATAGTATATATAGTAGTTGGTAAATTATATATTTTGCATCCACTCTTTACAACCGGCTCCGGAAGATTTACAATAATGCTGTTTGCCGTTGCAGTCACATTCTCAAAATTATAAATTTTTTCGTCAGGTGTCAAACATCTCATTGGAGGATATGGTTGTGAATATTTATCAAAAGCGTAAATATTATTTATTTCATAATAACCATATTCTTTTGGGGATATTATCTTTTCATATTCGTATATATTTGCACTCTTGAGACTTACGTGTTTCTTTTTTGAAACGTAGATATGATAAGTTTTTTGAGAGATATTATATGCTAAAATGTAAGTGTTTGTTTTGTCAATCGTCATAGATTTGAATATGGTATCGTTCCTGTGTAAAAACGTGTTGCACGTAGAAAGGTTAGTATTTGTGACAATTATGTTATCAATATTTATCCAGTAAATTAACGGTTCCTCATTATTCATGTCATCAATTATTATTTGTTGTACAAATGGCAAAAAATCTTTCCGAATTTGGCAAGTGGATGAATTCATCTGAACAATTTGCATGTTTTTTCTATCAAAATGATATTTCATTATATTATATTGATTCTCCCAATGTATGTTATAATATAAAATTCTAAAAAAGATATAACTACTTTACTCATTATAAAACATTATTTTAATAAAAACAGAAACTTATATGTAGTAAAAATTCGAAATTCTTATAATTATATACTAACTTATTATTATGTTTTACTTATGATCTTAATTATAAAACCACGTAAAATTATAAAAAAATTACAAATTTGCATAAATCTTTAATGTAAAATTATTTTTTCAGGTGAACGTTAAACGTACCCCATAGACGATACAAATAAATGTTGAGAAACGTGAAAGCCATGTCTTTCTTTGAAAATCTTATCATATTTAATTATGCCATTTTCCCACATTGTTAAGTCGAACTTTACAATGTAAGAGTAGTCTGACTCTGAATAGATCCAATATAGATTTCTTGCTACCCAGTCAATGCAGAGATTATGTAGCTTATGATCAAAGCTAGCTATTTTTGTGATATTATTTTCAGTAATCTCCAATGTCATTAGATCTTTTCCGACTGTCCAATAAATTTTATGTTCTTGTACGCAGTAAGCGACATATTTATTTATGGCCAATTGTTTAACGAGATTATTAATAGTATTTGAATCTAAATCTAATATGTCGATACCATCATCCGTTACTAATAATAATTTAGGTATTGGATTTTCATGCGTAGTCGATACATTGATTAAATCCGAGTAAGGACCAGCACCATCTCCAATATATGCACGTACTCGGAAATAATATGTCGTATTAGGTTTAAGATTGTGCACCGTGTGCTCTAATGTTGTAGTTGTGATATTTTTATCGCAGATTTGAATCTGTTTTAAGTCCTCGATAAAAAAACATTGCACTGTGTATCCTTGTATTACTTCATCGATAAATTCAGATTGGTTCCATCTGTAAAAGAAATAAAATTTTAGTCATTTTATATTTAACAAAATTCCGAAACTATATCCATCTTTTTTTTTAGAAAATCGTACATACTTCTTTTTTACATTGATTTGTTTTATTTTATCTTATCTTATTGTATAGATAGAATATATAATTTACTATCATTCATTTTTAGATACACTACTAACTGCAATAAATCAATTGTTTCTTAATCAATCGAAAAATATTTCTTACCTGCGTGAAATTTAAAAGCGGACACAAAGGAAAATTTTCTTTCTGGAGATCGTTTGAAATGGTATAATCTGTCGGCCTAAACGTGATAGTTGCCTTTGTCAGAACTAAACCTTTCAATAATACACATAAAATTGTTCCAAACATAATTTGCATCGTTCGTAAACGTTTGCACTCAATTGGTTTCGATTAAATCCTCAATTAATTGTTTTTCTCACTCTACTAATTTCGATGTGTGAAACGAATTGATATTAATTCACATTTATACATATATATTCGATAAATTTCTTAAAACTCAGTTTTAACGAATCGCAAGTTATTATCTTCTAAAGTTATGTGTTTAAATTTCCCTTTATCGTCACGATCACAGTTTATATCTTAAGATTGAATTAGAGAATCCTTAGTAAGTAAATAATTTCTATTTCTTTTTTCGGAAGAACAAACGATCATGCAAAATGGTGCATATTCATTGGATTATATCGCAAATACAGGAATATAATTATTATTATCTTTCCTTTTTCATTAATATTACAGTAGAAAAGCAGTCAATAAAAAGATAACCACAATCAAATTACAAACGATCAAAAAAGTTTTAGAATTATAGATCTTGTAACATTTTCAGCCATATTCAAGCACACGTAGCGTGTAATCGAATTCACTTCAATATTTGATACATCTTTTATTAAATATGTTATTATGATGATTCGTTCGTACGATTGTGTTATTATGTATGCTTTTCAAAATCCATTATTGGTGAGTAAAAATCGGTATATAAATTCACTCTTAGTACATAATTTTTTGCGATATTCATATAATGCAGTTTGAATCAAATGATAAGTAACGCGGTAGCATGTTTTGGCTAACAATCACAATAGTAACTGACTTCGAATAATCAATCTGATCATGTGTTGCCATGACTCAGGGACCGGATCTTGATGCCGCTTTCCTCTCTCCAAGTACATGCTAGCGGTCGAGCGTCGCGACAAGCAGTACGGTCTATGCTAATCTAGTGATAGAAAAGAGGGCCTTCGCGTTGAAAAAAAAATATAATAATTTATTATAATATTTTATTGTAATATTTTATTTTTTATATAATGTATATATATATATGTATTATTTTATTATATTATTTTAGATTATGTATAATATTAATATTAATTTTATTGACTGCTTTTCTACTGTAATATTAATGAAAAAGGAAAGATAATAAAATTTATATTATGTATAATATTAAATAAACATATATTCCATTTTTATATATATATATATATATATTTTTTTTACGCGACGATGCCCTCTTTGCTACCATCACTAGACCAGTGTAGACAGTATTGCTTTTCGCGACTCTCGGCTGCTAGCATGCTCTGAGAGTGGGGAAAATGACATTAAAACCCGGACTCTGGCCATGACGTCTTATTAACTGCATTCCATTATAATTAATCTTTCTCTACGAATATACTTGGCGTTATTCCAAAAAGGAAATTAAAATCTTTAAAAATTGTTTGACCAAAAAGTTATCGTAAATATGTCGATAAAGGGAACCCGTCTCTATTACTTTGATCGTGACAAATGTTGTCAAAGTCACTACCATGAGTAACATCCAAAAGGTTTTAGCCGTCGTCCGTTGTTTATTAAAAAATTATTAATAAAAGAATTTTACAGTTTTAATGCTTTTTATCTCCGAAAATATTGAATTGCAAAAAAAAATGAAGCAGAAAATAAAGCCGTTAAAAAATTCTACAAGAAAAGTTATATCCATATGGTTTTTTTCATAAACCTACTATTTTAATTGTTATTAGAAAAAATAATAATTTTATATACATTTAATACAATTTAAATTTATATAGAATTTAATACAATTAAAAAATATTACAAATGTGAGTGTGTACGCATACATTTGTGATAATTTTTAATTATATTAAATTGTATTAAATTCTATATAAATTTAAGTGTACATGCGTGGTCGAAGAAACTCATCGAAGTCTTATGTTCACGTATTAAGAGTGCTGCAAGTACTAAATACAAGGAATATTTCTACAGCTTAAGTCTGTAATATTGTTATGTTTACATATTTCGAACTATAAGCATACTTTGCGTGAGAAATACTTTTAAACTGTGTTTTTATATTAATTCTATCTACACAGTGTCAATAAAATCTATATTCTCTTTCTTATTTTTTTTTACTAATAACTTTTTAACGAACAGCGAGCGATGGCTAAAATCTTTTGGATGTTACTCAGGGCAATGATCTTGACAACATATGTCCAGGTCAAGGTAATCGAGACGGACTCCCTTCATCGACAAATTTCCCTTTTAATAATTTGAACGAGTGTTTATATAATGTTTTCTTTACATTAGTGCACAATTAATATATATATATATTTTTTTTTTAAATATTTATAAATTTATAAAAACTTATTTTCTTTAGAAATAATATAAGTACGTACAAAAATTTATATATATGTACAATTTGAAATAGGGAAAAGCTCCAAAACATAATGTAAAAAAGACTTGAAAGAAAATTACAATTGTATGTGTTAATATTTATGAATTTACAGAATAGTTAATACTAGTTAATACATTAAAGCGCAAATGTTATATAAGATACAAAAATATGCATATTGAATGTTTAATGAAATATCGTAAAGAACAAACATTCCAATATAAATATCTTACAATTTATATTCCTCAATAATTTATTTATATCAGCTTGATAATATCGACTGGATTCAATAAATCATCTTTTCAATTTTACTTCTTAGAAATATAATATTTTCGAGATAAAATTTGAAGTTTGATTTTATTTTCGCTGTATTGCAACAACAGAACATTAAAATAAATGAACAGTTAATTCTTTAACTGCGATTGTCATCAATAGATGGCGAAACATTTTATGAAACACAGTTGTCGTCAATAATTACTTTAAAATATGCTGTGATGCCGAAATCGCTTATTTCAATTTCAGTTTCAATGGTTCTATTTATGTGATGTTATCTAGGGTTTGCAATTATTTATTTTATTCAATAATTCATTTCATTTATTTATATTACGAATCTCCCTCTCTTATTCTAAATTATCTAAATTATTGAAATTTTTAGAATATATTACTATAACATTTAAAATATTCTGGATTTTATTTCAATATATTTAAAATATCTATAAAATGTTCTCCTATCAATTAATACTTTTATATAGATAATAATATTTTATAAACTTTACAATAATATATTATTTAGATATTTTATGCATAAAGCTCCATGATGATTATTTAATAAATAATCAATTTTAATCAATAAATTAAAATACTTCTATAGTTTAATATTCCGCATCAGTGTATATTTTATAATGTATAAAATATTTCGGCAACGAATTATCGATAATATGATGTTCGACTTTGGCAATATAAAATGTAAACAGTAGCGCGCTATGTTAAGGCTTTGTCATCATTCCTACAGTGACACTTGAGTAATAAAGTAGTGGTGCGAAATGCCTCGTATATTGTAAATGACTACGATTAGTATCAAAACATAATTTGCTGCAATTATTAATAATTAAAAATTAATTAACTTTTGATAAACGAACATACAAAAGTTCATGAATTAATCATTCATTACTCTGATTAAAAATTGAAATAAAGAATACATAAAAGGGAATAAGAGAAATAATTATTTTATGATCTTTCGATCATTGATGCTTATTATAATAAAGTAGTGGTGCGAAACGTCTCGTACATTGTAATTTAAACACGACTACGATTAGTATCGAAACATAATTTACTATAATTATTAATAATTAAAAATTAATTAACTTTTGATAAACGACATCAAAATATTCTGCAATGATAAATAGTTATCGAATCGCAATCATTCATTATTACGAATAAAAATTGAAATAGGAAATACATAAAAGGAGATAAGAGAAATAATTATGTTATAATCTTTCGATCATTGATGCTTATTATAATAATATTTCTTTAAAAATATTATAATTAAACATTTCGATCAATGCTTTAAATTTTCTTAATCGACAATTCTTGTTATACAATTATACAATAGTTATATATCACGATATATTATTAATTTAATTTTTCGATACATTAATATGTTGGATACATAAGATACATTAATACATATGTTAAAATATTTCCACAATGAACTAACAATAATCTATCCTACCTTGGCGACATAAAGTGAGCTAATGATTTGATTTTACGGTCTTGTTATGTGAATTTAAATTTAGCAGTAAGTTTAGATATTTTTCCGATCTGTGGGCGTAAAGTAATATTCTCTATTCTCTAGGAGTAGTTTAGGTTTATTTATATTGCGATATTTTGCAATATTTTGCGATATTTATGGGCGCAGAGTAATATTAATTATCTACGGGTAGTATAGATTTTATTACAATTATATATTTTACGATATTTTGCGATATTTTGTGGCGCAGTTTTATATTCAATAGAAAGTTTTATATTCTCTAGAAAGAAAATATTTAAAATAGTGATGCGAAATGCTTCGTATGTTAATTAATTGAAAAATAAATAATCGTTTAATTAACCTATAAATTCGAAAACTTCTACAATTTAATATATTCATATATACGTATAACACGTAAAATATTTTGACAATAAATTATCAGTAACATGGTGTTCGACTTTGGCAATATAAACAATATAAACAATAGTGCAATTTTGTTTATATGTCACGGCTTCGTTATTATTCGCACGGTGATACTAGAGCAATAAAGTAATGGTTCGAAACGCTTCGCATATTATCAAATATTTTTTCTAAATATGGTTTAAATTAATATCAAAACATAATTTGATATAATTATTAATAATTATAAATTAATTAACTTATGATTAAGGTCATGAAACTGTATTGCAACGATAAATCTTTATCGAATCACAATCATTAATTACTGCGAATAAGAATTGAAAAAGGGAACACAAACGGGGATAAAGATATTAATTTTATTATGATTAATTTTATTATGATAACTGTTATAAATTTAAAAATAATTATATTATTATATTTATATATTCACAACTAATTATAGAAGATATTACTCGCGTTTCCTCTTTCAATCATAAATTTTACAATCAGTTTGTAATTATTAGTTATATATAATGTCGAAAATTAATTATATTTCCATGTTGAAAAAAATATTGTTTATACATAAATATATAATCGCAATTATTAGATTTCGCTTCCATTATTCAAAAAACACAAATTAAATATATCATTATATTACGTTGTTTACAATTATAAAAACGGATGTGATATTTTTTAATAATCAAAATTTTATAGAAAATAAGATTAAAAAATTTCTTTTATTTTTATTGATAAATTTAATATTAAGATTAAATTTAAAAATATCAGAATCAATTTAAAAATATTCTAGAATTATTTTTCCTACATTTATTGAATCGTTCGGAAAAGAAGATAAACATTAATTTAATTATATCGACTAAATAGTATCGACTGGACTCAGTAAGGCATCTCCTATGTTCTTTCGTAATGCTATAATATTTTCCAGACAAAATTTGAAATTTGGTCTAGCATCCGCTGCAATCCAACAACGTAGTATCAACTGGTATAATGGTGACGGACAGTTAAGAGCCATCGGCAATCTGCCTCCAGCACGTACGT
This sequence comes from Camponotus fellah, assembly GCA_030586385.1. Classification (NCBI taxonomy): domain Eukaryota; kingdom Metazoa; phylum Arthropoda; class Insecta; order Hymenoptera; family Formicidae; genus Camponotus; species Camponotus fellah. The sequence goes on from JAPIVC010000972.1 coordinate 1,133,145, forward strand.
GATATATTACTTCTTTATCCGTCTTGTCACTATAAGGTTTCTCACCCAACGATGTAATTTCCCACATTAATACCCCAAATGACCAAACATCGCTTTGAGAAGTAAATATGTCAATCATCAAAGATTCCGGTGCCATCCAACGAATAGGAAGCAAACCATCTCCTTTCTAAAACATGATTTAAACAAAAATTTAATTTTCTGATTCAAGTTGTTCATTTTTAAAATGTGTGTAAAATAAAAAACATTTATTTATTTCTTGCTTTATATAAATAAAAACTATTTATATTACTTAAAGAAACAATGCACGATACTATTATAAAAAAATGGAAAGTATTTTTGAAAGAATTTTAATTATTAATTTTTTTTAATAACTCTATACCATGCGATAGTAATCATCAGTGTAAATATCTCTAGCCAGTCCAAAATCTCCAATTTTGATAACACGGTTCTCTCGATTTGTCGAAGATACTAAACAATTACGACACGCTAGATCTCGATGTACAAAACGCAACTCTTCCAAGTAGCAACAACCTCGCGCAACATCTTCGCACATGGCGAGCAAATCTTGCAAACGCAGAGCAGGCGAATCTGACGCTTGCAAATTTCGACATTCTCTCAAATATTTTAACAAATCAGTTTCCATCAATTCCAACACTAATAAGGGAGAATCTCCATCTAAACAAACAGCCAACAATCTTATTATATGTTTGTGTCGAAAATGATTCATAAGATTGGCTTCCTTTAACAAATTCTTTTTCTCATGGGAAGAAGCATCTTTCCAAAGAGTTTTTATTGCAACGGATATATCAGTGCCCGATCCTTCTAAGTTCTTCACATTTCCTTGAAACACCTGGAAAATATTTCACACAAATAAATATTCATTAAGAAAATGTATATAGTTTAATGTCAAGTAATATTATATTTTACTTTATATTAAATAATTCAACAAAAATGTATAATAAAGTGTATGTTTCATCTAAATTTTATATTACTTATAATCTATTATAAAAATTTAATTTAATATAATCTATTATAAAAATGTAATTTATATCTTTATTAGAGAATACATATCTGTTTTATTGATCCAGAAATTAATTTAAAACATTGCTTGAAAAAATTAATTTTTACCATTCCGAATGCGCCGCTACCAAGACGTTTTGTAAGTGTAATTTGTTTACGTGCGATTTTAGTTATCGCACATTTATCCGGATTACAATGTAACATATTGTAAATGAATTGAGCATAAGGTACTTCATGTAGAATCGCCAATTCCATATCGATCATTGTTGAAGACAAAAATTGTTCATTATTACCTCTGTGTTGACGATGCACTGTTATAAAATTTCGAGTTAATTATATAATAATATGTATTATAAAATCTATTGTTTTTAGTAAATTTATTCGTTTAGTTTTATATAAGTAAATTACTATTTTCAGTAAATCTCTAGATATTATATTAGATATTATATTAGATATTATATTAGATATTATATTAGATGTTATATTAGATATTATATATATATATATGTATAATCTACAATTCAAGTCAATATCTAAATCAAAAATACTTACAATAATAAAAGTAGCAGATGCAGATTACAGTAACTATAACGATAAAACTTAACATAAAAAATAAGTAATATTTTTTCGCTATTATTTCAGGAGTGCTCGGAATATCTATATAAAGCAAAAATATAATTTTAATATCTTCCTCTGTGTATGATTTTATAAATTTATTTTTTTACTTCTAACTTTAATACAAAATATAATTTTTTAAATTTTAGGCCTATTCATATCTAAAAAAATTAGAACATAATATCTACGCAGCACAGAATGTTACAACTACTTTGCAACAATATTGCAATATTACAAATGTATTCTCAGTTTAATTACGAATACGATATTAATCCTCAAAGATAATATATTTTATTTTATTATATTAAGAATAGATACTATATTTATCATTATATTTTTCTATGCATTTTTATGTACTTTTCATATACAAATATATATAATCATAACGGATCTTTAAAATTTTTAATTAAAAATATTATTAGTAATGAATAATTAATTCTATAACTAACATATATATATGTGTATAAAACACCCATTATAAAAGTACAACATTTAATAAGAAAAGTGATTCGTAAGTAAGAGTTTAAAGAAATTTTATATAAAAATATAACATTTCATGTTATATGATTATGTTTAAATATAATTTTGCAATATATTATCTTAGATACGATCCTAGATATTGCAAACTTCTATTTATATCAAACTTTTTAATTTAATTAAATGTTTACAAGATATTCATTCATCAAAAACAAAAATATGGTTGCAATAACATTGCATTCTTTACAATATATTACACTGTAATATTGGTACAATATTTCATTGCAAAAAGCGAACATCTTAACTTCATCACAATCTTATAACAATAACTTGGCAAAGTTTCACAATCGATTTGCAATATTGCAATGTTTCAATGAAATTATTTTTTAACATATCCGCAACTTTATTATGCTGCATGGGTATTTTGATTTACTTACCATGTTTGCTACCACGTGTCGAAAAAATAAATCTTTCATCAGCAGGCCATGTAAAATTTTCCTCATATTCTGGATATCTCAATATCAAGCGAAACTTGTATAAAGTTCCCGATTGTAAATTTTCGACATGGTATATTACTTCATTGTTATAATTCATTTTACTATAATTCGTTGTTCGCCACTTTTCTGCTGCAATCTCTTTGTACTCTAGTCTAGAAGAGACTGTCAGATTGATGTTTGAGATCCATGAAATGTTCATGCTATTTATGTTGACCCCGCTCAAAATAATATCGTTTGGTTCTGAATATCTGCGAACGATCTTGTTTAAACTCTCGTTGTAGAAATCGCTGAAATTCATTGGATACACACGCACGTATATCAAGTAGTATTGTACTGGTAGCGACAAGTTAATCTTTGTGAAAAATCTGCCGTCTGTCATACGTTTCGGCATATTGATAAATTGTTTATTTTCTTGTTGCATGTCATTCACTAATGTAATTGACTTCCAGTGCACTTCATAGGTCACGACCACGCAGTTTAATTCCTTGGGTGGCATCCAATGAACTACTGCTATAATAGGCGTCAAAGCTAGAACACTTATGTCTTCTGGTTCATTAAGTTTGCCCGAATTAGTTTTTATTGGTATCACATTCGAATCGATTGGATTTATTGATAATTTATCAAAGTAAAAATTGCTTAAAGTAAACTTCATCTTGTACTCTGTAAATGGTGTCAAGTTCTGAATCTCGTAATATCGCTCGCTCGTCACATATCGCAGCATATTGAATTTTTCAGACTTGTTGAGATTGTTGTCTAAACAATGGTTTACAGAGATAGTATATATAGTAGTTGGTAAATTATATTTTTTGCATCCAAGCTTTACGACCGGCTCCGGAAGATTCACAATGATGCTGTTTGCCGTTGCATTCACATTCTCAAAATTATAAACTTTTTCGTAAGGTGTCAGGCATCTCATTGGAGGATATGGTTGTAAAGCTTTATCAAAAACTTGAATTTGAAAAGACATAACAACTGCCTTTACATCTTTTATTATTACCTTTTTAACATATTTGGCTGCATTTGTTCTCTTGAGACTTACATATTTCTTGTTCAAAGCGTAGAGAGTATATTGAGACTCATTGTATCTTGTAAATATCGCAATGTAAATATTTGTTTTGTCAATCGTCATAGTTAGGAATAGAATGTTATCACTTATGTCTGCATTGTGTAAAATCTGATTGTATGTAGAAACGATAATGTCTGTCACAAATATGCGATCTTCAGTTAACCAATAAATTAACGGCGTCTCATTATTCATGTTATCAATTATCATATTCTTAACAGAATATATATAAGGAAAAAATTCATTTAACCGAATTTGCTCGTTTTTTCCATCGAGATGATATTGTTGCATCATATATACATTATTCATCCTATTGTGTGATAGGAAATATAAAATTCTAAAAAATATATAATTATTTTACTCATTATTTTACTCATTAATGAAACATTATTTTAACAGAAATTTGTATGTAGTGAAAATTCGAAATTCTTCTAATTATATAATAACTTATTATTTTTCTTTACTTATGATCTTAATTATGAAACCACGTAAAATTATAGAAAAATTACAAATTTGCATAAATCTTTAATGGAAAATTATTTTTTCAAGTAACTGGTAGTAAACGTACCCCATAGACGGTAATACATTTACATAGTGAATATCATTTTTTGATTTGAAAATTTCATCAAATTTAATTATGCCATAATTTTCCCACATTGTTAAGTCGAACTTTACAATATGGGGATAGTCTGACCTATCTTGGATAAAATATAGATTAATTGCTACCCAGTCAATGTAGAAATTATATAGATAAAAATCAAAGCTAGCTATTTTTGTGATATTATTTTCATCAATCTTCAATGTCATTAGGTCTTTTCCGCTACTCCAATAAATTATATGTTCTTGTATCCAATAAGCGACATGTTGTACATAACTGAGAAAAAGAAATCGACTATAATTGTATAGTAAAAAATTACAGTTGAAATTTCTAATTTTAAAGTTATTACTACTATAATGTTGATAATAATAAACTTGTACATAATAATAATAACTTTAATTTACAATTAGTATTAAAAATTTTGATTTATGATAATTACAACTATTTTATCTGTATACGTACTTTGATATTATGAGGTTAAAAATGTTTAAATCCAGGTCAAATAATATAAGACCTTGTATCGTTCCGATTAACAATTTAGGTATTGGATTTTCATGTGTAGTCGACACGTTGATTAAATCAGTGTAAGGACCAGCAACAATTTTAGTATGCGCACGTACTCGAAAATAATATGTCGTGTTAGATGTTAGATTGTGCACCGTGTGCTCCAATTTTGTAGCTGTGATAGTTTTATCGTCGCAGGTTTCTTTAAAGTCCTCGAATAAAGAACACTGCACTTGGTATTCTAGTATTATTTTATCGTTAAACTCACGTTGGTTCCATCTGTAAAAACATGAAATTTTATATTTAACATTTTATATTTAACAAAATTATAACAGAATTAACATTTTGATATATTTATGTCGTTGAATTTAAGAAAAAGGGAGAAAAAAAAAAGAATACAAATTGGGAATTTAGATTCCTTACCTCAATGTCACATAAATGTCGTTTATTTTTCCTGTAAATTGACTGTCGAATTGTACAAATGCTCTGAGAGATGTTGGCTTGCTCAAACTTTCTAGAGATTTTAATCGTACATTAACATAATTATGTATAAGATTAAGTGGATATACTCATTAAATCAGAAAGAACACTTTTTAATGTGAAAATTAAAAAAAAGAGAAAAAAATAAATGTAAACTACAAAACATGGAAATTAGTATAATATTGAAGAAATTAATATAGAAAAATGTTATAAGAATTTTTTGCGTCATTTAAGATTTAGAAAAGTAATCGTTAATTCATGGCAAAAACGAATAAATAATTTTTAATAAAATGACAAGTACTTTTTGAAAAATTCCTATAGCTTCAGAAATCAGTATAATATTTGCGGCTGCTTTAAGACAGAGTAGCAAATAAATAAAATTGACTTTACCTTAAACTATGGCAATTTTTATGTACAATATTATGTTTGTATTATGCTTTTCTATTTCCTTTAATAAATATTTCGATGAAGGGAATCCGCCTCGATTACCATGACATATGTCGTCAAGGTCACTGTCCTGAATAACTTCCAAAAGGTTTTAGCTATCGCTCGCTGTTCGTTAAAAAATTATTAGTAAAAGAAGTTTTATAAATAGAATATATTTTTCGGATACCATGTACATATATTATAGGTTTATAATTTTCTATGCAAAGCGAGGTATACCCCATATCACGGACATGGATTAGGTTATTTCTTCTGAAAATTAGGCCCCCCCAGGGGGACGGAATATATTATATCGCATGTACTTTCTAAGATGAAGCAAAATATACTCTTTACTCAAATTCACGGGGAAAGTTGCAAACCTATGTGAAATCATGCAGTAATAGGTCCCTACTGTATGGTTTTACATAGATTTGCAACTTTCCACGTGAAGCGAGGTCCACACCACTCCTGAGTCAATGCGAAACAAGGTCTGTTATTGTACACTTCCACATAGGTTTCCAACTTTCCATACAAAACGAGATCCGTACCACCTATGAATAAATTTATTAAATATTTCTTATTAATAATGACAAATAAGTAATTAAATAATCGCGTACATGTCAAAAAGACATTCTATTAAGTGTACAAGTTATTTAAAGATTACATAAAATTTGTGTAACTTTTTTTGTTCATAACTTTTTAATAAACAACGAGCGACGCCCAAAATCTTTTGGATGTTACTCAGGGCAGTGACTTATGTATAAATATATGTCAAAGTCAAGATAATCGAAGCGGGCTATTTCATCGAAATATTTACTCCCAACAAAAACAAAAATATTTTATACGTAATATTATGAAATAGTTATAATAACGTTGCATTCTTTCCAATATATTACACTGTAATCTTGCTACAATATTTCATTGCGGAAAGCGGACAGCTTCACTTCATCACAATCTTATAACAATAACTCAGCAGAGTTTCGCAATCGATTTGCAATATTGCAATGTTTCAATGAAATTATTCTGCAATATATCTTTGCAATCTTATTGTACTGTACAGGTGTCTTCATTTGCTTACCAAATGTTGAAAAAATAAATCTTTCATCAGCCGGCCATGTAAAATTTTCCTCATATTCTGGATATCTCAATATCATGCGAAACTTGTATAAGGTTTCCGATTGTAAATTTTCGACATGATATATTACTGTATTGTTATAATTCATTTTAGTATAATTCATTGTTTGCCACTTTTCTGCTGCAATATCTTTGTATTCTAGTCTAAAAAAGATCGTCAGATTAATGTTTGAGATCCATGAAATGTTCATGCTATTTATGTCGACCTCGTTCAAAATAATATCGTTTGGTTCTGAATATCTGTGAACGATGCTTAAACTCTCGTTGTAAAAATCGCTGAAATTATTTGCATACACACGCATGTATATCAAGTAATCTTGTACCAGTAGCGACAACTTAATCTTTGTGAAAAATCTGCCGTCTGCCGTACGTTTCGGCATATTGATTAATTGTTTGCTCTTTTGTTGCGTGCCGTTCACTAATGTAACTGACTTCCAATGCACTTCGTAGGTCACGGCCACGCAGTACACTTTCTTGAGTGGCATCCAATGAACTACTGCTATAGTAGGCGTCAAAGCTAGGACAGTTATGTTTTCTGGTACATTAAGCTTACTCGAATTAGTTTTTATTAGTATCACATTCGAATCGAATGGATTTATTGATAATTGATCAAAGTAAAAATTGCTTAAAGTAAACTTCAACTTGTATTCTGTAAATGGTGCTAAGTTCTGAATCTCGTAATATCGCTTGTCCGTTAGCACATTGAATTTTTCAGACTTGTTGAGATTGTTATCTAAACAGCTTACGGAAATGGTATATATAGTGGTTGGTAAATTATATTTTTTGCATCCACGCTTTACAACCGACTCCGGAAGATTCACAATGATGCTGTTTGCCGTTGCATTTACATTCTCAAAATTGTAAACTTTTTCGTAAGGTGTCAGGCATCTCATTGGAGGATATGGTTGTGAAGATTTATCAAAAACGTAAATATCATATAACTCTACAGGTGAGTTTATCTTTTTAACATATTTGACTGCATTTATCCTCTTGAGACTTACATATTTCTTGTTCAAAACGTAAAAAATATATTGAAACTCATGGTTACATAAAATGTAAATATTTGTTTTTTCAATCGTCATACTTTGGAATAGAATGTTATCACTTATGTCTGTATTGTGTAAAATCTGATTGTATGTAGAAACGATAATGTCTGTCACAAATATGCGATCTTCAGTTAACCAATAAATTAACGGCGTCTCATTATTCATGTTATCAATTATCATATTCTTAACAGAATATATATAAGGAAAAATTTCATTTAACCGAATTTGCTCGCTTTTTCCATCCGGATGATATTGCTGCATCATATTTACATTATTCATCCAATTGTGTGATAGGAAATATAAAATTCTAAAAAATATATAAATTATTTTACTCATTATGAAACATTATTTTAAGAGAAATTTGTATATAGTGAAAATTCGAAAGTCTTCTAATTATATAATAACTTATTATTTTTCTTTACTTATGATCTTAATTATAAAACTACATAAAATTATAGAAAAATTACAAATTTGCATTAAATCTTTAATGGAAAATTATTTTCTCAGATAAACGGTAGTAAACGTACCCCATAGACGATAATACATTTAAATATTTAATCATATTTTTTGATTTGAAAATCTCTTCAAATTTAATTATGCCATTTTCCCACATTGTTAAGTCAAATTTTACAATATAATTGTAGTCTGACTTTTCATAGGTGAAATATAGATTCCTTGCTACCCAGTCAATGCAGAGCTTATATAGATAATAATCAAAGCTAGCTACTTGTGTGATATTATATTCATCAATCTTCAATGTCATTAGGTCTTTTCCGCTACTCCAATAAATTATATGTTCTTGTATCGAATAAGCGACATGTCGTACATCTCTGAGAAAAAGAAATCGACTATAATTGTATAGTAAAAAATTACAGTTGAAATTTCTAATTTTAAAGTTATTATTACTATAATGTTGATAACAATGAACTTGTACATAATAACTTTAATTTTATAATTAGTGTTAAAAGTAATTTATGATAATTATAACTATTTTTTTTATCAGTATACGTACCCTGACATTAAGATATTAGTAATTCTTAAATCCACGTCCAATATTTCCATATTTAGATCCGTTATGACTAGTAATTTAGGTATTGGATTTTCATGTGTAGTCGACACTTTGATTAAATCTGTGTAAGGACCCGCAACAATTTTAGTATGCGCACGTACTCGAAAATAATATGTCGTGTTAAATATTAGATTGTGCACCGTGTGCTCCAATCTTCTTGTTGTGATATTTTTATCATCGCAGGTTTCTTTAAAGTCCTCGAAGAAAGAACACTGCACATGGTATCCTTGTATTATTTCATCGGTAAATTCAGGTTGATTCCATCTGTAAAAACATGAAATTTTAGCCATTTTATATTTAACAAAATTATAACGGAATTAACATTTTGATATATTTATGTCATTGAATTTAAGAAAAAAGGAGAAAAATAAAAGAATACAAATTGGGAATTTAGATTCCTTACCTCAATGTCACATAAATGTCGTTTACTTTTCCTGTAAATTGACTGTCGAATTGTACAAATGCTCTGAGAGATGTTGGCTTGTTCAAACTACTTTCTAGAAATTTTAAGATCGTACATATTAACATAATTATATATAAGATTAAGTGGATTATCTCAGGAAATCAGAAAGAACAATTTAATGTGAAAATAAAGGAAAAAGAAAAAATAAATGTAAACCATAAGATGTAGAAATTAGCACAGTATTGACTTTTAAAATGGTAATATATATGGTAAGAATTTTTTGCGTCATTTAAGATTTAGAAATGTAATCGTTAATTTATGTCAAAAATGAAATAAATAACTTAATAAAGTGACAAGTATTTTTCGATAAATTCCTATAGCTTAAGAAATCAGAAGTATATTATTTGCGACTGCTTTAAAACAAAGTATCAAACTAATAAAATTGACTTTATTTTATAATATGACAATTTTTACGAACAATGTTTATATTATGCTTTCCTGTTTCTTTTTTGGACGGATTTAGAATTTATATTTTTCTTACTACTAGAAGATGTTTTTAGATTTGATTTTCACTCTCTCTTTAATTTAAATTATTTACACTTTTTTTTTGTCATAGATTTTGTTATTAATGTTTTGATGCATTATTTTGCAACTTACTGTTAGGTTCTGGGATGATAGAAAATTTTAAGTTTTGAAACTTCATTGACTTCTCGCTCATTTCTCGCAGTACTATCAGAATGACTGCGGTCAGTTTTGAAATTTAGTATATGATGATCACTTTTCTCGGGCATTGAAATATCCTTCATAAAATATAACATATGTAAAGAATTAAGTGAGTATCGCTGAAGCGGTTGTTTCTGGTGCTTTTAATGATAAATTATAAAATTAAATGAAAAAATTGCTATTTGTTCTTTGTTCTTTGCTTAATAATATCAATTTGATATATACCATTCCTAAATGATATAAGTTGAATGTGATGTAGTTTTATTCATATCGTAAAATCTATTTATTTATCTTTTTTAAGATATCTTGTATATCAAGCATAACTCATGTCAAAAATAAAATCAATCAACAAGTTAACGAAAGTCAATGAGGATTCATAACAGCTTTTAGCAAGTAATATAAGCGAAAGTGCAGCTCTTCGCAATTATTAAAACAATTTTGTCTAACGATTTGATTCTTTCTCACGATAAGTTAATTAACTCTTCTCAATTTTACAGTCACTCAAATTTCTTTTCAAAAATTGATCAATATTACTAAAGCTTTATTAATGTTTGTATTTCAAAAATAAAAAGGTTAAAAATACTGTTTCTGTACAATTATTAAATATTAGTCATAGAATTATATAAATTCTTTTATTATATAAATTCTTTTATTTATAACCTTTTCAAGTTTTTTCTCGAATGTCGTTATATTTTTAGTACAAACAAATCCTGGAAATGATAGTATAAACCGATAGTATAAATCGATAATGTTTCCATAAAAATATGTGGATATAATTGTATATAAATGGATATATGTACAATGAAAATTAATATAAATTCGAGTGATTATTATTGAATATATTGTCGATCGAAATATTAGCGTTAATAGATACAACTTGAAGAATGTTAGATAAATTTTTTTATTAAATCGATTTCCTATCTCGATATTTAGTAGCTCTGTTCCGTTATATAATTATTCTTAACACAAAGAAATGATGCTAACTCTCTTAATTAATTTCATAAAATAATATTTACATTAGTATAAAGTTCACTATATATTAATAAATATTATATATATCTAGTAAAATAAAGAAATTTTAAAAATTGAAGGAAAATAACATAAAAATCTGTTGAAGCGCCATCGTATATATATATATATATATATATATATATATATATATTATATATAATATATATATACATATATATATACATATATATATTATATATAAATATATATATATATACATATAAATATATATATATATATATATATATATATTTATATATATTAGTGTAGCAGATAGTAGACAGAAAGCTTAATTTTAAAAATTGTTATTTTTAGAAATAATAATTATATATGTATATATAGAAAGAGAGAGAGAAACAAAATAATATTGTTCTAAATAAATTTATACTAAACATCCATTTGTAAACAAAATTTCGAAACTTTCCATCTTTTTTTTCAACATCGTACATACTTTTTTCTTTCATATTGAATTGTTTTATTTTATCTTATCTTATTATAGGTAAAATATATACCTAATTTATTATCATTCATTTTTATTTACACTATTAACTGCAATAACATTCAATTGTTTCTTAATCATGCGTAAAATATTTCTTACCTGCGTTGCTTTTGTTAATACTAAACTTTTCAATAAAACACATAAAATTATTCGAAACATAATTTGCATTTTTCGTAAACGTTTGCACTCAATCGGTTTCCGTTGAATCCTCAATTAGTTGTTTTTCTCACTTTACTAATTCTGATGTGTTAATCGAGTTGATATTAGTTTATATATATACACATATATTTTCGATAAATTCCTTAAAACTCAGTTTTAACGAATCGCAAGTTATTATCTTTTAATATTATGTTTTTAGATTTCTCTTTATGATCACGATCACAGTATATATTTTAAGATTAAATTAGAGAATTCTTAGTAAGTAAATAATTTCTATTTTTTTAGGAGAACAAATAACAATGCAAAATGATACATATTCACTGGATTGTATCGCGAATACAGGAATATAATTATTATTAACTTTCCTTTTTCATTAATATTATAGTAGAAAATCGTCGATAAAAAGATAACCACAATCAAATTACAAACGATTAAAGAAATTATAGAATTATAGATTTTGTAACGTTTTCAGCCATATTCAAACACACGCAGCATGTAATCGAATTCACTTAAGTATTTACTATATCTTTGGTTTTATTAAATATATAATTATGACGATTCGTTCGTACGATTGTGTTACTATATACGATTGTGTTACTACGTATGCTTTTCAAAATCCACTATTTGTACACAATTTTTTGTGATATTCATATGATGCAGAATCAAACGATAAGTAACGCGGTAGTGTCTTCTGGTTAGCGATCACAATAGTAACTGAGGGCTTGAGCAGAATGGCTGACTTATAACCTTAAGACACTGTTTTTGTCTTTGTCTTAGGTAACGCACAATATTGTCTTATGTCTCTTAAGATTATAAATCAGCTATTCTCTCTGGGTCTGACTTCCAATGATCAATCTGATCATGTGTTGCCATGACGTTTTATTAGCTCCATTCCGTTTGTAATTTATTTTTCTCCACTCGCGGAGATACTCGCATTATTTCAAAAAGAATTAAAATTTTTAAAAATTGTTTGACAAAAAACTTATATATGTGTAAAACTAAAATAATTCTATTTATAAATAAAAATAATTATATGTATATATAATTATTTAATGAATTTTATTATAAACTTTTTATATTAATTTATTTCTGAGTATCTTCTCTTTGGCATAAGAGGCACGTTTACTATATAAAAAGATATTCTGATTATAAGAAAAGTAATAATAAATTTAAAAAAGTAATTTATACGTTTTTTGTAATTATACGTTTTTTAAATAATATTTATATAATGCAGTTTTTAAGTAATATTTATATAATGCAGTTTGAATCAATACGTAGCGCTTTTAGTATAAATCTAGTAGTTCTAGTATAAATAAATATAAATTTCCAATAGCATAAATAATTGAAATAATTGTACGAGTTATTATTATCGTTATTTGCATCGATAACTGTATAATATAATAACGTATATAACTTTACTTAATATTAACATAATATAATTAATATAATATAATATAATATAAAAAACGTATAATATTAATTACTTTATTAATTTAATTATACTATTGCAATTTTATATGCGACAATTTTTATATTCTCCAGTGCGAATTAGTGCATCCAATCAAATTCTGTCTGTCTTTCTCCCGCTATAAATCAATTACTTTTTCCAAAAAGATGATAAACATTTAAATTACGTGAAATATAATTGAAATTAATTTTGTAATGTTCCGGTCTCCTTTTGTGACTTATTTAGTCCATTCATATATTAAATGATATACAATATATTTATTTTTAAAAATATTTCTATATTATTAAAGAAACATTCTGTTAAGAATAATTAAGAATAATTAGGTGTGTTAAGAATAACTAAGTATAATTAAACAAGTATTTATATAATGGTCTCTTTTTAAATTCATGCATAATAATAGACGTATTTTCAAATATTTTATAAATTTATAAAAATTTATTCCCTCCATAGCAATGATATATGTATGTATTCGTACAAAGATTTATATGTACAGTTTGAAATAAGAAAAAGTGCCAAAACATAATATAAAAAAAAGCTTGAAAAGAAAATTACAGTTGTATGTTAACATTTATGAAAGTGTGCAGATCTTATATATTATATAAAATACAAAAATACACATATTTAATATCTAATAAGTATCGTAAGAAAACAAACATTCAAGTATTAGTACATGCATATCCATCTACAATTTTTTCTTCATTAACTAACAATAAGTTATTTATGTCGGTTAGATAATACATATAACAATAATATTTATTGGATTCAATATATCATCTCTTTTACGTCACTTCTTAGAACTATAATATTTTCGAGACAACATTTAAAGTTTGATTTAATTTCCGCTGAATTGCAACAAGACAGAAATGATATCAAATGGACAGTTAACCTTTAATCAATTGTCAATAGATGACGTAGCAGAACGTTTTATGACATGTGACTGTCGTCAATAAATAACTTAAGATATGCTACGATGTCCGAGGTAGCACATTCGTTTTATATATGTTTTTTAAACGTATTTAATATTTTTTAATCGTAAAACATTAATAAGAAACGTTTTTAAAACCATAGTTAACAAAACATATTTTTCACGTTTCTAATATAGACAAAATAAAAACTAATTTTTATTAATTTCAAATTATATATATTATACATATATTATATATATATATATATATATATATATATACAGGGTGTCCCGCAATTACCGCTCCATATTTTAAAGGTAGATTCTCTGACCAATTTAAAAACGATTTTTCCTCAGCGAAAATGCCGAAGAAGATCATTATTTTTTGCATATTCCTAATTTTTGTCATGATGTATCTTTCTAACTAAGCCTTAAATTAAAATTCTATTAAAGTAAACTCTACCTAAAATTAACTAAAGAATGTGACTTTATTAATATTTTATTCCCATAAGGCTTAGTTTGGCAAAAACCCTTTTATTTTCAATCATTTATAACTCGAAAACTATTAGTGCCTCGACATTTTCGCTGAGGAAAAATCGTTTCGAAATTGGCCAGAGAATTTACCTTTAAAATATTGAGCGGTAGTTGCGGGACACCCTGTTATATATATATATATATATATACATATACACACAAAATATATATATATATATATATAAATTATTACGAAAACTATATTAATTTCTATTATAACATCCAACAAAGTACCAAGTCGTCTAAAAGTACTACTAAAACTGGACATTTTTTTGTCACAGACATCTATTATTGACATCGTTAAGAAAAGATAACTAAAAGTCGTCTCATGATCCGAATTCAGGAATTCGACTTTTTAGTCTTGTCCATATGTTGACTAAAAGATGACTTGATTCATTATATATAGATTATCGACACTCGGTAGTAGGAATACTTCAATACACACAATAAATGGACTATTTCTCCAATTTATTCGCCTAATTTCTAATAATCTGTTTAATATTCTGAATCTCAACAAGGAATCCAAATTATTAAATAAATTATTTTAAATTCAATTTGTCAGAAATTAAACTGATAAACAGTAATGTCAGGAAAAAGATGCGGCTCACATGTATACAATGCGTAGCACACGTATGTGGCTCTCTCTGATTGATGCGTGCGATATTTTACGATATTTGAAGACGCAGTATAGTTTAATTACAATGCGATATTTTGCGATATTTTGCGATATCTTGGGTGCAAAAAAAAATTAAGTGTCAAATTAACATTTATATACTTAAATTAACGTGTTCATTGTTTCCTATATACGCAAGAATATATAATCTTCTTAGAAGAATTTAATAATCTTAAATTTTAACAATATTATAATCTTATTTGAATATTATAATTGTCATCGCAAGAATACAATATAATTATCTTGATAATAAAAAATTTTCAAAATTAAATTTTTGATTTAAAAATGTGTTATTTTCTATTTAACATTATTTCTTTTCCATTCAAGAAAATTATTCTTAAATAATAAGAATATATTTTTCTTGATTGAACTATATAAAATGACTTCATTCAAGCAAATTTTCTTCAGTTAACGCAATATAATCTCATTTCAAGTTTTTCATGTTGAAATTAAAGATATTTTCAAAACAAGAATGTTCTTTTTTTCAGTGCAGTGTAATATTAATTATCTTGAGGTGCAGAGTATTATTTTGTATTTAGAGGTAGTTTAGATTTATTTATATTATGATATTTTGCGATATTTGTGAGTGCAGTGTAATATTAATTATCTACGGATAGTATAGGTTTAATTACAATGCGATATTTTGTGATATCTTGGAGCGCAAAGTATTATTCTGTATTTAAGGGTAGTTTAGATTTATTTATATTGCGATATTTTGCGATATTTCGTGGCGCAGTTTTATATTCTCTAAAGAAAATATTTAAAATAATGATGCGAAATAATTAAATAACTAAATGACTAAAATATATATACATAATTAGATGAGGTGATGATTCGAGATAGGTTTCTCAAATTTCGAATAATTTTAGTTAATCAGGAAGTAGGGTTGTTAAGGCTATTAAGTAAAATTATTAGAATTCTTTTATTGATATTAGGGTTGTTAGGGCTATTAAGAAAGATTCATTCTTTCTTTTAATATTCCAATAATTCTAGGGGTAAATTAAACTTATTTTAATTAAGTTGAATTTATTTTTAAAAACGTTGTAAAAATAAATATAACATGTTTTAAAAATAAAAATGTTTTGAAAGTGAAATTTAAATTATCAAAATTATCTTTAGAAATATTAAAGAAATTGCATAATTATTAATGTTTAAAAAATCGTAACATGTTATATTTTATTTTAAAACTTAAAATATGTGTATTAAATCAAATATAATATTTAATTCAAATTTTAATGCTATCAATATCAAATTATTATATCGATGTTAAATATAATATTTGAATAAATGGAATATTATTATTTGATATTGATAGCATCATAAATTTGTAAATTGTAAATTGTAAATTATAAATAGTTATAATTGTATTTTAATTATAATCTAACATTGATATTTTAATTGTAAAGTACAATATAATCATGACTATAATTATATTATATAAAATTATATTTACGATTGTAAATTCTTATGTAAATTACACGAAAAATTATCAAAAGTATACGTATAATGATTACATAATAGTAATTCATTAAATTAAAATATTTGTTTCTATAGTACAATATATATTTTTGGAATATTCATAAAAGAGTAACTATTTGTATTTTCATGTCAAAGAGTCATTAATAAATTCGGAAAATTTTTAATATAAAATATAAAAATTCGATGCTAAATAAATGATTAAACATAAGCATTATAAAATTTGACGGATGCCTTCGTTACAGAATCGCGAGTCAATTATTATAAATTTAATGATATGCTTTCTGTTAGCTTTATTTATTTATGAATTCCATATCGCGCGAAACTGAATATTTTTAAAGTAAATTATTAAAGTATGATTACAAAAATACCGTGTTCTTTCCGCGTTCTCTTCGCGTCCTTATACGAGATTATCATTTTGACAAAAGAATTTTATCGCTGTTCCTCTCGTCAGATAATATTCCTAAATATTGCTAATTAAATATAAAAAAATATCGAATAAGTGAAGATTCGATGTTATAAGTCAACGAAATAAATATTAGTTTCACAAAATTTAACGATCACCTCCGATATTATAGAATCGCGAGTTAATTATTATAAATTTAATAATTCATTTTTTCAATTATATTTGTATTTACGAACTTTTTTTTTCATATCGGAAAATATTTATAAATAAATTAATAAATTACCGTTGCGAAAACATCGTGTTTTTCTCGCGTTCTTTTTCGCGTACTTAGACGAGATTGTCGTTTTAATAAAGTTAGTTAAAGTTATCGTTATTCCTTCGGTTAAATAAACGTTGATGAAAATTGCGTAATTTCGGTAGTAATTCAACGACGAACGCCATCGTTTCTTTAAAGTCGAATTAATTTAAATAAATAATATATATTTAGATGTGAGAGAAATTCATCTATTTTTTTCTTCTCCCTAAAAATGTTCTGTCATTATTAGGATTGATATTATTATTGTCTAATGCCAGAAAAATTTAATAGTAGATTAAATATGGATATAGCTTTGTGTATAAATTTTTATTTTTCAAATAATTTCATATTGTAATTAATTTTTATTAATTTTTTGATAAAAATGATTACGAACGAATATATTTTTAATTAATATAATTTGTCTCTGTTGAAAAATTATTTCTAGGTACTGAGGATATTAACATTAATTTTCAGTTTCTTTTAAGAAACTATTTGCAGGTATTGGACATCCATCATCATTTTAAAATATTAATTTTTATATACATAACAGCTTATATATAATAAAATGCATAATAAAATGCATGCACAAATTAACGTATTCAAAAAATTTTTTATAATTTTTATTAACATTATATAATGTATTATATACAAAATTATATATAAATGTTACATAAAATGTGCGAATACTAAAAAATTTAGAGACAAATTGAATGGGTACCACTATAACAGTAAGATATTAATTAATAAAATATATAAAAGAAAAAATATTAATTTATATAAGAATAAGAATCTAGATAATTAATCTAAAATTAATTATATTTAAAATTATTTGATTTATTTTATTTTATACACTATTCCAATTAAAATTTTTTTAAAATTTTGCTGTTATTGGGTTTGATTTGTCTCGCGCGCGCGAACGGTACCTCAAAATTATGTGTTCACACATTCAACTCCAATGATGCATGGATTTTATTATTTATAAATATAATCGTTCGTAATCATATTTCTATAAAAATCGTTATATCCATTTATTTTTCAATGATGAAATATATTTCTTAATAATGTAAGAATTAATGAAAGAATGTTTTCTGACGTCAATTTCGTGAATTGAAGATAACGAGGGATAATTGTCATTGATTTATTACTGAAATCATCACTTAATTTTTTCGCAGATTGATCTTGATTGAAATTTGATGTACAATCTGAAACAAGATGTTAATCGTTTTCCATTTTTAAGATCCTCTTTTTATCGGATATTACTTGCATAAATTTTTGAATACGTTAATTTGTGCATGCATTTTATTATTCATATGTATAAGCTGTTATGTATATAAAAATTAATATTCTAAAATGATGATAGATGTCCAATACCTGCAAATAGTTTCTTAAAAGAAATTAAAAATGTTAATGTTAATATCCCCAGTACCTAGAAACAATTTTTCAACAGAGACAAATTATATTAATTAAAAATATATTCGTTCGTAATCATTTTTATCATTTTTACTCTGCATTTCAATATTTTGAATATTATTGATTTATTTATTTTCGCATTTTATCGCAAATTTTAGATCGCGATTTATCTCATAAAAATTCGCAAATATATCGGTCGGTGAATTGTATATTCGCAAACATTATTTACGTGACAATAATTATATTATGCTCGTGTCTATTGAGAGCTATGATTATTTTATTATAAAAATTATACGTATCACGATCAAATATTGCGCATATTATCGAATTATTTATTCGTCGCGTTTTCGCGTGCATTCATATCGCGATTTATTTTATAAAAATTCACAAATGACTCGAACAATGAGTACTATATTTTAAACATTACAGACGTCAAATTGTCTGTCGAAATATTTTCGCATTTATGTGATAATAATTATATCGCACGCGATAATAATGTCTATCGAGGACGTTTCGATTAAAAATAGTAATTATATTAGTAGTATTAGTATTATTAATAGTAGTATTAATAGTATTATATTAAAAATAGTATTATATTAATAGTATTATATTAAAAATTATAAAAGATATACATATCGCAATCCGATATTCCGAATATTTATTTATTCGTCGCGTTTTTTCAGGAATTTTATATAAATCGCAATTTATCTTATAATTTAATATTATCTTATAATATAATTGTTGACTTATATATATCGAAGCTCTATCTTTCCACGTCTTTGAATATAGTCTTTAATAATCTGCGTAAAATGCACTAGTAGTACAAATATCTTTTATAATTAAAAGACGATCGATAACTTTATTAATGATTCTTTTGATCACGATTATTTACGTTACATAAAACTTATTAAATTTTATTATTGCATATCGATTATTAACGAGATTTTATTATTGCATATCGATTATTAATGATAAATGTCACGTCAATTAATCATCGCTAATCAAGCTTGTCTGGAATATGTAAAAATTCTTAGTAAATTTTATATTATACGTATGCTTTGGACATTTTCGCGTAATTCTGTGTATTAAGTTTTAAATTATATTTTACGTTAAATTTGTGTCATAATTTAATATATTTTGTAATATATATATTTGTAATATAATTATTTTTACATATTTTTTGATACATAATTTAATATTTTGTAATGTGTTTTTTATGTAATTGCAAATTAATTGTAATTTATGTTGTATTATAATTATATAATATATATTTTATATATGTATTATATTTTCTGTTTGGAAACTCTATATTAAAAAAAATTAAAATTAAATTAAAAAGATTAAAAAAAAAATCTTTCCTCCTCGATGTATCTCCACTTTAACGAAGGCATTTGCCGGGTGAGGAGATGTTTGCGTATTCATACACATATATACGCCGATATTCATATAAATTATTCTTATATTTAAGATCATTTTAAGTATATTCTCTAGATCGCGTCTTTAGATTTCATTCAGTTATTAAAATAGTTGTATAACATTTTCCAACTTACTTAAAACGATCTGAATTATGAATACCGGTCGTAGTTACCGGTAATAAGGTCACCCATGCCGGACAGGTCGAAGGGGAAGAATTAGACTAAGAGAGATACCAAAATTACATATATAAATATGTTATATTAATTATAAAAATATAAGAAATATAAAAGTGGTTATAAGATAGCAATAAATATATTATATTAATTATAAAAATATAAAAAATATAAAAAATATAAAAGTGGTTATAAGATAACAATCAAAATAAAATAGGAAAAAAGGCAAAAAACCACAGCGCTAGGTTGATGGTAGCTACAATTAAAAGTGAAAGAATTTTTAATATATAATAAGTTAACACATGTTTATATAATCATAATCAGTTGACGTATAATTAAAAGACAGACATGCGTTTCGATTCCCTTCGAATCATTATCAATGTCTAACAAAGATAAAATTCAAATTAACGGAAAATTATAAAAACAAAACATAGATCAAAGTCGCAGTAAAGTCGATATAAACAGAGATCTCACGGACGCAAACAGAATAAAAAGTGGATACAAAAACAGTATAAAAATATAAGAGAAAAAATGGAATATAATAAATGCGCGCACTCTTTATTAACATACTTTAGTAACATGCGCTGATATTCATATTCTTATATTTAAATTTATTTTAAGTGATAATCTTAGATCGCGTCTTAAGATTTCGTTCAGTTTTGAATATTATATTATATTCAGTTCTTAATATTATTTATATTATATTATATTTATATTATATTTTACGTATTTTAATACAGCAATTTTACTTTTAATACAAACAATTTTTCGATATTAATTGCGAAAATCTAGAAAAGGAATTTAACGGAACGTTTTCCATCACTAATTTAATCTTCTCGCGAAGACAGATTTTTGTTACTATGATTCTATTTGATTAAATGAATAAATTACGCGAAACATGCAGTTTGAAAATTAAGTTGCGACATATATAAGTATTAATTGTGCGTTATTTATAAAAGTTAATTAATCACATTATTATATAAAAGTAATTAAAATAAATAAAATAAATAAATAAAATAAATTAAAATAAATAATTTTTCGGTTGATCGCGATCACGTCTAAAAAATAAATTTTATGAAGCATTATTATATTAGAAAATAATAAGAAGAGAGATAATAATATATGAAACTACATTAATATCAATAAATAATTTCAATCGATATGCAGATATTACAATGATGTATTTTACAATAATTTGGCGAGCAGATTTTCTCGAATAATTCTATTACATCGAATCATTATAATATAGTGTACTAATATGATAAATCCATAAGTTTGAATAAAAATAAAAATGTAGAGTTATTGCTCATGAATATCAAATTTTAATATTTTAAATAATAGGAAAAAATGATTCACTAGATTCTGCACTTTTTTCGGACAAATTAACATGTATGAGGTAATATATTAATTAATCAAACTTATTTATAGTAGAAATTCATTTAATGGTAATAATTGTACAATTAATACAATAATTGTATAATTAATAATTTGTTGTTTTTGAATCCTTTTTTGTACGAATATAAACATAATTCAGTTATTGTTTAGATAAAATGAAGTAAAAATCCGCATTATATTATACATAATATAATTTTTTTAGATTACATGTATATAATGTTTTGAGATTATAAAAATGAATAAAAAAATGTATTATATTTCCATGAAAGTATTTTTCGTGCAAATAATAATTCGGTTTTCTAGATAGTCAGTACTTCAAAGCCTCTTCCATATATGCACAACATATTGCTGCCACTGTAAACATAATTTCAATCAATTTTTATCAGGGTAAAGCAAAAAAATATGATGACATTTTTGTTAACAAATCTTTAAATTTACCCATCGGAAGGCCACAAGTCCATGCCTTGCACATCTGTGACAGATGTAAATACTTGATTTAACTTAGTTGCAGATATGCCTTCATGGGACCAGGAGTAACTGTGGACAATAACTTCCTGATCTACTCCCACGCTGCATATCTGATCATCGTCTTTAAATTTCAAACCTATTAATCAATTTTGATATTATTTTAAAAATTCTTGTGAAAAATATATAATATATATTATTTACTGAAGTTTTTACCTGTAATTTGCGCGGAATGTGCTGATGCTGTACTCCATTTGTCCAATATTACAACTGACAGTGCGTTGTTTTCTGATATGCAAAGTTGAAAACATACGAGATTGAGAAGATTGTCGTCGCCACCGGTGGCCAAGAGATATCTATTCTCATCCATGTGCTTCAAATCAAAAGAATTAATCCCTGATTGATGCAAACGAAATTCTTCAAAAGGATTGTCGTTGAAGTCTATAATATTTTGATTTCCGATATTCACATCTTTGTGTATTTTCGAGACTGTTTTAGTAAAATTGAAGAAACGTAATATTCCATCAGTAGTCATTGTTAAAACGATTACTTTGGATTTATGATGTAGTATGTACATCTTCAAAATACAACGGTCTACATATTTGGTAGATACTTTCAAATATATGTCATTGGTTTTGATGTCATATATAAATAATCTGTAACAGAAAACCACGATATTATTATCCTATTAGCATGATACGATTGATAAAAACACAAAATAGAAATTACCTCAAGTATCCATCTGCACAAGCTATAAAGATTAACACATGATGTGGATTTTCAGGGCAGTAATGTATACGAATATCCATATAACGCGTTTCCGGTTCAATAATATAAGATTGCTGAGCTTCTTGCCAAGGTTTTCTGCGGTACTGATCTTGCCCATAAAGCATATGAGATTTTATATCCAAGCACGATAAGTCACTCGATGATATCCAATCTCTATCTTTGATTCTTATTTCCCAAATTTTTAATTGCGCTCTTCCTCCGCCGGAAAAAACCAAATATTTGCTGATGAAATCATCGGTTTTTTTTAATTTAATAGTGCTTATGCATTTTATGCCTGAAAGATGACCATCGAAGTTTCCTAAATTATGAAAGGCATAGGGTTCGTCTTCACATATACAGCTAACACGAAGAGTGCAATCTTCTCCACCAGAGATGAAAATATCTTGTTTAAAAGGACCGAGTCTCGAAATATGTTGCAAGCAATATGTCTCTTTTATGTGAAAACCATTCTGGAAAAAGAAAAACAGTAGTTTGAAGATTCCCACAGTTGATTTCCAAACAGTTCAGTATTATATACCTGTAAAATGGGAAGAGATGCTGAAAATAGAGGATAATTAAAGATGCAAATCCGCTTTTTTAGTATACAAACGAAACTTATTGTCTTATTCAATGTCCTATCCAATATCATACAATCCCACGATCTATGACCGCCACCGCAAGGAACTCTGATTACAATGCTTTCAGTCGACAAATTATATATTATCAAATCCGTCTGTGCAAAAATAATTACGATAAAATTCAATCTTTTTTACATCTATTTCATACGTATATATTTTAGTTATATACCTCCTTAAAGCCAAATATAAAAGTAGTATAGTGTACAGGAGTGTAGCGTTCGTCCACTGATTTTAACATGCCACTGACCCAATCTATTGGCATCTTCTTTTTATGCAGCATCAATAAGGGTTTTGTCTTGTCCTTATTCAACTCATAAAATCTCAGCATTCCATCGCGTCCAGTTGTCATTAACTTCTCTTCCCATATATTAAACGATTGAACGCCTATTTTACCGTGAACTTTATTGAATGTTTGAATAGGTCCTTTATTATCCATATTCGTTTGTTTATTCCAATTGTATACATAAATATTTCCAGCTCTGTCTCCACATATTAACAACTGTTTATAAATTATAGCTGCTGTCAGCCAACGTTCTCTACTGGGAGGTAATACAAATTGCGCATCTATATGAATTTTAACTATAAGATCTGTATGAATTTTCAATATATATATATCTCCAGCTATATGAAAAGGACAAATAAAAATTAAATAGTAATAAGATATTTGATTTCAGATACTTGAACATTTAGTTGCATATACAATGTACGCACGATCGGTAAAGGTAAATATTTTCAAAAGGCCATTTGCTCCACATGCTATTAAGCTAGTGTGATCCACCCAGTGCAAAGAAAAGATTTGTGATTCCATTATTCTCTCTTCGATGACATGAGACACAAACCCGAATAAACACTCTGATTAAAAGAGAATTTGAGTGAAAGAAATGTTATACTTGTAAAAAAAGTTATTCGCATTTCATTGATATTAATATTTATATCATGACAAATGTTTGTACCTTGATATATCGTTACGTATCCTTCTCTAGATGCAAAGGCAACAAAGGAACGGCATGGAGAGACTTGCATAATGTAATAGTTGCATGTTTCTGAGCTTATTAGAAAACATCTTGATAGATACGATACTATTATTTTTTTCTTGTTATAACCAAATAACATCCCACTTTCATTAAAGATCAATAATGTACCATCCCTCAAATAGGATATAAATTTTGGATTGCTAAGCGTGCAAATAAAAGGCAGGTCAATATTTATATTTGAATAAATACGATGTGTGGCTTGCCACGTGCATACAGATCCATCAGCTCCACCCGTGAATATTTTATTGTCTTTGGATATGTCGATACTCCATATAGGTGCTCCATGATGGATTTTGTTAAGTAAATTACCTGAGAGTGACCATGTGCACATGAGTGAATCCTATGAAATGATAGATTTATTATATAAAAATTATTATATAAAAATATATAATAAAATATATAATAAAAATATATAAAATATATAAAATATAAAATATATAAAATATATAATAAAAAATATATAAAAATATATAAAATATAAAAAAATATATAAAATATATAATAAAATACATAATAAAATATATAAAAATATATAATAAAATATATAATAAAATATATAATAAAAATATATAAATATATAATATATAATAAAAATATATAAAAATATATATAATAAAATATATAATAAAATATATATAAAATTTATTATATAAAAATGAATTATAATTTTTTTATACATGTTTGAATCTCACCTCTCCTATTGTGACAACAATGTCATCCTTGATTATAGCTTTCCAAACTCTTGCAGTATGTACAAACATTGTTTTTACCAGGACTATTTTTGCTGTCTGCCAATTTAAATGATAGCTTTCAGGATTTTTTATCACTTTCCAGAATCTGACGCTTCTATCATCTGATGTGGAACAAATAAGTTCCCAACATGAATCATAATTAACAGAGAAAATCACACCCTGGAATGAATATAAAATTTAAATAATGAAGTTTTTATTTGTTCGTTTTCCCTTTAAATACAATACCTTGTGTCCTATCAAGCGATGCAAAACTGGCATTCTTTCATTAATATCATAATTGTTGTCTATTTTCCATATTAAAATTTCTTTAAATACTGTTCCACTGAAAACGACTAGATTTTCTGGCGAAGTTCCTGATATAGATCCACCATAACTGTATATTAATTAAGAAAACATTTCAGATAAATATCAATTATTCCTTGAAGAATTAATAAATATAAATATAAATTGCAAAAGGATACAGTATGCATTTTTCTTCACAATGCACTTCCTGAAAAGACTTATTAAATGTATTGTATAAGCATAAATAATTATGAGCAAATAGAACTGCCAATTGCATTTGTCCCTCAATCGATATCCATTCTACAGCAATTATCCAGTCAGTCAGCTGATCAGTGCTTTGTTTTTTAAGTCTGCAATAGAAGATTACATGTTATCGCACAAAATTATAATCATGCTCCTTTGATTATACTTAAATTGATTATACTCACATAATTTCTTCTCCTTGATTAATAATATCGCAGACGCATATAGACTTGGCACCAAATACAGCTAATTTATTATCTGGCCCTGCCACGATGCCATGTATATTACTTATGTATAAACAATCCAATTTATTTCTCAATTCATATCTCCCGGATTTGTTGGACCACTGGAAGACGTGGAGTATGGGTCCCATACCTGCATCGATAATAATAAATTAATAATAAATGAATAATAAATTAATAAATTAACCATAAATTAATAATAAATGAATAATAAATTAATAAGGCCCGGTTGCATCAACATTATTTTAGGTTTAAGCGAAACTTAAATATATGTCTGTCTTTATTTATTTAGAAAGAAAGATAAAGATAGACATATATTTAAGTCTCGCTTAAAGCTAAAATAACGTTGGTGCAACCAGACCTAACAAAAGTAATAATAAAAAAAGTAATAATAAAAGTAATAATAAATTAAGATTGAATTAATAATAATAAATTAATAAAAAAAGTAATAATAAATTAAGAATGAATTAATAAATTAACAATGAATTAATAATAAATTAATAAAAAAAGTAATAATAAAAGTAATAATAAATTAAGAATGAATTAATAAATTAACAATAAATTAATAATAAATTAATAAAAAAAGTAATAATAAAAGTAATAATAAATTAAGAATGAATTAATAAATTAACAATGAATTAATAATAAATTAATAAAAAAAGTAATAATAAAAGGAATAATAAATTAATAATGAATTAATAAATTAACAATGAATTAATAATAAATTAATAATAAAAATAATAATAAATTAATAATAAATTAATAATAAATGACATAATATTCTAGAATTTATCAAGTGCAAATGCGGGCAATTTTGCAATTTTTAAAAATTGATCTGACTGAAAAACCACATGGTTTCAACTGACCCACGAGCACGAGGTCGTCTAGGCATCGGATGGCGAGGATGTTCGTCCGTAATAATTTGGAAATCATGGCATCCCGGTGATTTATTTATTACAAATTATTCCTTCGCGTGCACCTTTCGAGAGGTCCTTCGCTGAACAAAGAGGTTACGTTCGCCTGTATCCGACACGCGTCAGACGCGATAACATGGGGTGTGACTTGCCAGCGGGTACTCGTGGAAATGATGCCGCGACCTTGAAGGACGATCCTGTGAACCGAGACGTCAGACTCGGGCGTCCGCGCTCGACGTAATCGTAACGTTGATTGTCTTTAACGAGGAAGGTTCCCCCCTCCTGGAACGTGTCACGAGCGAACATGTGGGTCTTTGGTTATGGCTCCCTGATATGGAAGGCCGACTTCCCGTACGAGAAGAAGCTCGTCGGCCACATCAAGGGATACGTCAGACGGTTCTACCAGAAGAGCACCGATCACAGAGGGGTGCCTAACAGGGTGAGTTCCTGTCCTCCTGGAAATGTCAACTTTGACATTTCACATTCTGGCTTCTTCCAACATGTGTGTATGTATTTTCCTTTAATTGTTTGAAATTATTATGTGCGAAATTTAAGTGTTATATTATTGTTATATTATTAAATTTGAATTTATTAACCCAGCTAACACCAAGTGACAGTTATACAGGGTGGACCAAACGTCTGGATATACAGTCGAATATCTCGTATGGAATGCATTTTAGAACAAAATGCTTTAGACAAAAGTTGTAAGGATTCGAAAGGTGTATTTAACTGTAGTATCCATTTGGCATTGAGTGGCGTCGTCAAGGTCAGGGCAAGGTCAACTTGAATTTTTTTAATGGAACCTCATATTTTTCTTCGCGTATTCTTGTAGCTTACCTCGAGAGCTTTCCAAAACACTATAATAAATTATTTTTCCTCCAAGTACTTTTTGAGTTATAAGGCTTGAAATCTTTTCTTAATTTTACATAAACCGTAAAATATCTTGTAAAATATTCATTTCCCGATTATTTTACCTTAATATTTTTATGTATAAAATAATGAGAAGAATTAATTGGTGTAAAAAAAAACACATAGTTACTTTTAAGAAAAAATATTTAATTGTTAATTGCAAATTACACATTTTTTCTTCGAAATAACTATGTGTTTTTTTTACACCAATTGATTCCTCTCATTATTTTGTGCATAAAAGTATTAAGGTAAGATAATCGAAAAATGAATATTTTACAAGTTATTTTACAGTTTATATAAAATTAAGAAAAGTCTTATAACTCAAAAAATACTTGAGGAAAAAATAATTTATCATAATGTTTTGGAAAACTCTCGAGGTAAACTACAAGAATATGTAATGAAAAATAGGGGGCATTTTTTTTCCATTTAAAAAATTCAAGTTGACCTTGCTCTGACCTTGGCGATGCCATTGAATGTCAAATGGATATTACAGTTAAATACATCTTTTTAATCCTTACAACTTTTGTCTAAACCATTTTGTTCTAAAATGCATTCTATAGATATTCAACTGTATCCAAACTTTTAGTCCACCCTGTATAACTATTAATTATAATTTTCTACTCAACAATATAACACTTACTTGGTGTTTGTTGGGAAATATTATATATTATTACTTTAATTATTTAGTTTTAAGGCCCACTGTTGCTTAAAATGGGACGCACTCCCAAGATTTGGAGTCAGCGATGCTCTTGGCGCTTAATAAACTCTGTTTTTCCTTTTTTAGCCTGGACGTGTAGTGACGCTGCTCGCATCTAGTGATCCCAACGACGAGGTGTGGGGACTGGCGTACAAGATATCCAGCGAGAACATAGACAATGTGGTGAATCACCTGGATTTTCGAGAGAAGGGTGGATATAAGAAGAAAACCGTCCTTTTTTATCCCTGCAATTTCTCCAAATCTGTCCAGAGCACCTCGAACGCCAATGTCTTCTCGAGTGATCTCACGCAGACGAGCTTATCGACAGCATCTTTGTCCATCGCTGTGGATGAAGCACCGTTCTACCTCACTATTTACATAGGTGAAGAAGATAATCCAAACTTTGCCGGTACGGAAAATATAGATATCATCGCGAGCCACATCCTCGTTTCGCGAGGAATTAGCGGCTCCAACACGGAATATCTCTACAAACTGGCATCCGCGATGCGTACAATAGCTCCTGGTGTACAAGACGAGCATCTGTTTGCTTTGGAAAGAGCTGTGAAACAGCTGGAGGAAGAGAGAGATAATGAATTGGATCAATTTTCTTAAAAATTTATGATAACAAGTGTAAACCAGTGCATCGCAAAATATAGGAAAATATGGTCAATTGCATCATTAATCAATTTTTTGCAAGACCATTTAATTTAATTTATTCTTCTTTTTTTAGCTAATGTAGAGAATGTTTATGGTTAAGATTTATATATTTATGTAACAATTGTATATTAGTTATTCTTTCGCTGTGGCCCAAGATTAAAGGTAGTTTTAATTATAATTAATAAAGATTGTTGGTGCAATTGGTCGAGAAATAAAAGGAAAAGGAAAGACGTTGCAGCAATTAGGAAAATTTATAATATTTCTACGAGGGTTGCGGCCAAGAACATTTATTATAATCAACGATGAAGAATAAATTATCTTATTTATTAGCGAAATAAATTATATTTTCATACAAGACAGTTATTTTCATGACAGTGACAATGATTTTAACATTCTTATGCTTTAACAATACAAGAAGGGAGCTTGTAATTTTTAAAAAAATTCCTAAAGTGATTATATAAAAGTAACAATATAAAATTATAAAATTAACTTTTCATCTAGAGCAATAACAGGAAAATTTAAAATATTTTCACGAGGGTTATAAATAAAATTATACAATTATAAAATTATAAAATTAACTTATTGTCTAGAGCAATAACAGGAAAGTTTACAATAATTCCATGAGAGTTGCAATCCAGAGCATTTATTATAATCAACGATGAAGAATAAATTATCTTATTTATTAGCGAAATAAATTATATTTTCACACAAGATAGTTATTTTCATGACAGTGACAATAATTTTAACATTTCTTATGCATTAATGATACAAGAAAGGAGCTTGTAATTTTTTTAAAAATTTCCAAAGTGATTATATAAAAGTAACAATATACAATTATACAATTAGACAATTATACAATTATGCAATTATAAAATTATGAAATTAACTTTTTGTCTAGAACAATAACAGGAAAATTTATAATATTTCCATGAGGATTGCAGTCAAGAACACTTATTATAATCAACGATGAAGAATAAATTATCTTATTTATTAGTAAAATAAATTATATTTTCATACAAGACAGTTACAATTTTCATGATAGTGACAATGATTTTAACATTCTTATGCACTAACGATACAAGAAGGAAGCTTGTAATTTTTTTTAAAATTCCCAAAGTGATTATATAAAAGTAACAATATACAATTATACAATTAGACAATTATACAATTATGCAATTATAAAATTATGAAATTAACTTTTTGTCTAGAACAATAACAGGAAAATTTATAATATTTCCATGAGGATTGCAGTCAAGAACATTTATTATAATCAACGATGAAGAATAAATTATCTTATTTATTAGCAAAATAAATTATATTTTCATACAAGACAGTTACAATTTTCATGACAGTGACAATGATTTTAACATTCTTATGCACTAACGATACAAGAAGGAAGCTTGTGATTTAAAAAAAAAATTTCCAAAATAATTATATAAAAGTAACAATATAAAATTATATAATTATAAAAAATTATAAATTATACAATTATAAAAAATTATAAATTATACAATTATAAAAAATTATAAATTATACAATTATAAAAAATTATAAATTATACAATTATAAAAAATTATAAATTATACAATTATAAAAAATTATAAATTACAAAATTATAAAAAATTATAAATTATAAATTTATAAAAAGTTATAAATTACAAAATGATAAAAAATTATAAATTATACAATTATAAAAAATTATAAATTACAAAATTATAAAAAATTATAAATTATAAATTTATAAAAAGTTATAAATTACAAAATTATAAAAAATTATAAATTATACAATTATAAAAAATTATAAATTACAAAATTATAAAAAATTATAAATTATAAAATTATAAAAAATTACAAATTAGAAAATTAATTATAAAATTAATTTTTATACATTAAAGTTTCTACAAAAAAACGAAAAAAATTAACACGTGGCAAAGAGGGAGGTTCAAGTCTGTTTTGAAAAGTTGAAGAGGTTTGAAATTCCCGCCAATTTTCTTAGCGCGTTGGCGCACAACGATCAGCTGAATCGGCGACGCAATAAAAGAAGCAGACACACGCAGGGGGGGGAAGGTAGAGGGTGAAAAGGAGGTTCTTTATCGTTCGACCAACCGTCAGCTCCGGTCAGTCTGGACAGTATCTCGGTTCAGTTTCTGTTTATCCTCCTGGACCGAGAAGCGAGACGCGGGCCAAGATTGGATGATCCGTTGACGTGAAGGCGTTTCGGACGCATCCGGGTGAGTGATCTCCCGTCATCGATTTAATTTTCCGTCCCAGAGTTCGCGAGTTCGACGCGAAAGAGACGCGATCCCTCGAGTTTCCAGGGTCGTTTGTTTTTTTCGCAGCCTCCTTGTCTCTCCCTTTGACGTCTAAAAATACATCGTTGCCTCTCGAGAACATTTCTAGACTAAATATCCTCGATTTCGAGCGAGATTGACACTTCGGCTGCGATCGATTGAACGATGGGGTTATGTCGTTTCTCTCGTTCAAATTCTATAAAAAAAAAAGAAAATTTTTGCCGAAAGATCTCTCTCGTTCAATTTTATAAAAAAAAAAAAGAAAATTTTTGCCGAAAAATATCGATATTCAAGCTACATTTTTAGGAAAATAAATGTACGATTTTGTAGGGAAATGAAGGAAGAGAAAAAGAGATTTTTTTTCAGATGTATGAATAATAATCTTCCTCTTTTTATTCGTTTAATCGTATTCTTAGAACGATTCTTCGAACAAAATTTTGACATTTTTTTTCTCCAATTTTTCTCGATATTAATTTGAAACAATTGCATTTTTATTTTTATATCGATAAATATTGGAGGATTATTACGCGTATTTTATTGTCATTTTTAAGATGCGATTTAAAATTTAATTTCCGAGTTAAGTCGACTTACATTTGTCGACAAATTTATTTGATTGGCTGCAGAATAGAAAGTTTCTAAAGAAAAAAATTATTAATAAAAATTACTTTAAAAAATTACTATTCCAGCAGCCAATCAGTATGCTTAAAATATGTGTAGAGAGGAAACGAAGGGGGAAGGAATAAACAAGGACGACAATGCGTATTGACCAATGTTAAAAATATCTTTCGAGATTGCGATAAACTTGTTTTTTTATTTTTTTATTGCGCCGATATTGACATTGATTTTTTTATTATATTTAGAGAGACAGAGAGATAATAACTTTGTAATGATTAGGATTTTTTTTCGATTAATTTAAAATTAATTTAAAATTAAAAATTTAATTTAAAATTAATTTAAAATTAAAAATTAATTTAAAATTAATTTAAAATTAAAAATTAATTTAAAATTAATTTAAAATTTAAAATTTAATTTAAAATTAATTGAAAAAAATTCTACTAATCCTACTTCGTCGGATTTTTTTTTTCGATTAATTTTAAATTAATTAATCTCCCCTTTTCGCGACATTTATTATCTATTGTTAAAACGGTACGCGTGACACTTGTGGAAAGGTCACGTGGGGTTATTAATGAGTAAAAATGAACGCAATGAGTTTATGACGATAAAATAATCGTCACATTTCGCGGTAATTAATAATACTCACAGTAATGGTTATCGATTTTTTTTTAATGATTTTATATAAGAACTTTTTTTTATCGTCCGTCTTATATTAATTCTATTGTATTTTATTGCTATGATTATTATTTATCGTGTTATTCAATTTATTTATTATATTCAATTATTTATCATATTTATTATATATTTAGTTGCAGTTTATTTTATTATATATTTATTATATATTTATTTTATATATATTTAATATATATATAATAAATATAATTAGATATAAATAAATAATATATATAAAATATATTATTTATTTATATATAATTTTAAATTTTATATATATTTTATATAAATATAAATATATAAATATTTTATGTAAATATTATAATATTAATTTTATATAAATATTATATAAATTTTATATATATGTAATATATATTATTTATTTTATATATATACAATTTTATATAATATTTATTACAGTATTTTTTTATATATATAATTTATAATATTCTCTCTCTGTCGGAATTTAACAAATATATTTGCCTTGCAACATATGTGTAACGTCGAAAGATCGATAAACATTTGCACTGAATTCGGGTGCGTTGAACTCTCACATATGTATACACAGTGATGACGTAATCTTTAGCCTTTTAGAAAAAACGAAATGCTACATTCGATGTATGAAAATTTTCTGCGTTATAACAATAGAAAATATTTCATCCATATTTTTATTATGCTACCTGTAAAAAAATTAATCGATTTAAAAATATTATTTAGCAAAATTGAATTTTGTATCTACATTAAATTGCATAGTTTGAATTTTTCAGTAATATTGTGTGAGATATAAAAATGCACTGCTTTATATTTTTCATTTTTCACAAATTATTGTATTTTTTAATCATTAGGCTCATTAGACTCATTCAAGTGAAATTAATAGACAACGAACTCTATTGTTGAATTTATATCACAAGATTATAAATATTATATTTTTTTTAAACCTTTTTATATTTTACAAAAAATAACTCTCACATATTTATTGATTAAATTTACTATTATTTTTATATAAAACTGCATTTTTAATATATTTTTTAAATATATATTTTTAATATAATGTTTTTTATATAAATTTTAGAATATTTTAAACATTTGCCTTATTTTTCTAAAAGAAATATGAACTTCAGATACCGCGTTTTCTCTCTCCACTTTATCTTCTATCCAAATTACAAGTTCTGGACCATCGCATATTTCTTGAATGATTCATTTTTACTCTCAGGACAGATAGAAAAATATTTGCGAAGCCAAGTGTGAGGCCACTTCTCTAAAACTTTGCTTAAATCGATGCATAATCTTGTGATATCAATTCAACAATAGAATTCGTTGTCTATTAATTTCTTGTAATGAGTCTAATGATTAAAATAAATAAATTAAATAATAAATATCAAATTTAATGATTAAAATAAATAATAAATTCTGATAATTAAAATAAATAATAAACAAAATAATAAATAATACATTTAATAATTAAAATAAATAATAAATTTAATGACTAAAATAAATAATAAATTCTAATGATTAAAGTAAATAATAAATTAAATATAATAATAAATAATAAATTTAATGACTAAAAATAAATAATAAATTCCAATAATTAAAATAAATAATAAATTTAATAAATTAATAATTTGATAAAGAATAATAAATTATATAATAATAAATTTAATGACTAAAAATAAATAATAAATTCCAAAAATCAAAATAAATAATAAATAATAAATTTAATGACTTATAAAATAAATAATAAATTCTACTGATTAAACACAGTTCATAATTTGATCATTTTGACAAATTGACATATATATATTCCATCGACGTACTCATTAATTCATTTCATTTTATTTCCACCCTTATTTGCATTCAATTGCTCCCCAGAAACAGTGCATTTGGAAGTTGCTTCAGAAGCGAGTTTTAAGGGAATAAAGCTCCAACGTTCTCGCGTGAAATGACACGAACTAGTTTGAGAGTGTGCGAAATTTTTATCCCTCGTTCGGGTGTTTTCGGACGTTTTCGGCGACCCGGTCGTTAATCAGCTGTGCGAACTGCCCCCCCTTCCTCTCTCTCCCTCCCCCCTCCCTCCTACTTGACGTTTCTCGCGACTCGCTTGACGTTTCGCTCCGATCAGTCAATCTGTCAAAGATACGCGAGCATCATCTCGCGGCTTCCTCTACTTCTAGGATACGCTTTTCGCGGAAAAAGGTGCATTTTTAAAATATATTTTGCATAGTGATATATTTTTCCCGCCAAACGTGTGACGTGTTTTGCTTCAACGTGTTCTAAGATTTTTTTTTGAAAAGTCGGGTACGTTTTTCGCGGGAAGAGAAAAACGCGAAGTCAGGTGATAATTCTCGAGAGAGAGCTCCGGAAATATTTATTATACAGGGTGGCCCCGAACGTTCCAGACTTTGAGATCTTAAATTTAATTCTGAAGAAAAAATTTCCCATGGATCGAAAAATATTTTTAATAGTTTAGGAAAGAAATCTCGCGTTTTAAAAAAAATTTCCATTTCTGACTGATTCTTGTTTGAGCTTCGATTTTTATAAAAAAAAGATTTTAACATATGACTTCAACAACGATTGGATGATGTTACAGAAACTTCGAATAGTAATCCCAAATTTTTTCAGATTTTTTTAAAACTTGGAATAATAAAAAAAAACTTGAGGAAGATGGCCTAGATCATGTTAATAGAAATAATCTTGCAATCGGGAAGCTAACATTCTTCGAAAAAAAATATTTCTAATAATTTAGGAAAAAAATCTCACGCATTTTTTAAGAAATTTCCACTTTTGACTGATTCTTGTTCAAATTTCGATTTTTATAAAATAAAAGATTTTAAAACTTAGAACAATAAAACAACTTGGGGAAGATGACCCAGATCATGTTAATAGAAATAATTTTGTAATCGGGAAGCTAACAGTCTTCGAAAAAAAATATTTCTAATAATTTAGGAAAAAAATCTCATGCATTTTTTAAGAAATTTCCACTTTTGACTGATTCTTGTTCAAACTTCGATTTTTATAAAAAAAAAAATTTTTAAACTTAGAACAATAAAAAAAACTTGAGGAGGATGATCCAAAAATAATCTTGCAATCGGAGACCTAGTATTCTTCGAAAAAAAATATTTCTAATAATTTAAAAAAGAAATTTCACGCGTTTTTTAAGAAATTTCCACTTTTGACTGATTCTTGTTCAAACTTCAATTTTTATAAAAAAAAATTTTAAACTTAGAACAATAAAAGAAACTTGGGGAGGATAACCCAGATCATGTCAATAAAAATAATCTTGGAATCGGGAAGCTAACATTCTTCGAAAAGAAATATTTCTAATAATTTAGGAAAAAATTCCTTCCTTAAGAACTTCTTTAAGAAATTATCGCTCAAAAACCTCCGATGAAGGGAAGAGCAAAAGATGAAAAGAAAAATGAAATAAAAAGAAAGTGAAACTAAATAAATTTCTTGAAAAAAAAAAACGATAAAAATAAAAAATAAAAATCTTTCTTTTATGAAAATAAAATAATTTTTTTTTTAATTAATATTTTAATAATAGCACGTAATAGTAGAAAACGAATAAAGACGTTTTTTCAAGAAATTTATTTAGTTTCATTTTCTTTTTATTTAATTTTCTTTTCACCTTTTGCTCTTCCTTCATCAGAGATTTTTCAGCGATAACTTTTCAAGGAAGCATTTTTCGACCCATGTTTATAGGAAATTTTTTCTTCGGAATTAAATTTCCTATAAGATCTCGAAGTCTGGCTGGAACGTTCGAGGCCACCCTGTATATTTTCCTTCAACGCCGAGAGTTTGACAGTTCTCGGCGAGTTGCGTCAGCCGCTCTCATCGTGCCTTTGTTCAACGACCCGCTGCATGCATGCTTCTCTGTGATATACGACTGCGTTTTCTCCGATCCTCCTGTGCATTTCTACGAGCAAAATTAACGTGAGTAGTCGGACGCATTTTTTTGTACCTCGAACGAATCGCGAGAAGATTATTCCGAGATTATTCGTGATTTCCCGCCGAGATTTAATTACTCTTATCGCGCGATCTCTTAAATCCCATTACTTTGTTTTGCGTGGGAAAAATGCACTATATTATGGCTTGTTTGTCTCTCGCGAAAAACGCGTGAGATTTCTTTTTTAGATTATTAGAAATATTTTTTTCGAAGAATGTTAGCTTCAAGATTGCAAGAAAAAATACATGAAAAAATTTGGGATTACTTTTCGAAATCTTTGTAACATTATCTAATCGTTGTTGAAGTCATATGTTAATTTTTTTTTTTTTTTTTTTTTTTTTTTAAATCGAAGTTTGAATAAGAATCAGTCAAAAATAAAAATTTCTTTAAAAACGCGAGATTTCTTTCCT
Source organism: Camponotus fellah (assembly GCA_030586385.1). Lineage (NCBI taxonomy): Eukaryota > Metazoa > Arthropoda > Insecta > Hymenoptera > Formicidae > Camponotus > Camponotus fellah. The sequence goes on from JAPIVC010000972.1 coordinate 1,170,548, forward strand.
AAATTGTTAGAAACATTTTTTTTTTCGAAGAATGTTAGCTTCCCGATTGCAAGATTATTTTTATTGACATGATCTGGATCATCCTCTTCAAGTTTTTTTTATTGTTTTAAGTTTTAAAATCTTTTTTTATATAAAAATCGAAATTTGAACAAGAATCAGTCAAAAATAGAAATTTCTTTAAAAACGCGAGATTTCTTTCCTAAATTGTTAGAAATATTTTTTTTTTTCGAAGAATGTTAGCTTCCCGATTGCAAGATTATTTTTATTAACATTATCTGGGTCATCTTCCTCAAGGTTTTTTTATTGTTCTAAATTTTAAAATCTTCTTTTTTATAAAAATCGAAGTTTGAACAAGAATCAGTCAAAAATCAAAATTTCTTTAAAAACGCGAGATTTCTTTCCTAAATTATTAGAAATATTTTTTTTTTTTTTTTTTTTTTTTTTTTTCCAAAGAATGTTAGCTTCCCGATTGCAAGATTATTTTCATTAACATGATCTGGGTCGTCTTTCCCACGTTTTTTTATTATTTTAAGTTTTAAAAAAATTCTGAAAAAATTTGGGATTACTTTTCAAAGTCTCTGTAACATCATCCAATCGTTGTTGAAGTCATACGTTAAAATCTTTTTTTTATAAAAATCGAAGTTTGAACAAGAATCAGTCAAACAAAGAAATTTTTAAAACGCGAGATTTCTTTCCTAAATTATTAGAAATATTTTTTTTCGAAGAATGTTAGCTTCCCGATTGCAAGATTATTTTTATTAACAGAGCTGGGTCGTCTTCCCCAAGTTTTTTTATTGTTCTCTTTTAAAATCTTTTATTTTATAAAAATCGAAATTTGAACAAGAATCAGTTAAAAGTGGAAGTTTCTTAACAAATTCGTAACATTGCAATAAATAAATATTCAGAAAAGCTGCTGCAAGGTTTTATACTTTAGACTATGACCTTTCGAAAGAATATAAATTTGTTTACTGCAGTTCCACAAAATATGATTATTTTGAGATTTAAAAGTGAAGTAATTTTGTAGGAATGCATGCATAATAATAAATAATTAAATTAGCTGTATATATAAATAATTTTTGGATCGAATACTAATAAATGGTAATCAAAGAAGAACGCATTAAAAAATGAAAAAGCCAAAAATTAGCTTAACTGATGTCAAAGAATCTATTTCCTAAAAAAACACATAACGGTACAAAAATATAAAATATTTTACAAGAAAAACTGTTTTCTTTTGAATAATTGGAAATTACATGCAAGAATATTATATATTATTTTTTTCTGTGCTCGTCAGATTAAAAAATTTATTTTAGTAATATTAAAAAAATGGGAAAAATTAAAATTCAGAATTAATGAAAATTTTTAATAATGATATATGATTTAATCTGATACTTTTAATAATATTCTTCGCTTTGCCTCTTCTCTAGAATGTATTTTAAACGTGCCTTTTATTATCTTAATAAAAATTACTTCGGTTCACACGTTATCAGTGACCTTGTATATCTGTCAATGATCTCATTTGATGATTTAATTTAACATCAATCGAGCATCGCGTTAGTTTAATGAACTTTATGGAGTGCAATTAAGTGATAATAATTTTTTCGCTTCGATATCTTCGCGTCTATTCTCGTCATCTCGAAGGAATCTTCGAATACTGTCGAGAATATTCGAGTTCTTTTACTCTTCCCGCGATAAGAGGATCGATTGGAATAATCGGGATAAATCGTGACGATATTCTAAAATTAGATAGTCATGGAAAATATTGTTTAATATAAAAATTTAGAATAAATTATTTAATATATTATTAATAATTAATATTTAATAATTAATATTTAATATTTATTATTATTTAGTATATTATTATTATATGAAATTGTTATGTTAAATTATATTAGATTGTTCAATATATTATTATTACATTATTATATTATTATTATATTATTATTATATTTCATTATTATATTATTATTATATTATTATATTATATTATATTATATTTATATTAATTATTATATTTTATAATGAAATGGAGGAGAGAGGGAGAGAGACAAAAAAAAGTTCAAAAATTATTTATTATTAATTGAATTATTATCGATATATATTTTTTTGATTTATGATTTATATTTATGATTTATTCCTCATTTTTTTTTAATCATAATTTCAGATTCTTATTTTTCAAAATTTTTGAAAATATGTCACTACATTTCAGCTTATTTCAAAAATATATTAATATATTAATTATATTATAATATTATTAATATATTAATTATATTATAATATATATTAATATATTATATTATATTATTATTATATTAATATTAATTTTATATATATATAATTATATATATAATTATATATATATATATATATATATAATTATATAATATATATATAAATATATATAATTAATATTAATATAATATTAATATATTAATATATTAATTATAATTTAAACGAAATAATGAAAGCTGAAATGCAGTGACATATTTTCAAAAATTTTGAAAAATAAGAATCTGAAATAACGATTTAAAAAAGTGAGAAACAAATTATAAATTAAATATATATATATATATATATATATATATTAATATTAATTATATAATATTTCTTTTTTATGATTGAAATATTATCACTATTAAAAATATTAAAAATTAAATATTAAATATTAAAACTGACGACGATTTTGTGAATTCTTGGGAGAGAGAAAAAATCATCCAACATTGCATCAGAATTGCTGAAACCTTGCACATTCATGCGTGTCATATAATAAAACCTTGATTCGAGATTATATCCAGTGCACAAATTGAATAAAAAAAATAATATTAAATCTTCGTTTATAATATTAAATGTTTTTGTTTCAAAAGAAATAATGAAAATAATCAAATTAATTCTCCAACAATAATTTCGATTTATTTATTCAAAATTTCTGACGATATTTCATATTTCATGTCTTGATCTTTCGATCGGTGGCAGATCTGACAGCAATTAATTAAGTATAATCAACGTTTAATAATATTTGACACTTGATTAAAAAGAAATTGGCTCGATTAAAAAGAAATTACACGATGTATAATTGTATATAATTAAAAATCTTGGCCGTTATTAAAGAATCACTGCAAGAAGAGAAAGTTGCAACTCTTCATGATCTCTTCATTTCGAAGTCAAATCTTGGAATCATCCACCTCTAATATGATACCAGATCTTAAGAAATCTCATATTAATCGTGTAACTTGTATATTTAAATTAAAAATTCATCTTCCAGAGCATTTGCATTTTTAATTATTAAAATTAAAAATATTTTTCTCCTTCAGTTTTAATCAGCAGTTATCGCAATGTCGATATCAGAAAAGATATAAAGAGAGTAGATTAAATCTTATTATTATTCGACAAGGAAATATTTTCAAAATTTGTTTTCGACATTTCGCTCTTATTTACATCGTTTAAATCTCGCTGTTTTATCTCTCATGCGAATGTTTATTCCAGAAAAGATAATTATTTCATTGTCTCCTTCGTTCAATTCGCGATCGAGAATCGATCTGATGCAATGCGACCATGAGATCATGGTCGTTGATTTTGATGCAAATATACTTTCAGCGATAACACACGTTTTCCTTCGACAAAGAAAACGTCTATCTTCATCGTGACGTCAGATCACATAAAATTGCCGATAAACGTCGATAATTATACTTAATTTGGAGATTACTCGCCTTTAAGTCTCGACTAGAAAATTATCTTTTTATTTTTTATCGATCACCATGTATATCAAATTATTACTTTAATTATTAATTCAATTACGTGCATTTTTTCGATTCAATCTTGCGCGTACAAATTTCCATTAAATTTATTTAAACAGGAGAAAAATTACAATTATCGTAATCATAATATAATAATATATAATAATAATATAATAATATAAAATAATATAATAATATATAATAATAATAATAATATAATAATAATATAATAATATATAATAATAATAATATAAATATATATATATAATATAATATATAATAAATAATATATAATATATAATATATAATAAAAATACAATATATAATATATAATAAAAATATAATATAATAATAATATAATAATAATATGTAATAATAATAATAATATAATAATATATAATAAAAATATAATAATAATATAATAATAGTAATATAATAATATAATATAATATAATAATATAATAATACTATATAATAATATAATAATAATATATTAATAATATAATAATAATATAATAAATTGTAATAAAATTGTAATAAAATTGTGATAAAATTATAATATTAATTACAATATAAATTGTAATAAAATTATACTATTATAAATAAATAATATTACAATTAATATCATATTGAAATTTTTTTTACAAAAAAAATTTATTAAATTTTAATGTTCAATTTTATGAAATTTTAATGGACGTCAATTTTCATTAGTATACATGTATAATCTCAAATTTAAATATCCATCGAAGATTCTCTTGAAGTAGGAATTTTTTTTTGGATGTATATTTCTCAATATAATCTTTGTCCTCGTTTTTGAAAGTGCACTTTAATTTTGACCGTGAAGTCGATTTCTCGTTCCTCCTTCTTCTCGGTTAAATCACTTTGTATATTTATTTATTTTTTCATATTGTTACATCCTCGATTGCGAGAGTGAAAGAGAAGTCGAGGAACGTGCAAGCTTGAAACTCTCTCTTTCCAATCGGGTCGACCTACACCAAGAAGCACGTAATATTTTCTTTATTTGTCGTCTACATCGACCAGTCAGATAAAAGAGAAAAACACATTCAGTCTCGACCTTGCATAATCATATAAATCTGTTCACGCGTGACGCGGTTATTTTAATGACGTAGGCGTGATCTTGAGACATATCTGTTTAATATAAAAAATCGCCGTGCATGCGACATTAATTTAATTATTAATTTAATTTTTAATAATATTTAATTATTAATAAAATAATATTTAATATTAATTATTAATAATTTAATTATTAATAATATTTCATTTAATAAAATAATAAAATAATATTTTTTATTTTTTAATAAAATAATAATAATAATATTTAATAAAAAATTTAAAAATAATAATATTTAATATCAATTATTAATAAAATAATCAATTATTAATAATTTAATTTAATTATTAATTTAATTTTTAATAATACTTAATTTACTTATTAATAAAATAATATTTAATTTACTTATTATTATATTAATAAAATAATATTGATAATTTAATATAATATTGATTATTAATAATTTAATTTAGTTATTAATTTAATTTTTAATAATATTTAATTTACTTATTAATAAAATAACATTTAATATGATGTATTTATATTTATTAAATAACATTTAATATGATTATTTATATTTATGATGTATTTACTTATTAATAAAATAACATTTGATGATTATTAATAATTTAATTTAATTATTCATAATTTAATTAAATTATTATTTATAATAATATATACATATTATTATAACATTATTAAAAATTAAATTATTACTAATTTAATTTTTATTATATAAAATATAATATTTAATAATAATATAATAATATAATATTTAATTTTTTTATATAAAAATTAAATTATTAATAATTTAATGATGTATTTACTTATTAATAAAATAACATTTGATATGATTATTGATAATTTAATTAAATTATTCATAATTAAATTAAATTATTATTTATAATATTTAATTTGCGTATTAATAAAATAATATTTAATATTGATTATTAATACTTTAATTTAATTATTAATTTAATTATTAATAATATTTTATACGTCATGTTGCAGATACAAGGCTAGCCAGCTGAGCCATTCTTGTTCTGTGTGATTCGTCTCATCAGCTATACTACATCCCTAGCTGTCAGGTGTCCTAGTCGGATCGTCGGTGTAGTTAGCTGTTGTGATGTCACACACCGCAGGAATGGACACGGGGTTGCCTGTACCGGATGCAATCCCGTCCCTCGATCTGCAAAAACTGCAAGAGGATCTAGTCTTGAACCTCGTCCAGGAGGTTAAATTTCAGCCGAATCTCGATGATTTGCCTCCCACAAGGGAGGGAGTGCAGGTGAGAGTCGCCTTTACACCCGACAAATTGATGAAGAAAAGCATAGCAGTTCTTTATTCCTCAACTATTGTCAAGAAGGGACTTGATTACAATATTTCTGCTCATTCATCTGATGAAGAAAATACAATAAAATTTTGTCTTCAGCAATATCACCATAGAACTAAAGGTTTCATGACAAAATTCCATCAGTTGCCATCGTTATTTTAACACGAAAAATTTTATATAAATTAAAATTTTTTAATAATAATAATTTTATACAAATTAAAATTTTTTAATTTTTACAATTTAACAGGTCTTATTACGATTATTTAGATTATTAGGAATTTGTTTAGATTATTTATAAGATTTATAGATTTATTTATAATTAATTTAGATTATTAATAATTTATCTAAAATATTTATAAGATTTATAGATTTATTTATAATTAATTTAAATTATTAATAATTTATCTAAATTATTTATAAGATGTATAGATTTATTTATAATTAATTTAGGTTATTAATAATTTATTTAAATTATTTATAAGATTTCTGCTCATTCACCTGATAAAGAAAATACAATAAAATTTTGTCTTCAACAATATCACCATAGAAAGATTTCATGATAAAATTCCATCAGTTGCCATCGTTATTTTAACACGAGAAATTTTATACAAATTAAAATTTTTTAATAAGGTTCTTAATTTTTACAGGTCTTATTACGATTATTTAGATTATTAGGAATTTATTTAGATTATTTATAAGACTTATAAATTTATTTATAATTAATTTAGATTATTAATAATTATTTAAATTATTTATAAGATTTATAGATTTATTTATAATTAATTTAGATTATTAATAATTTATCTAAAATATTTATAAGATTTATAGATTTATTTATAATTAATTTAAATTATTAATAATTTATCTAAATTATAAGATTTATAGATTTATTTATAATTAATTTAGATGATTAATAATTTAATTAGATGATTAATAATGAACATTTAATTGTATGTTATAGAACGAGTACATAAGTATCGCTGCACGGGACAAATCCGCATACATATTAAGATGCCTGAAAGTAATGTACGACTTGTCATCGGATGTATTCTTCATGGCGATCAATTTGATGGACTGTTTCTTGACGAGAATGAACGCGAAGCAAAAGTACATGGCTTGCATCAGCGTATCCGCCTTTTACACGGCCGCTGTTCAACAGATGCAACCTCTCGACGCCGACCACCTGGTCTCCATCTCACAGTGTAGATGTACCGCCGACGATCTCAGGCGTATGTCGCAGCTGATACAGGACAAGTTGGAACGGGCGCCCGGTACTCGACCCATCACTGCACTCACCTTTCTACGACTGTTCAACAACATGTTCCACGCTGTGGCGAGACAATTGCATCTCGATGACGTGTACGCCAGTATCACCAACGTAGGTCGATTATTTATCATCCTTCCAATTATCTGTAATTAATAATGTAAATTAAACTAATAATTTAATTAGAATTATTAATAATTAATAATCAATATTATTTTATTAATAAGTAAATTAAATATTATTAAAATTAAATTAATAATTAAATTAAATTATTAATAATTAATATTAAATATTATTTTATTAATAAGTAAATTAAATATTAAAAATTAAATGAATAATTAAATTAAATTATTAATAATTAATATTAAATATTATTTTATTAATAAGTAAATTAAATATCATTAAAAATTAAATTAATAATTAAATTATTAATAATTAATATTAAATATTATTTTATTAATAAGTAAATTAAATATGATTAAAAATTGAATTAATAATTAAATTAAATTAATAATAAATAATAAATATTAAATAAATTAATAATTAATAATAAATATTAAATATTATTTTATTAAATGATAACAAATAAACGTTACGATCTTCGAGATACTAAACATCAAGTAAAATTCGATATACTTATTTATACTGATGTTATCAGAGAAAAATGCATGTTTATTAAGGTCTAAAAATCAATTTTTATTCAATTTATGAAATAAATTCAATTTACAAATTTACAAAATCCTTAAAATTTCGCTCAAAAGCTATTGTTTGTTTTAGGAATCTGAATTAATTCTCAGATTGGAAATGGTGGCTTGCGATGGTAATTGCGCGAGTCTCAAACCGTCCGAAGTGGCATTGATGTTACTTTGCAGTTACTTGGATGCCTCTGTTAATCGGCTGATGACCGCGAATACGGAAGCTACTGTCAGTAATCTATCGCACAACATACCTATTCCTCCGTCATATCAAAGGCTAAAAGATGAATTAACGCAGTTTGCTGCCAAACTCCGAGAGAAATGCAACGTAAATGTCCATACTAAATTTTTTGTATTTTTAAGCTTATTTATTTTTTTATTATTATTTTATTATTATTTTATTATTTATTTTTTTATTATTATTTTATTTATTATTTATTTTTTTATTATTATTTTTTATTATTTTTATTTTTTTTATTATTTTTTTATTTATTATTTATTATTTATCTTTTTATTATTATTTTATTTCTTATTTATTTATTTTTGTACGCATGCATAAGATTATTATAATAATTTTAACGCGATAAGCAGCCATTATTCAGATGGGTTATAATGTAAAGCTATTCTTTTCTCGATAAAGAAATACATATTTAAATAAATTGTATGATAAAAATTTTTACTTACTCTTTAAAATTAGAATTAATTGAATAAATGAAAAAGTTCTTAAAGCGAGGTAAGAAAGTGATAAACGAAACAAGATAGACAAAGATATTTTCGAAAATATATAATCCTGTCTTATATTAAATGTTTTATTTATTGCCTTTTATGCTTTATTAGATTTCAGAAGAGAGTTTCTGCTCCACTCATGGGGCAGTGAGCGCCATATTGAGTAAATATAACGCTCAGGAGCAAGCAAACAAAACTCACAAGCAGAAATTAATTTGGAAATTGTCGCCACGAACCGCAGGTGTTTTACGTCCATCTCAAAACTTTTATTCCGACCTACCCGCTATCGCGGAACATGTCCCATCAGTTCCATCTCCGAACAAGATCAGGTATGTATTTATTTCTCTAGATTACTATTAAAAGATTGTACATTATTGTTACAATATGTCGAGAAAATAATTATTGTAATTCTTCTTGAAGCAGGAAAAATCGTAAATATCGTCGTCGAGGAAATAAGAGATGTTAAAAAAGCCAGTTTTCAATTTCTACCAGGTACAATTTCTCTCTATAAATTTTATTATTGAATTAATTTCTTGGTATAAATTATTATAAATCTTTGGAATAAATTTATCACAATTATTTTTAACACTCTTCTCTTTGGATATTTTCAGGAGCAGTTCCCATTGTCTGGTAACATGAAAGATTTGTTTTCTTCAATACAATCAAAGTTTGACCGGAAGTACAAATCGATTTACACATCACAACATGTAATAATTTTCCTTAAATATTTTATTTGCGTAGCCCGCTGAAATTGTACGTACTGGTGGAACGTAAGTCATTTTTGCTAAATAATAGTTGTTTCGCCAGTAAGTTATTATTACCGCGTCGTATATTAATTTCTGCTTTTTCATCACATCACATATACATGTTTTAAAATATTTGTGTAAATATTTTAATATTTTACAAAAAAAAAGAGAGAGAAAACAAGATTTGAGCCCCATTCCAGTGATAAAATCGAATCTTTTTATATAAGGGGCTTTCGTATAAAAATGTGAAGGGGGGAGAAGCGGACAGATATAAACTGTAAAGAGCAGCAGCATCAACAGACGAATCATTAATAAAAAAAATTGAAATTAATGTGATACAATGTCCATTATATAATTAGTGTTATCTAATAGAATCAATATATTGCTAAAATTATATATATATATCTATATATTTGCAAAATGCGTTAAATGAGAGGAAAGAAAAGATATAAATAGGAAGAAAAATTGCGAAAGTGTTGAGATTAGGTATAATATAAAAAATGCGAGTATCGAAGGAAAAAAATTATATTAATTATTTGATACAATTAACAAAAGAATTACCTAATGTGCTGAAACTTATGTCTGTCAGGTTTGATGGGAGGAAAAATGTTTTACTGAGCTTTATTTTACTTCTGTCTCGAAATATTCGCTTTTCTTTCGTCGATATCGAACGAATTAAATAGTCGATAAGATATATGTAAGTTACCGAACGCATTTCCTAATGTTTTCATTTAGCGATATCTCAAAATATGCAAATGTATAAAACCAAAGTGTCAGAGATGAATTGTCAATTTTATGGAACATAAGATGACGCGATTTATATGTATTTTAGAAACAATTTGTATTGTCTTATTTTATAAAAGCAATATTTCAATTGAAATTGTATAATAATTTTAATCGAAAAACACGACATTTTTCAATTCTGTACAAAATTATCTCGTGCACATTAATTTGGATTTAACTAATGTACACTTTGAAATTGCCACGGTAATAATAGATTGTCTCGTTACTGATTTGTTAATTTTTATTGTCTAATTCACCGTGATTTCAAAAATATCAAGGAAACGCAATAGAAAAAAATATTCTGGCTGATCTATCGTTGTTTCTCTTATCGTTCAAGGATAATTCTCACTGTATCGAAATATTCTTACTGTATCAAAATGACTCTTGTACTCTATCGAGAGAATAGAGATGTAATATGAGAGCAAAAGCAAATATGACGCATCGTAATGAACAGTTTTATTCGGAAAAAATTAAATTTTCATGTACTAAAACAATCTTTGTATATTTTTGTATTTATTTCTTGTAGATTCTCAATTAATCTCTTAGATTATACATCAAAACGACATATATTGTTGCATTCCAGGATTCCTGTGCCTCTTTATCTGTCTTCCACATCTGTATCCATATTTTCGAAAATACATTGGATATCAACTGATCGATTGCCATGTATTATCGCATTATTAATCAACTTGTTTTCGTCCTTAGAAGTTCCTTTTTTTTTAATTCTGCCTTGTTGCTTATTTCCAATGAAGGCATCACGTTCGAGCGATATAATATGTCGTTATTAATAATTTGATGAGAGACAGAGTCTTCTAATTTAATTCTTTTTAACTGTGATGAGTGGCATAGGAATTCAGGAACACAATATGGGACACAACTTGGAAATTTGTCCATAAATTGTAGATAATGAAAAAAAAGCAAAACTGTCAGAGTTCATTCAGTTTTTCTGATATTAGCCAGTTTATGCTAGTCATAAATTCATATTTTCTGATTATGATCTGGGAAAAAATATTCTCTTAATGCTTCATGGCATCCCACATCAAAATGCACCGAGCAAATTTTCACCAGGTATCATGAAAGTATTTGGAAAATATTTAATCGACTTTATTACCGATGTTTTTATTGGAAGCGAGGATCGAAATGTCGAATGTGTAAACTGTAATGTAATCATTTAAGGATTTGAGACTGCGAAAACGAGAAGTCTGATAATATTACACTCTTTTGGGATTTGTAATACGGTGTACATATAAAGAGTTCTTTTCACATAAGAAATATTTCTATTTGTCTATTCGTCACGTATATATATTTATTTTATATAAATTAAATTAATCTATTTTAAAAATAATATTAAAATAATATTTGTAAATTAAGTTAATTTATTTAATTAATTTAGTTAATGTATATTTTATATATTAGATGATTATCTTAATTTCTGCCAGAAATTGCTGATAAATTTAGTTTCCACCGTTTACAATTAGATGATTCCAGCTGCAAATGTAGTGAAGATTAAACATCTGTCAATAAAATTGAGTGGGCAAGTTGCAAAAGTTCTTTTTCGTGAAAGCAGAGGTATGAAAAGTAATTAATAAGTTACTTTTTAGATTTTTTTCCGATTTCTTTCTTTTGCGATTGAAACTAGGGACTGAAAAGATAATCGTTTACAATGAAATTTATATAATTATATTTAAAAAAAAAGAGAGAAAGGAATTTATCTCTCACATATAAGCTGTTATTATTCTATCGTGACACACGAAAATCGAATTTGTAAAATGTATACACAAGCATTTATAATAAAATTATATAAGAATATTTATAACGAAATTATATAAGGGACGCGATCAATTTTTTTTATTCAATGTAACTATTTCTAATATATTATTTGTTTCATATTTAAATTACTAATAACCCAGCAAACATTAAGTAATTTATATAATTATAGTTGTAATTTATATAATTATAGCTATAATTTTCCACTCAATAATATAATATATATACATGTTATATAACAGTTATATTCGAGTGGGAAATTATAACTAAGTTATATAACTGTTGTTTGCTGAGACTCATTTTTATATATTTATGTAATTATTATATAATTATTATATAATTATTATATAATAATTATAATAATATTATATATAATTATTATATAATTATTATATAATTATTTTCATACATTTATATAATTATATAATTATTTTTATATATTTATATAATTATTATATAATTATTTTTATATATTTATATAATTATTATATAATTATTTTTATATACTTATATAATTGTATAATTATTTTTATATATTTATATAATTATTATATAAATATTTTTATATATTTATATAATTATTATATATATAATTATTTTTATATATTTATATAATTATATAATTATTTTTATATATTATATAATTATTATATATAATTATTTTTATATATTTATATAATTATTATATAATTATTTTATATATTTATATAATCTTGCTATGGTAGAAAAAAAAATTATTTTCTAAGTTCATTGAAAAGTATTCCGAACGAATTATTTCTCAAGTACGGTGAAAATTATTCTGATTGAGATCTGGAATGCATTCTTCAATTAATTATAAATATTAAGAAATTCAAATATAAATAAAACATAAATATCAAAAAATTTTTCCATGAATTTTGAAATTAATAAATCTCGCTTAGAGCATCGATATGATTTAACAAGAGAGACAATAACAGTTGTCGATGACAGCAACAATTCCCATCGCGCTTTTTGATTGGCTGATGGCAGCCATGTTGTTTTCCACTATTTTCGGATTGGCCGGTTTTTTCTTCCCGCGGAGGTCAATCTTGCAGTCCTACATCTATGGACATCTTCGCCATTTCGACATTATTCGGCGAGCGAGTTCCCTTCTCGGCGAACTAGTATATGGTGGACGCGCAATATTCCGGCACCGGAATATTCACTGCCGGTAATTTTTTTGATAATTTCGAGAGGAGAGAGCAATTGACATTTTAGGACGTCGAGTTGACGTAAGTCATGGCCGAATATCTAGCGTCTATCTTCGGAACCGAGAAAGACAAGTAAGAGGATTATTTGAGCGAAGTTGCAAGTGAATTTCTGTGTGTGTGAGAGAGAGAGAGGGAGGGAGAGAGAGGGTAAATTTTGCCAACTTGTTCTTTTCTTTTTTTCAGAGTAAACTGCTCCTTTTACTTTAAAATCGGCGCCTGCCGTCACGGTGACAGATGCTCGCGTATCCACAACAAGCCCACGTTCAGCCAAGTGTGTAGATCCTTCAATAATTAGTGTATTTTATCCGACTACTAATTTAGTCCTAACCTGTATGCATATGGCAGTTATTGAATTCTTAATTAATTTTTTATTAATTTTTGTATATTTAATTTTTTCATATTTTTATTTTATTTATATTATATTTATTTAATTTGTGTGTATTTTGTATTTTATTTATATTAATTTTTTATTAATTTTTTATGTTTAATTTTTTCATATTTTATTTAATTTATATTATAGTTATTTAATTTTTGTGTATTTTTGTATTTTATTTATATTAATTTTTTATTAATATTTGTATATTTAATTTTTTCATATTTTATTTAATTTATATTTATTTAATTTTTGTGTATTTTGTATTTTATTTATATTAATTTTTTATTAATTTTTATATATTTAATTTTTTTATTTAATTTTTATTATATTAATTTAAATTATATTAATTTAATTTGTGTGTATTTTTATATTTTATTTATATTAATTTTTTATTAATTTTGTATATTTAATTTCTTCATATTTTATTTAATTTATATTATATTTATTTAATTTTTGTGTATTTTTGTATTTTATATTAATTTTTTATTAATTTTTGTATATTTAATTTTTTCATATTTTATTTAATTTTTATTATATTAATTTAATTTGTGTGTATTTTTGTATTTTATTTATATTAATTTTTTATTAATTTTTGTATATTTAATTTTTTCATATTTTATTTAATTTATATTATATTAATTTAATTTGTGTGCATTTTTGTATTTTATTTATATTAATTTTTTATTAATTTTTTATATTTAATTTTTTCATATTTTATTTAATTCATATCATATTTATTTAATTTTTGTATATTTAATTTATATTTTAATTAATTTTTTTATACTTTTATTTCCATTTGTTTTTGCAACGAAATATAAATTTCATTCAATTGCGACTAATATTTTTAAAGATATATCTTTAATATTAATATTTAAATATCTTTCTTTTTCAGACATGTCTGCTTCAAAATCTGTATGTAAATCCTCAAAACTCTGCCAAGAGCGCGGATGGCTCTCATTGTAAGTCAATTAGAATTTTATAACTCAATTTGGTATGAATTTTCATGCAAGAAAAGTCTTTATATTTTGTTAGCCTCTTAAAGCCTCTTTAAATTGAATAATAAAGTTATCTCGTTTATCTTTTTGCAGTGGTCGCAAATGTATCGGATGAGGAAATGCAAGAGCATTATGACAACTTCTTCGAAGACGTTTTTGTCGAATGCGAAGACAAGTATGGCGAGATTGAGGAGATGAATGTATGCGACAACCTTGGCGATCACCTAGTGGGCAATGTTTATATCAAGTTTCGCAGAGAGGAAGATGCGGAAAGGGCCGTAAACGACTTGAACAATCGCTGGTTCGGCGGCAGACCCGTCTATGCTGAATTATCGCCGGTGACGGACTTCAGAGAAGCTTGCTGTCGTCAATACGAAATGGGGTAACACACACATATACGAGCTTATTTATACAAACTTATATTTATCATTATATTTACTTATACAAACTTTTGTGACAAAAGATAAAATTGATCATCTCTCTCTCTCTTTCATTCTTTCAGCGAGTGCACGCGATCTGGATTTTGCAACTTTATGCATTTGAAGCCTATCTCGCGTGAGCTGCGTCGCTACTTATACAGTCGTAAAAAGAGCGGCAGGGGACGATCCAGGTCGCGATCGCGATCGCGCGGCCGAGATCGTAAGCGCAGATCGCGATCACGCGACAGACGATCGAGGTCCAAGGATCGTCGGAAGCGAGACGACAAAGGTAGGGACGGTCGATCTGGAAGATACTAATTGTAGAGAATTATGTTTATACGAATATTCATTCCGAATATATTGATGTCCTGATTTAACAGAGAGATTGGACGTTTTAATGACGTTTTTGTCTTCTTGTGTGTGCCGGACAATATTTGTCTTATTAATATATTTATATATCTATATATACACACACACACAGACGCGTAATCTCGAATTAGTATTCTTCAGTGCTGTGTAATAAATTTCTGGCTAGTTATTTAAGCATTTCTGAATGATTAACAAATACAGTTTCCCTCTGTGCGATAATGACAGAAACAAATAAAATAGAAACATGGAAAAATATGTATACAGGGTGTAAGGATAATCTTTTCCCAAAAAACAGCTCTTGTAGTTTTACCTTGAGAGCTTTTCAAAACATTATAATTAACATTATAATTATTTTTTCGAGTACTTTTCAAATTATGAGGCTTGAAATAATTTCTTAATTACATAAAACAATAAAATATCTAGTAATATAATTTCTTAATTACATTAGACCATAAAATATCTAGGAAAATATTCATTTTTCGATCTAATTGTTAATTGCAAATTATATATTTTTTCTTCGAAACAATTATGTGTTTTCTTTACACCAATTGATCCTCATTATTTTGTATATAAAAGTACTAAGGCAAGATAATCGAAAAATGAATTTTACTAGACATTTTATGGTTTATGTAAAATTAAGAGATTATTTCAAGCCTCATAATTCGAAAAGTATTCAATGAAAAAATATTTTTTAGTGTTTTGAAAAACTCGAGGCAAGTTGCAAGAGCTTTTTTTGGGGAAGAGATTGCCCTGACACCCTGTATATTATATATATTTCATGTTTTGCTATATTTTCGTATATAAATTATCGAACTTAAATATATAGTGAAAAAAAACAGTACATAGAGTTATATATTTATAATTTTAACGAAAATATATGTGTATATATATATATATATACATATATACACATGTATATTGAATATATTACGAGTGATCTTTGGCGAAAAGCATTGTTATAATCGCACACATCGTTACTGAATTTTCCTCCAGAGAGTAACAATTTAATTTCGCCCGTGTCGAGTAATTATTCGAAAATCTTTTGTCTTAAACTCGAGCATATTTTGAAACAATCATTACATTTACCTTAGTTTTCTCATCAATATCCACTAATTAAATATAGGCCGCATAATATCTAATGTAATTCACTAAAATGTAGTTGCTTATATCGTACCAAGAAGAAAACAGGAAATAGAATATTATATATATATGTATATATATAATATATAATGAAATGTCGAAAGGAACAAATAGAAAATGGTAGCTTATTAGTAGAATAGATTTGTATCAAATGCCAAATAATTTAAAAAACCAATTTTTTTCTCGTTTTTATAAAAAGACATTTGATTGTACAAGAGAATATTAACAGATTACTATTATAAGAATCATATATATATATTTATATAGCTGTAAAATAAAAGTTCCTTTTTATAAAAAGAGAATCTATATACTCTCTCTCTCTCTCTCTCTCTTACATGATTTCAATAAATTATCCCAATTTCGTCTAATTAATATGTGCAGATTAGTATATACGTATTGAATCATAAGTATATGATGTCGCGTGTATAAAAAAAATTGTGATATGCGAATAATATTATGATCAATGAAAGATTCGCACGCGCCAAACAATCGTTATAATTCTATATTCGTTATTAAATCTATATTCATAACTATATATATTGCTTCTTACTCGAAATTTCTCAAGTATCATCGAAATCATTTAGATCAATCGATGTGCGTGCATACATTACAATGTTTTCGCAAATATCACGGATATGCACCGACATATCTTTGTTTACATGTATCACTTCTGTTTTACATGTGTCATTTATATATATATATATAATTATTTATTTATTTATTGAACATCGCGTTGTTCTTAGTCGACAGTAAAAACAGTACGAAATTTTTATCTCGTTAGAAATTATCCGCGTGATATTTACGGGTTTCTTTCTTTCTTCCTTTTTTTTTTTTCTCTCCAACACACGCGTAATATCCTTCCACTTATCGTCTTTAATAACTTTTATCAACAAGTTTTAGCATTATACAGTGTAAAAGTCGTAAGTATTACTAAGATGGTACAATTGAGTCCGACGGAAAAAGATGCATCTTCGTGGTTTATTCTCATCTGAATTTCTCCAAAATATACTGTATACAATATTTTAATTGTACTTATATATATTTATAGATATATACAGTCGAGTGTGTCTGTGTATATGTGTGTGTACGTGTATTAGGTGTGTGTTTTGCGAGCGCACTCGATTTCGCTTGTTCGCAAGGGATTGAGCAGTGCGCGTCACAGTCTAGCGTTTTTATCTTTTAGGTGTATATATATATATATATATATAATTTTCTTTTTTTCTTTCTTTCTTTCTTAAGTAATATAACTTAACTTTACTTGCCTTTCTCGTTTTTTTACGATTTTATATATATATATATATATATATATATATATTCATATGTGTATATATATATATATATGTACAGGGTGTTTCTAAAACGACGTCGGAGATTTTAAGGGCGTGTTCTAGGGGTTAAAATAAGAAAAAGTTCATAAACATGGATTTCCCAAAATTTCCTCCGAGTTGTAGCCCTCTAAAGTCGAGGGAAAAAATGGTCGAAACCACATAAGAATGAAGCTCATTATTAATTATTACGCTGTGCGAAACTTTAACGCTCTCGTGAAAAAGTTTCCGAGAGTTAGAATACATTTTTCGATTTTTTCCCTCAACTTTAGGGGGCTATAACTCGGAGGAAAAGCATTTTTCGACTTATGTTTATATAAGCTTTTTTTCTTACTTTAATCCCTAGAATACGCTCTTAAAATCTCCGACATAGTTTTAGAAACACCCTGTATATACATATAGTGCTTCAGATAGTTTTGAAATAATTATCTAAGCACGGAGGTATTAATTCCACATGAATCAATCTTTTCATTAATTCTCTTAAGGCAGATGCTTGGCTGCCTGTGTCATCTGCCATGATATCGCTTGCACAAATCGTGAAAATATTTACACTGTTTAGATTAATAATTAATGATTACGATATTTCAGTAATAATGTTCAGTAGCGAAGGGATACACGAGATCAATATTTAAGGGGGCTAATCGGCGTAGACAATGAACTGTTGATTGTCCACATCTGCAACTTCAACTTGGACGTATTGAGGCTGCTGAAGTTGAATTTGTTGTACTTGTCTCCCAATCGCGTTCCTTGACCTGGAATCATTCGATAATACTCGATTAGACGATGAGGTTTCTTTTTTTCTATTTTAAATAATTATTTTCTAATTTCTTTGAATAGTTTCTCGCAGGGTTGGCAAAAAACTTGTTTTTTTTTTAATTTTAAACAAAAAAACGTTCTTTTTGTTTAGAACAATGTTTTTTATTTTATTTGTGTTTTTAAATAAAGTAAAAAAAGCATGTTTTAAACAAGCAAAAAACACTTAATAGCTTTGATCTGTGTAAATATTTAAATTTTTCGCTAGCGTTAAACTGTACATAACGTTGCCAAAATTGACAACGCTATTAAAAATATAAATAATAAAATAAAAATGATAAGATTGGTATTATTTTAGCAGAATATTTATTTTTGGATATTAAATAACAACCAATACAATAAAGATTACTTAGAAGATATTGACTGACTTTACATTTTACATTTTAGCATTTTAAATTAATAGTACATAATTCATAGCAGGTCAGTAGTTCTAAAAAAAGCTCTAGTTGATAATATTTAATATATAATACTTTGATTCCTTTCCTATTCTTATTAAATAACCTTATGCTTAACTCTTAACATAATTATAAATAAATTATAAATAAATATTTAATTATAATTCAATTATAAATAAAAGAAAAGTAAAAATTATAATTCAATTATAAATAAAAGAAAAGTAAAAAAACCTCAATTCTTCTTTTTAAAAGAAGATCTTTTTTTAGAACTACTTGACCTGCTATGAATTATGTACTATTAATTTAAAATGCTAAAATGTAAAATCAGTCAACATCTTCTAAGTAATCTTTATTGTACTGATTGTTATTTAATATCCAAAAATAAATATTCTGCTAAAATAATACCCATCTTATCATTTTTATTTTATTATTTCCATTTTTATATCTATATGTTACATAAATATAGATAAAAAACTAAAAACACTAAAACAAAAACTTTTTTGCACATCTATTAGTCTTCGTTTGTTTTTGATTTTTTTTTTTAATTTTTTTCCAAATAATATATCTTATTTGCGATATTTTAAACGGTCCTAAACAGTAGTTTAAAACAGTGTCCACTGTTTTAAACAAGTTTTTATCAAAAAGTTTTAATGTTTTAATGTTTTATCAAAAAGTTTTAATTTCAAAAGTTCCAATCAAACAGTTTTAAACGCATTGTTTAAAACATGCCAACCCCGGTTTCTCGAGACAAAGAGCTCGCGTGAAATCTCGACCACTTACTTGGCTTTCGCGTGAGTCAGTATGTGCGACTTGAGGTTCGTCGACTGTGCGAACTTTTTACTGCATCCGTCGAAGGGACAGACGTACGGCCGGTCGCCGGTATGGATTCTCACGTGCGTGCGTAGATTGAAGTCGAGACTGAACCTCTTCCCGCATCCCTCGAACGTGCACTGAAACGGTTTCTCGCCTGTGTGAACGAGTTGGTGCCGCTTGAGCTTGGAACTCTCGACGAAGGCCTTGCCACACTCCGCGCACACGTGCACCCGTGGCCCGTGCGTGTGCAGGTGCTTGCGCATCGCGCTGTTGTCCCGAAACATCTTGGTGCATCCCTTGTGAGGACAGGCGATGGTACGTTCCACGCCGTCCATCACCTGCGGCTTGCGTACCTTCAGCTTGTGACCTGGTCGCGCGAACTCCGCCAGCTGTTTTGGATCCGAGAGATCTAATCCCGGCATCCCGTCCGACACCGAGCTGTTTGAGTTGAATTTGGCGTTGGTCTTGCTTGTCATGTAATCTGTGTAATCCGGATCCGGCTCTGGGTTCGAGCCTTCATCTGAAACATCCAGGTCAGGCATTAGTGAAGTGTTGTTTTAATAGTAACACAGGTTTTAGCTTCAATTGAGGCTTGAACAGAAATTTTAATATTTATATAAATCTTTTAATTTTGACTCTTATAGCCTATTTTTTTTCAATTTTTTGAAATTATCAGAGCCTTGTTTTTAAATTCTCTTGTTGCTATAAATTCTTTTTTTAGTTATTTATGTATCAATATAATTATATATATCTTTTTGATATAAAAAAAGGAAGCTGGAGAAAATGTATCTAATTAATAAAAATAAATAATATAATTATATATATTTTTTTGATAAAGAAAAGAAAACAAAAGAATATAAAAAAAGCAACATAGAGAAAATGTATCTTTGTAACGAAATTTATTTCTACTTTTTAAAAATTGAAATAGTAAATTTGACGAAATCAAAATCATGAAATATAAATTTGGATATGTTTTGACATCTTTTCATATCTTTATTGTGCAAACTTTTTAAACATTTTTTTAAGGGATAAAATAAGAATTCATGTGTTGAGCGTTCTTCATCTGAAACATCCTGGCCAGGTATTAATAAAGTATTATTTTAATAGTAACACAGGTTTCAGTTTCAATTGAGGCTTGAACAGAAATTTCAATATTTATGTAAATCTTTTAATTTTGACTCTTATAGTCTATTTTTTTCAATTTTTTGAAATTATCAGAGCCTTGTTAATTTTGTCTTTAAATTCTCTTGTTGTTACAGATTCTTTTTTTAGTTATATATATCAATATAATTATATATATATCTTTTTGATATAAAAAAAGGAAGCTGGAGAAAATATATCTAATTAATAAAAATAAATAATATAATTATATATATTTTTTTGATATAAAGAAAAGCAACATAGAGAAAATGTATCTTTGTAACGAAATTTATTTCTACTTTTTAAAAATTGGAATAGTAAATTTGACGAAATCAAAATCATGAAATATAAATTTGGATATATTTTGACATCTTTTCATATCTTTTATTGTGCAAACTTTTTAAACATTTTTTTAAGGGATAAAATAAGAATTCATGTGCTGAGCGTTCTTCATCTGAAACATCCTGGCCAGGCATTAATAAAGTGTTATTTTAATAGTAACACAGGTTTTAGCTTGAATTAAGGCTTGAAGAAATTTAAATATTTATATAAATCTTTTAATTTTGACTCTTATTGCCTATTTTTTTTCAATTTTTTATTTTAAATTATCAGAACTTTGTTAATTTTGTCTTTAAATTCTCTTGTTGCTACAGATTCTTTTTTTAGTTATATATATCAATATAATTATATATATCTTTTTGATATAAAGAAAAAGAAGCTGGAGAAAATATATTTTTGTAATGTTTGAAATTTATTTCTATTTTTTAAAAATTGGAATAGCAAACTTGACGAAATCAAAATCATGAAATATAGATTTGGATATGTTTTGACATTATCTTTTCATGTATTTTATTGTGCAAACTTTTTAAACATTTTTTTAAGGGATAAAATAAGAATTCACGTACTTCAATATTCGTAATAGAGCGTTCTTCAATATTCCGAAACATCCTGGCCAGGCATTAATAAAGTGTTATTTTAATAGTAACACAGTTTTAACTTCAATTAAGGCTTGAACAGAAATTTAAATATTTATATAAATCTTTTAATTTTGATACCTTGACTCTTATTGCCTATTTTTTTCAATTTTTTGAAATTATCAGAATCTTATTAATTTTGTCTTTAATTTCTCTTATTGCTACAGATTCTTATTTAGTTATATAAATCAATATAATATATATATATATATATATATATCTTTTTGATATAAAGAAAAGGAAGCTGGAGAAAATATATCTAATTAATAAAAATAAATAATATAATTATATATATCTCTTTGATATAAAAAAGCAACCTAGAGAAAATGTATCTTTGTAACGTTTGAAATTTATATCTACTTTTTAAAAATTGGAATAGCAAATTTGACGAAATCAAAATCATGAAATATAGATTTGGATATATTTTGACATCATTTTTTCATATCTTTTTATTGTGCAAACTTTTTAAACATTTTTTAAGGGATAAAATAAGAGTTCATGTGCTGAGTATTCTTCATCTAAAACATCCTGACATTCAGGCATTAATAAAGTTTTAGCTTCAATTAAGGCTTAAACAGAAATTTAAATATTTATATAAATCTTTTAATTTTGACACGTTGACTCTTATTGTCTATTTTTTTTTTCAATTTTTTGAAATTATCAGAGCCTTATTAATTTTGGTCCATATTTTGAATCCTCTTTTATCGTTAAAAGTGCCTCTAAAAGTGGCTCGTAGCCAATCAGAAGGCTTATAAGGCTTATATAAAAAAAAGAAGCTGGAGAAAATATATTTTTCTAATGTTTGAAATTTATTTCTATTTTTAAAAAATTGAAATAGCAAACTTGACGAAATCAAAATCATGAAATATAGCTTTGGATATATTTCGACATAATCTTTTCATGTCTTTTATAGTGCAAACTTTTTAAACATTTTCTTAAGGGGGATAAAATAAAAATTCGCTTGCTGTTTTAACGAACACCCGTTACACGTCTTCAACACATCACCCAGCTTTCTCCCCGCGAAATTACAAACGGAAGACAATATAATTTACTCGAAAAAAACTTTCTTTCATCCAAGAAAACGCTACTTGTCCAACGTAAAACAGGGAGAAACATAAAAACTGAACAGACAGAGACTATTAATTAATTAATCATTTCAATCGTTTCCAACTGTACCGATGTCATGAACGCGCTTCGAGCTTTTGGCGCACCCGGTATATACGCCGCGGTGCAGCATGGATCCCTCGTGACGTCAGAAGCCGAAGCGTTGCTCCCACACTTCGCCCGGACTCGATTCCTATCCGTGCGCTTCGAACTGTCGAAATTCACGGCATATTTTTCTCCAATAAAAAAAAATCTCCCCTCTCCCTCCCTCTCTCTCTCTCTCCTTCCCCTCCGGAAAAAATCGGAAAAAAAAAAAAAAAAATCGAAACGTCAAAAACCCGTTTGACAGCTCGCGTCGCTCGCGCGCCTCCGCGGACGGCACCGCCATTATTCGGCGGCGGGCAGAGCTCGGGTCGGCGTAAAAGAGGCCATTTTCAAAATATGGCTGCCCCCGTGAGCGAGCGTAATGGCGTTTCGCACGGATCAAAACAAACAGGGCGACCTGTCAAAGCCGGTCGGGCGCGCGGCCGGCGACCCAGGTCGGCGATTTTCCGCGTCGCTCGCGTGCTCGCGACGCGGTATCGATCGCGGCATCGGTACCGGAAGTGCGTACCCGCCCGTGGATACAACGCGACAACCGGTAGAAGCCGGAGGAGGAACGAGGAGAGAAAGAACGAGCGAGAGAGAGAGAGAGGAGAGATCGAAAGAGCGAGAGAGAGAGAGAGAGAGAAAAGAGAAACCCTGAAAAGATCGAAAGCGAAAACGAAAGGACGGAGATCCCTTCGGAAAGGGACCACCCGGTACGTGACGGCTCCGCCGAGTACTCACCGTCGTCCGTCCCGGACGCCCACATCGTTACCGAGAACTCGCCCTCGAGCGTCTTGATCTGCACCTGCTTCTGCTCCCACTTCCTAGCCTTGGTCTCCGTGGCCATCTCGCCGAAGATCGCGTGGTCGGAGGCGCGGAAGCGCGCGGCCCCGCTCTTGCGAGCCTTCTTCGTCGCCTTCCGGGACGGTCCCGGGCTCGACTCGACATAAATGTCGTTCTCCGGGACCGGGATCTGGTCGTATACGCTGAGCGTGTCCCCGCCGACGATCTCCTCCTGGGTCTGGAGTATGATTTCCTCGCGCCCGGGCTCCGGCAGCGGCTGAAGCGCTATCATCGGCTGCCCGTCCTCGCCCTCGATCGTCGTCTCCACGGTCTCGCACGGTATCTCCACCGGGATCGCCTCGATCTCGACCTCCTGGATGTCCGGCTGTATCTCCACCTCGGTTATTATGTCGGAGGACGCCATATTAATCTCCGGCGGCGACGCCATATTACCGTGCAAAATGGCTGGCCTGGGCGACCCGGGGCGACCCGAGCGGGGACTCGGGCGTCCCGCGGGTCACGTGGCCCCGGGGCCACGTGACCGCGGCCGGGGCCAATGGGGGCGCGCGGCCGCGGACGCGGGAACCGCGTCGGGCGACCGCGAGGGGGCGCGCGAGGCGACGAGCGAGACGGAGATGTTCGGTGGGTTCTCTCTCTCTCTCTCTCTTTTTAAGGTCTGAATTTATGGGTGCTTTCCATTTAGCGACACAAGTCGACACAAGCGTCATTCTATTCTTTTTCAATGAATACAATAAACAAAGATAGAATGACGCTTGTGTCGCTAAATGGAAAGCACCCATAGTCGTTTCTCAAATCTTTAAGTTCCGATCTACAATAGGTAATTTAAGCCCTAAGCCTTAAGAAATTGACCAATCACAGTCGAGTATTCTCTTCATACTTGACTGTGATTGGTCAATTTCTTAAGGCTTGAGGTTTAAATTGCCTATTGTAGACCCGACCTAAAGGTCATTCTACAATAGAGTCGTAAAGTCGTAAGTCATAAGAAATTGACCAATCTCAGTTGAAGTTTAGGAGAATAATCAACTGTGATTGGTCAATTTCTTACGACTTACGACTTTACGACTCTATTGTAGAATGACCTTAAGGTCTGAATTTATAGGGTGCTTTCCATTTAGCGACACAAGTCGACACAAGCGTCATTCTATTCTTTTTCAATGAATACAATAAACAAAGATAGAATGACGCTTGTGTCGCTAAATGGAAAGCACCCATAGTCGTTTCTCAAATCTTTAAGTTCCGATCTACAATAGGTAATTTAAGCCCTAAGCCTTAAGAAATTGACCAATCACAGTCGAGTATTCTCTTCATACTTGACTGTGATTGGTCAATTTCTTAAGGCTTGAGGTTTAAATTGCCTATTGTAGACCGACCTTAAGGTCATTCTACAATAGAGTCGTAAAGTCGTAAGTCATAAGAAATTGACCAATCTCAGTTGAAGTTTAGGAGAATAATCAACTGTGATTGGTCAATTTCTTACGACTTACGACTTTACGACTCTATTGTAGAATGACCTTAAGGTCTGAATTTATAGGGTGCTTTCCATTTAGCGACACAAGTCGACACAAGCGTCATTCTATCCTTTTTCAATGAATACAATAAACAAAGATAGAATGAGGATGCTGTCACATAGCAGTCGGAATTTCGGGAAACTAAGAAACTAGAACTAGGAATTAAACGGGATTGAATTTTTATCTTTATAAGAAGAATTTTATTGTTAATAAATAATTGTTTGGTAAATATTTATTAATGTACATAAAAATGTTTAATCAAAATATTTTATCACATAAAATAGTTATCATATTGTCAAGAATAAAAGTTGCGTGTTTGTCGATCCGGTTTTTTTGTGGCTGGGCTCCTCATGGACTAATATTTCGGAGCATTTCGGAAATTAGTAAAAATATAAAAATTTATTTTGATAGTTTTCCGACAAAAAAATAATTAATACAATAGAAAAATATATAAAAAAGTGACATTTGTATGTATTGTTTTATTATAACAGAAAATAATAAAGAAATTTTCTAAATTGAAAAATAATTTGAGGTTAGAATAACATTCCGTTTTCCGTAAAAATCATTACATGGGGAGCGAGGCTATCGAAAAATTGGATAGGAAAAAAATTCTGATTGGTTGATCATCACTCTAGTACTTTTCCGAAATTCCGTTTTCCGAAATTTCGACTGCCATGTGACAGCACCCTGACACTTGTGTCGCTAAATGGAAAGCACCCATAGTCGTTTCTCAAATCTTTAAAGGTCATTCTACAATAGAGTCGTAAAGTCGTAAGTCGTAAGAAATTGACCAATCACAGTTGATTATTCTCCTGAACTTCAACTGGGATTGGTCAATTTCTTACGACTTACGACTTTACGACTCTATTGTAGAATGACCTTTAGGTAACGCACAATACTGTGTTACCCTTGGTCCACAATCTTGCTTTAACTGACGGAGTCGTAAGAAATTAACCAATCGTATTTAATTATTCTTCTCACATTCGATTGTGATTGATTAATTTCTTACGACTCCGTCACTTAAAGCAAGATTGTGGACCCACACTTATGTCTTTTAAGATTATAAGTTAGCCATTCTGCTCAGGCCCTAAGTGTGGGTCCACAACCTTGCTTTAAGTGACGGAGTCGTAAGAATTTAACCAATCACTGTTGAATGTGAGAAGAATAATTGAATACGATTGGTTAGTTTCTTACGACTCCGTCAGTTAAAGCAAGGTTGTGACCCAAAGTCATTTACAATAGAGTCGTAAAGTCGTAAGTCGTAAGAAATTGACCAATCCCAGTTGAAGTTCAGGAGAATAATCAACTGTGATTGGTCAATTTCTTACGACTTACGACTTTACGACTCTATTGTAGAATGACCTTAACTTGTCAAAATCTAACCTACCTTATCGAATTTTGTTTCAGTGGTTGGCATCACTTAACTACTAGTTAAGCTAATGGTGGATATACAATGGGAGAGCGACTATCTATGTCTTTTCTACATCTATGAACGCGACAGCGACGCCATCTTGGGAGTGCGATGAAATGTTGAGATCTGTCATTCGTGGTTTTTTTTTCTTATTTATTCAGAATGTTTGTATAAGCATTGTTTAGGAATCACGATTACATTTATACACGATTCAATGTGATTAATTTGATTGGAAAGCCAGGAGAGATACAGTGACTCGAGGTGGCATCGAAAAATCTACTTGACAGAAGCATAGGTTAAGATAAGAGACATCAGGGTTTGCTAACGAGATGGATTTGTCCAAAGTACCAAACGAGAAAAAATTGCATCTTTGCAAATGGTATTTTCGTGGTATGTGTTGACATCACAATATCTACCCCAACATTTGTCTTTTAAAAATGTACCCAGTTTGGAATTAACATAATTTTAATTTTATTTTTATTTAATTTAATTTAATTTTTAATTTAATTTTTAATTTAATTTTTCTCAAATTTGCTTGCATTTTTGCAAATGATATTTTCGTGGTATGTGTTGATATCACAATATCTACCCTAACATTTGTCTTTTAAAAATGTACCCAATTTGGAATTAACATAATTTAATTTTAATTTTATTTTTATTTAATTTAATTTAATTTTTAATTTAATTTAATTTTAATTTAATTTTTAATTTAATTTTAATTTAGTTTTTCTCAAATTTGCTTGCAATGGTATTTTCGTGGTATGCGTAATGTGTGTTGATATCACAATATCTATCTCAACATTTCTTTTAAAAATGTACCCAGTTTAGAATTAACATAATTTTAATTTTACTTTAATTTAATTTTTAATTTAATTTTTCTCAAGTTTGCTTGACGTTCTTTTTCCTTTTTCTCCAAAAAAATACTAAAAATGTTATTAATTTAAGTAAATATTAAAAGAACAAAGTCCATTGTTCTCGCAGCTCATCAGGCGCTTCCTTTGTTACAGCTGGTTTTGCACTGCTGCCGTTTCTTTGGGCCGTGAATGCAATTTGGTTCTCAAAGGAGGCTTTTGTCGCACCGCCTTACGAGGAACAGAAGCAAATTAAGAAATGTTGGTGTCAGTTAATTTGAAAAATATACTCCGAGATATGTTTTAGATTCTCCTTTCATAATAACACACATTTGTATTTTTTTCAGATGTAATTTTCTCCGCCGTAGGAGCAACTATTTGGACAGCCGCTTTACTAGCTTGGATAATTACCTTTCAAACTCAAAGAGCTGTGTGGGGTGACTTTGCTGATGCTATCAGCTATATAATTCCCACTGGTATTCCTTGACTGTAATGTCGATACTTTGTTGGTATGCAATAATTTATTACAAACATGTATATTAAATAATCTTTGTATATTAATATCTTGCGTAATAATTATTGCATTATAATTATAAATTCATGCAACATTTCATATTTTACAAGTAGAATTTTTTTTAGCACATATATGAGATTATTAAGAAATATCGATCTCAAAAAAGATCTACTAATTTCATCTATTATATTCCTTTAAAATGATTCACATTTATACGTATTGCAACGGTGCAATTGCAACAAAATACTGTAAAAAAATATATTTATCTTTTGTACATTTTTAAATATCTTGAATGTTTCAATTTCGAGCTCATTTGTTTTTTGGGAATGCTGTACAACATTTTTGTACACTTTTAAGAGAATATGAGCGAGATTATAAGTACATAGATCCAGGATACATGCGCGAAATCCATATTTAGGTAAAAATTTGCTTCAACAAATTCTATTTAAAAGTCTACATTTGTATAACTCTTCGTCTCTGCCTGTGTAATTTTACTTCTCGATAAACTAATCTGGACAAAAACTGAAACACGATAAAATACAGTAAGATACTATTTACATAATCCAAACTTTCATCTTTGTACGAGGAAAAATAGACTCACCAATAGGGCTAGCAAGTCTGCGGTCATAAGCATATGAAACACATTGTTCCATTTAGCCCATCGAGATACTAATCCTGCCAATAGAGGACCAACCGCAGCACCAATGCTGCCAGTTCCGTCAATGATGGCTGTCACTGTAGCTAACGCCTTTGAATTTTCTCCCAAATTAGGATGAGTTCCTAATTCAGCTGACACAGCGGTCGTTATCAAGGCATAAGGACCATTCACTAGTATTCCAGCTATTAATAATAATACTATGTTGACACCTAGAGTGGTGTTTCCAACATAATTGTATAAAAATAACTGAAAAAATATCATTAAGAATATCATTAAGAAAATTAGTCTCCTGTTTACAATTATGTTCTGTATAGCGTTTAGTGAAATCAGAGCGCAACAAAAAGCTCAACAGTAGTATTTAATAAAAATTTAGAAAATTTTACAAGCAATGATTAATTAATCTGATCTTTTTAGCTTATATTATATCACACATTAAGTATATTAATTAATATTTTGTGGCTTTTAAAGAAACATGGCAAAATTATTTAGACTTTTACAAGGAATTTTGCTCATTTCACTATTCACTCTGTCATTGTTTGCAAAATCAAGTAAAATCATATTTACCGCAGGACATGCTAATCCAAACATCACAGTACATGTCACAGCACTCATGCCGCTGAAGTCTGAAAGAACACCAGCTGCTATGGCGCCTATTATACCGCCTATGTCGAACAGAGTGGACAAGTTTGCGCTCATAGTTGCACCGTAACTAGCTACGAAAGAATTGAAGAAGATTATGAGCTGAAATTATATTGTTAGTGGAAGAACAATGTTTCCGTGATACCAACTTGAAGCCTCAATGTACAATGGTAACCAGTACAGGAATGTATAGCTAACGAGCTTGGCGAAGAACAGGGATAAGGAATATTCGATGACACCGGGTATCTTCATGGCTCTCATGAAGCCAATCGCGTTATTGCGAGGTGCACAATGGATACGACGATGTCCTGATAACATCGGGCTGGTCTCGGATCGCTCAACGACTGAATTCTAAAAAAATCATATAAATTATATGTATACATATAATTAATATAATTAATATTATATACAGGATGGATCAAAAGTCTGGATACAGTCGAATATTTCGTATAGAATGCATTTTAGAACAAAATGCTTTAGACAAAAGTTGTAAGAATTAAACAGATGTATTTAACTGTAATATTCATTTGACATTGAGTGACGTCGCCAAGATCAGGGCAAGGTCAACTTGAATTTTTTAAATGGGACCCCCTATTTTTCATTGCATATTCTTGTAGTTTATCTCGAGAGCTTTCCAAAACACTATGATAAATTATTTTTTCCTCAAGTATTTTTTGAGTTATAAGGCTTGAAGTCATTTCTTAATTTTACATAAACTGTAAAATAACTTGTAAAAATATTCATTTTTCGATTATCTTAGCTTAATACTTTTATGTACAAAATAATGAGAAGAATCAATTAGTCTAAAGAAAACACATAGTTATTTCGAAGAAAAAAATGTGTAATTTGCAATTAACAATTAAATATTTTTTCTTAAAAGTAACTATGTGTTTTCTTTACACCAATTGATTCCTCTCATTATTTTATACATAAAAGTATTAAGGTAAAATAATCGAAAAATAAATATTTTACAAGATATTTTAAAATTTATCTAAAATTAAGAAATGATTTCGAGCCTTATAACTCAAAAATTACTTGAAGGAAAAATAATTTATTATAGTGTTTTGGAAAGCTCTCGAGGTAAGCTACAAGAATATACAATGCAAAATAGAGAGTTCCATTTAAAAAATTCAAGTTGACCTTACCCTGACCTTGGTGACATCACTCAATGTCAAATGGATATTACAGTTAAATACATCTTTTTAATCCTTACAACTTTTGTTTAAAGCATTTTGTTCTAAAATGCTTTCTACACGAGATATCTAGACTTTTGATCCATCCTGTATATTAATTATATATATATATATATATATATATATATATATATATATATATAATTTGTAATAATTTATGCACATACATACATTTTAGAGGAAAAAAGTTACAATGTTAATGATAAATTTAATGCTAGACATTATTGTATTGCTGCATGTGATACATATTTTTGCATAGCAAAAATTTAAAAGTTTGCAAACAAAAAATAAATATGCCTAGCATTATACATGCATTATTCAAAGAGTTTGTGAGAATATAGTACTAGCTATGAAAGAGTGGCATGCACTTACGTTGATAGGCAGTGGTTCACGGTGGACACATCGATAGGTGACACGCTAGTATACACAGCAGATGATTATTTATTATGAGTGCAAACTATAATTCTACGAAAAATAATTAAACTTAAATATCTTGCCTATTAAAAACTAGGGAAACTGAAAGAAAGACCAGAAAGTCAAATATCTCAGAAACATAGAAAATAGAAAAACATGCTTGTAATTCAATGAACATGCATTACTAGTGTTAATTAAAGATTGTTATATTTTTTTAAATTTCTGCTAAACTTAAAAGACAACAGCTGTTATACGCGTGCTATTTACTGAAAAGATAGGAATATATTGTCAACTAGCTACTTACATCCTCGTTGATATTATGAGTATCGGAAGCTATGTCGGTCTGATCATCGTCTGAACTGTTGGTGTCGATTTTCCGATATCCGAGAACAGCGGGCGGGCTGCATCCTATGTCGATAGGATTCGGTATTAAGAACAGGAAGACGAGGAAGCCTATCGTTCCCATTATTAGGCCAGGCACTATAAAACTCAGACTCCAGTCGGATTCAACGTACGTGGCCGCGATTAAACTGCCTAATATGTTTCCCAAAGATGTATGAGAGTTCCATATTCCGTAGATCAAGCCACGTTTGCTTTTTCCAAACCAATTCCCCACAACTGTTACCACACCAGGCCAACCAGAAGTTTGAAAGATTCCACCTATTGCCTGTAATCATGCGTAAAAAAAAAAGAAAATGAAGAGAATAAGGAAGGAACCCACATGAACTAACTTAAAATCTTTAATTTAAATTACAATTATTATTAATGATAAGAAAAATCTGATAAGTAAAATAAAATAAAATTTTTTAAAGGGATAATTGAATAGAAATAGAAGATAATTTAGATTTTATAGAATAAAAAAATATTAAGAATATTATTATATTAATATAAATATAAATTAAAATGAAAGAATTAATTAATGTAATAATAATTAAAAAGATTAGAGGAATTAAATATCAAAGTAAAAATTCTAAATCATTTTATGAAAAAGAAAGATAAAGGAAGTAAACTTGTTATGTTGAAAAATAAAAATGTGTAAATTAATTGAAAATTTAAGGATGAATATTATAGAAAAAATTATATGATAATTATAATTTTAAAAATTGAAATCTTATATTAATTATTAAGAGGATAATAGAATAAATAATAAAATATAAAAATCAAAGAATATTTTTAATGTAATTAAAAGGAGTATTCATCTTGTTTGATTAATTGATGAGTAAGTTAAAATAATTTTAAGATTTAAATTTATTAATCTTTTAAATGTGGAAATATAAGAAGAGATTGAAATTAATAAATATAAAATAAATGGTTTGATTTTTATAAGTGATAATATATATATTGGGATAATTTTTTGAATTGATAGAAAAAGAAATAAGATTTCTCGGTTTAAAAATATTGAAATTGAGGCTATTCATAAATGGAAACAGGCACCAATTTGTCTTATCAATCTTATCAATCACTTACCTGCACGAAAATAAAGTACCACAGATTGTGGATATTGTATGATTTAGCGATTCCAAACAAGTAGCACGATATGCCTGACGCGAGCATCCCAAAGGAAAGAAAGTATCGCAGATTCGCTCTCTCCGCTACAAATCCACTGTGTTGAGAAAAGAAGATCATCGTTACACAAAATATTTCTGCAGTATGGTAAATGAATAAGCTAGCTCTTTCCAAAGTATACCCCTGAACAAAATTAACGCATAATTCTTCTTCACTTTTTCTTTAAAATTTAAATATCAGCTTTTGAAGAAGAATATTTACCTGACAAACATAGCCACTGCATAAGCGAATAGAAACGCCGAATCCAACATACCAAGCAATGCTGGTGCATCCTCGGTATCTAAAAAAATAAGTTTGAATTTTTATGTCGCAGTCTAATATATAAGAACATAAATGGATATCGATACATTATTTTGAGCTATTAATTATGATACATTTTTAATTATGATATATTAATTATGAATATTATAATTATTTTAATCATGAATAATTATAATTATAATTATTTTAATTATGAATAATTATAATTATTTTAATTATGATATATTAATTATAAATATTTATTTTAATTATGATATATTAATTATAAATATTTATTTTAACATTCATATCAATCCTTACCAAATGGAGCCCAATCGCACCAAGTGTCACGGTTGCTGTCATTCACAGGAATATCTGGAGGTGGCGACAAATTGCTGCAATTGTGAGTCAGGACACTCTTCACCACAGATATTGGCTTGCGAGTCATATGGTAACAAGTGTAGGCTAAATAAGTAATCGCTAGTATCCCTCCTTGATGCCATGCCATCCGATTGATGCGACGATGCTCACAGCAACTGTTGCACAGGTACTTCAAGGCTTGGAAGCCCCATGGCAAGTCTCTCGTGGGCCCATTCATATTTATTACCTCCTTCAATAATTCCTTTGGATTTTCAATCACTTGTCATGTGTTGAATATTAATTAATACTCCGTTAAACAGCAAAGCACTGCTTTCTGTATTTTACTCCTTAGTGCGTAAATATGTGTCTTACACAATGTTGCGCTTAAAAAATGCTTCCATCTCTCTGCAATATATTCAACACACAGGCAGGATATGATTGCGTTGGAAAATAATTAAAAAAAATAATAATTAATTAAAAAATAAATAATCAAAAAATTGTTATACTAATTAAATCTAAATTTGTAGATGACAGCCTGCGGATCCTTCCGTGCACAATTTCCTGGCAAATCATCCGTCATACTGCGTAGAGTATTACGTTGACGACGTTTCGTGCAATACTAATCATTGCGAGTGATACTCGTGGATTGATAAGAGACGACAATGAATGATGAATAAACTCACAGCTGTCAATCGTAACCTGGAACAAAGGAAGGATTCAAGGTCCAGCGAGCGAGGCGAGCCTCGAGGAATGCATTACTCACCTGTGGAAGATTCCGAGGACGAAATCTCGATAAATGCAATCTCCCTCTTGTTCCTGCTCTTTTCTTTCTAATGGAATGTTTATGCTGGACGGGGCCATAAAAGTAATGTTTGCGATGTCAGCAACGTGCCAGCCTGTCAGCAACGCCTACACGCGCTCTCGCACGGGAAAAGTCGATTATAACCATCGATCTTGGGAGCAATTAAGCAGCAACACGTTTTATCCAACGTGCTAATTATTATTACGTAAATATCGGGGGATTTTATTATTATTTAGATAAATTGATTGATTACACGTTACGTAAGTCGATTTATCTCGTGCTCCGTTCTAGGTTAGCTGTTATAAGAAAAAATATTTTTATTTTAATTATATAAATAATTATATAAATATAATAATTTAATTTAATTAATAATTTAATAGTTTATATTTATATATATATGTGTGTGTGTGTGTGTGTGTGTGTGTGTGTGTGTGTGTGTATGTGTGTGTGTGTGTGTGTTTGTATGTGTGTGTGTGTGTATGTGTATGTATGTGTCTAAACATGTCCAACATTAATTTATATAATTTTATTAATATTTTTAATATTTTTATTTTTATTATTTAGTATTTTATATTAATATTTTTATTAGTATTTTATTAACATATATTAATATTTTATAGTATTTTATTAAACATGTCCAACATTAATTTATATAATTTTATTAATATTTTTAATATTTCTATTTTTATTATTTAGTATTTTATATCAATATTTTAATTATTAGTATTTTATTAATATTATTTTATCAATACTACTAATATTATTTTATCAATATCTTATTAATAGTATTTTATTAATATTATTAACATTTTATAGTATTTTATTAATATATTTGGAGAATATTGACAGTATATTTATATTACTTTGATATATGTTGCAGAATAGCAGAGCGGAAGTTTAAATTTCAAGTGTCTTCTATCTTAGAATGCCATGAGCGATCTCAAAGTGTATCCTTATTTTACAAATAATCTTCCTTCGATAGCGAAACTTGCTACTACTTGTACCACCTCTAGTTGGGAACCTTAACGCTGCTCAGAGATCTATCTGTGCCTTTTCCAAGCCCCCGAGAAGCAGAGATCGCGTATCAGGTGCTTCGAGTTGATGACGAGCCGCCAAGAAGCGGAGTCACGAAGAAGCTTGCGTTAAATAATAATATCCTGGAGGTGTAAGTGTACAGAACAATTCCTGTATAACTGTATGTCGCTGTGCTAACATTTCTCATTTTGCAGATCATTCAGTGGGAAGGAAGCGCGCAAAGTACGCGTGGGACTTGGAGCCTTCTTCGACAGTCTGCTACTAGTCACGGAAACCATCCAACAATTTGGCCCGCCTGAAGCAACGTACAGTCACTATCGGGACTAATATATGATATACATTTTTTGTCATCAATTATATCTCTTGGCTAATGCTGCGCAAGACATTCGGGCATTATGGAGCACACCCCTGCGCCTTACGGTCCCAGAGCTGTGTACGGATACGCCATGTACATAGGCGCGAACATGATTTTCCTTCTGTACGTGATATGGGCGATGGTGCCGGACGAGGTGCTGCACGATTACTTCGGCCTGACGTACTTGCCGTCAAAGTATTGGGCGGTCGCGATTCCCATATGGGCGTTGACCGCTCTCGCTACATTCGCCTTCCTCATTTATCCGGCTATCAATATGTCGATAACTCCGGACATCGATGACATACGCACCATCACGGATAAATACGCTCTGCAGAGAACCGAGACTGCTCCAGGCGGAATACCGGCTGTCTCTGATATACCCATTACCGAAGTTTGCAGGGAATTGTACTTGAGGGATAATTAAATCGTAATTATACATATAAAATTTATTTTTATATGAGGGGATGTACATAGGATTTATTCGTTTAAATGTTACTTGAAGGAGTCTGTGTATCTTAATTATTGTGGAGAATATTCTAATAGAATATAGAATAATGATTCACGTGCTTTAGGGTAATTAAACATTTTTTTTCCATTTTTAAATATTTTTCAATTTTTTTTAATCATTCTCTGCAGAGAACCGAGACTGCTCCAGGCGGAATACCGGCTGTCTCTGATATACCCATTACCGAAGTTTGCAGGGAATTGTACTTGAGGGATAATTAAATCGTAATTATACATATAAAATTTATTTTTATATGAGGGGATGTACATAGGATTTATTCGTTTAAATGTTACTTGAAGGAGTCTGTGTATCTTAATTATTGTGGAGAATATTCTAATAGAATATAGAATAATGATTCACGTGCTTTAGGGTAATTAAACATTTTTTTTCCATTTTTAAATATTTTTCAATTTTTAATCATTCTCTGCAGAGAACCGAGACTGCTCCAGGCGGAATACCGGCTGTCTCTGATATACCCATTACCGAAGTTTGCAGGGAATTGTACTTGAGGGATAATTAAATCGTAATTATACATATAAAATTTATTTTTATATGAGGGGATGTACATAGGATTTATTCGTTTAAATGTTACTTGAAGGAGTCTGTGTATCTTAATTATTGTGGAGAATATTCTAATAGAATATAGAATAATGATCCGTGCATTAGGATAATTAAAATTTTTTTTTTCCATTTTTAAATATTTTTCAATTTTTAATCATTCTTATGACATTCCAAAATTCGATCTATATTATTTCCAATCTATCACAATGTCAAAGTAAAGTCATATACCCAAATATATGCCAGATATCTTATATGTTGTTTCGGATATTTATTATTAATAAATGTATATGTAACATCCAATTATGTGGCATCAAAGGTTTATCAATATTTCTCTTCTTTCAGTTAGAGATTATGTAAGCACACATTGTATCATAGATATTTTTGTCCCATACATTACATAATTCGATAAGAACTGTTAGTAAGGTTTGAGAAATAAGAGTATCAACATATCCATTTGATTATCTTTAATCTATCATGAGAAAGTTCATTTTTGAGGAGAATCTGTGCGAGAGGAGTAACACTGATAAAGATGAGAGTGAGGACGATTCTCCTACATACGATTCTCTTATTAAAAGTCCCCTCCAGTTCACGGATCTGCGACAATCCATAAAAGATAAAATTACGAAAAGTGAAATATTTTACAGTTTTGAAATTGTTTCTGGAAGGAAATCTAAAGCATTTTATCAGAGGTTTGTACACCAAGACCAAACTAGAGCCACATAACTATAATTATATAATAATATAATTATATAATTATATAATTATAATAATATAATTATATAATAATATAATTTAATAATTAGAAAAATGATATGAGAAATAAATTTTTTTTCAATATGAGATTTTAAATATAGAGCTTGTAATAGTTTTTTGGTATTTTTTTTTATTTAAACTATTTACATAATTGATCTCGAATTTTCTTAATAAAAAATATTTATAATTTAATTTATTATTTAATTTAATAATAATATTAAATTTAATTTATAAAAAATATTTATTTTCTTGTAAAATAATATATGACAGGAAATATATGTATAATGTATATTTTAAACGTATATTAGACTTCTCTTGGGCATGGATAAGTACTCGCCTCTTTTTTATGCGTTAACATGGCATAAGGAAGAAGGAACCTCTAGCAATGATAGCTATTTGCCTTTGGAGCTGGTAGAGAACTTTCCATCTAATACTCTTTTACATCTAGCAGCTAAGGGTTTAAAGCGCGACGAAGTCGTTAGTATCTTAAAGAAAGCCCTTGCCTTTGGAA
The DNA here is from genome assembly GCA_030586385.1 of Camponotus fellah. Lineage (NCBI taxonomy): Eukaryota > Metazoa > Arthropoda > Insecta > Hymenoptera > Formicidae > Camponotus > Camponotus fellah. Next base: position 1,208,524 of record JAPIVC010000972.1, read on the forward strand.
TAATTAATATATTTGCGCTACAAGGAGGTAATTTTCAAAATCTTCATTCAACTTCTTTAATTCTCTCGTAGACGTTAGCAAAAATTAAATTCCAAATTTGTGGAAAACTTCTTTCTGTCCAAAATATACCTATAATTTTCACAGATTCTAATTTATATATATATATCAGTCATTTTTACGACATGTTCTCTGATAAAATCGAAGATTGTTTGTGTAATCTCTTAAATGATTCACGATAAGATGCATCCTCGAAATTCAATGTCACGAATGTTATATATAACGAGAAAATACGTTTGTTTGCGAATCGAATTACAGATTCATTATCGGAAGACGGCGACTTCAAGTATGCAGTGGATTTGGTTGCTTTCATAAGGGAACAATTTGGCGATACATTTTGCATATGTGTGGCAGGCTATCCACAAATGCATCCGAAATCAGTTTCAAAGGAACTCGACTTGTATCATTTAAAGGCGAAAGTAATAATCGACATTGCAATAACTATATATATATATTTAAATATAATTAAATTTAATTAATAAAATTAATATAATATAATTATATTAATATAATTATATTTATTATTATATTTATTATATTATATTTATTAATATAATTATATTAATATTAAATTAATATAATATAATTAATATAATTAATAAATTATATAATATATATAATATATAATTAATATAATTAATATAATATATATAATATATAGTTATATATAATTGTATATTATATATAATTATATAATATATATAATTAAATATAATTAAATTATATATAATTAAATATATATAATTATATACATATATATATCTTGCAATTGTAATTTTGTGATATATATTTCCTAGATAAATAGAATAATAAAATAGAAGAATAAAAAAAATTGCGATAAAAAATTTGCAGGTAGAGGCGGGCGCAGATTTTATCATAACGCAAATATGCTTCGAGTCTGAAGTTTTTATAGACTTCGTGAAAGATTGTCGAAAGATTGGAATTCAAGTTCCAATCCTTCCCGGAATTTTCGCGCCAACGAGTTACAAGTATTTGGAGAAGATGGCGGATATTTGCAGGCTCGACGTCCCGATGGAAATTAAAAATGATTTGGCGCGAATAAGGGACGATGATCAAGCGACGAGAAAATTTATAATTGACTTGACCGTGCGAATAATTACGGATATAATTAAAAGCGGAACTACACGTGGCTTTCATCTATTTACATTAAACAGGTGAAAAAATATCAATAACAAACGCTCATTAAATCAATAGATTATTTTTCTTATATTTTATAGTATTTTATTTTTATTTATTTTATTTTATTTTTATTAGTATTTTATTTTATTTTATTAGTGTTTTATTTTTATAGTATTTTATTTTTATTTTTATAGTATTTTATTTTTATTTTTATAGTATTATTTTATAGTACAGTTTATTTTTATAGTATTTTATTTTTATTTATTTAATTTAATTTTTATTTATTTTATTTTATTTTTATAGTATTTTATTTTTATTTTATTTTATTTTTATAGATTATCGTTAGTAGGAGAAATATGCAGTCGAATAAATTTGCCCAAACCGGAAAATGCTTAGGAAATTCGTCGATCAATTTATAATTCAAAGGAATATTATATAAATATATATTAATCAAGTTAGGAAGATAATTATATTCAAATCAATTTATAATTCACAGCAATATTATATAAATATATATTAATCAAGTTAGGAAGGATAATTATATTCAAATCAATTTTCGTGGATAAAATAAAAGCGATATAATTGCATTTTTAAAATTTGTTTACTTTTTTAAAATTTTATTTCACTTATCATAATTTTTCATTCAATCCTTACAACTTTTTAAGCTACATATATGATGTTTTTAATCCCTAGTATACGAATTTAATATATTAAACGTCGAAGGAGAGTCGCATACGCAAGTGGGTGCGAAATAAATTCAAGATAAAAACATAATAACAATAATAAGATAAAAATATAATAACAATAATAAGATAAAAATACAATAAATAAATTTAAGATAAAATAAGCTAAGATAAAACTACAAATAAATCAGAAACGTCGCGGATGACAGGTGACAGGGCGCCGCGCGCGCGCGCGGCCGGGCCTGAGGGCCGCGCGCATGCGCCGCGGCCGCTCCGCGCCGCGGCGCATGCGCGCGCCGCGAGGCAATAGTAGCGGTGAAAGCGGCGCGACCGCGTCAGTCGTGTCGGAGCTGGGGGCGTCGCAGCATCGCGTGGACCGGTCGATTTTCAGTCAGACCAGGCGATCGAGTCGGATCGAATCGAGTCGAGTCGAGTGGAGAAGAGATTCCGCGCGCAGAGGATTAATTCCCATTAATTCCAGGACCCAGGATGGCGCTTTTCCGTTTCACCCCGAGACGCTGCCGGGAGCTTCAGGTGAGTCCGCCCGACTTTTTTTTTTCCTCCCTCGCGTCCTCGAGGACTCCCCGTTTCACGCTATCGGGCTCGTACGCGCCCTTCGAGAATTGTCAGTCGTTTGTTTCTCGACTCGTCTCGCTCGAAATTCGAATTTCCGAGATTTTCGGGGGATTCCACCCGCGTCCGAAGGGAGCACCTGGAGTCGGGGAGTCGAGTTCCCTTTCGTCTATCGACCGACGTGCGACGAGGAACCCTCCCGAATTCGTCGATGGACGGCCAAATTGCTCGAGTGGCCACTCTTGTTTCCGGCGAGGGCTCTCTTCCGCGAGGCGAGTCCTCTCTCTCGTCTCTCGAGACCGAAATTACGGTTTCGGGATAATAATACGATGCCTGCGGGATGACTGCATGTGCGTTTGTGTTTGTGTGACGCGTGATCGCGTGTGCGAGTGCGCCTTTACTCGACGTTATAAACAGGTTTTTTATTTTCGCCGCTTCACTTTTCTCTCGAAACACCTCTTTTTAGGAAGAAGAATAAGTGTGTATATCCAGTAATCAAGTAACATTTATAGAATTGTAATTGCCCACTCGATAATATAATTGTTACGTGTTATGTAACTGTTATATAACATGTAACAGTTATATTGTCGAGTGGGAAATTAGAACTAATAATTATGTAACTGTTATTTGGGGTTTGCTGGCTACCCATACAGCACGGAATATTGCAGCAATGTGGTATTAATATTGCTGCAATATTTTAATATCGCACATTTTTAAGAAAAATTAAATGTAATATTAAATAGATTAATTTATTAAATATATTAAATAAATATAAAATATTATTAAATAAATATAATATTAAATAAATATAATATTAAATAAATATAAATATAAAATTAAATAAATATAATACTAAATAAATATAATATTAAACATACGAAAATTAAATGAATATAATATTAATTAAATATAATATTATTAAATATACGAAAATCATGATAAAATATTGAATATACGATAATAATTAAATATACGAAACTCCCGCACTTTTATAATGGCTTTAACATTTATAATATTTTTATGCCTCTCATACATGTATTTGTATAAATCATGCGACCACAAAAATAATAGAAGATATGGCCTAATGTGATCTTGTGGTAGTGTCATTACGAATAAAAATAGCATGTCCTCATCAAACGCGTTTTTTCTTTCAATAGAATTGAATCCTAATTCAGTATTTTATTTGCATTTAAATATTACGTAATATTTTTTTAATAAAATCGATTTTAAATATTTATTAAAATATGTATTTTTATTCATGTTAAAATATATATTTTAACATTAATATTCATATATATTTTTAAATATATTTTTAAATATATAAAAAAAGAATATATATATATATTTTTTTAAATATATAAAAATATATATATATATTTTTTTTAAATATGTAAAAAAAAATATATATATATATAATTGATTTTATTAAGAAAAAAAAAAGTATTTAGTGATAAGGACGTCACATTCATAATGACCCTACCACGAGATCACATTAGGCAGACCACATAATATTTAAACAGTGCATGTTTTACAAACATATGTTTATGTGATTTTTGTGGTCGTGTGTTTTTATACAAATAAATATACGAGAGACATAAAAATAATATATTAAAAATATTAGAAAAGTTTTTTTAGGGATTTTTTATTTTTTATGATATAAATAGATACATGTGATTAGATCCAGATGGATGACATTTGACAAGAATACAGGCTTCGCATATTTTTTTATTGTATCACGACGACGTTTGGAAAGTTCTTTATCGATATTGAATTATCAGGCTCATGCACACACGGTGTCCCAGAAAACTGGATGTCGTTCCTTGACACGAATCTCATCGCAAACAAAGCTCGAAATTGATCGAAAGACCTTGAGATTACAGTCGAGGTCGAGTCGAATTCTAGGACGCGCTAAAATATAGAAAATTAAATTACGTAAGGATATTCCCCTTCTGGCTTCTTGTATCTTTAAGCGTTTAACCCGATCGATTCGCGCCTCTGGAAAGCTTCGAACGACTTGCGTTTCGCTCGAAATCGATTCGGAAGCGAGATAAGCCTGCTTTCTTGCAACGGCAAATTATTCGTCACGTCATTCGTCGAATTAATCGACGAATTAATGACGTCCTTACCGAGTAACACTGACGTCACGTTTTTTCTTTGTTCCAATTAATCGTGTCACGAGGCTTGACGCGAAGTCGAATAGTGCCTTCTCTTTTTTTTCCTTTTTTTTTAGAAAAAAGAATTTTTTAAAAAAAGAATTAAAAGAATTTTTAATTCTTTAGACAAAAAAATTAAACAGAATTTTTTTGTCTAAAAAAGAATTAGAAGAATTTTTTTATGATTAGAACTTAAAAAGAATAGAAATGAATAGAAATTAAAAAGAATTAAAAAGAATTTTTTAAAAAAGAATTTTTTAAAAAAAGAATTAAAAGAATTTTTAATTCTTTAGAAAAAAGAATTTTTTAAAAAAAGAATTAAAAGACTTTTTTTTTTTAATGAAGAATAGTTCGATAGGTTCTCCATCTGGAGAATCATGTCTTATACGAGAAGAATTATTTCCACGCACGATGATTACGCAATAGAAATTAAAAAGAATTAAAAGGAATTTTTTGAAAAAGAACTTTTTAAAAAAAGAATTAAAAGAATTTTTAATTCTTAGAAAAAAGAATTTTTAATTCTTAGAAAAAAGAATTTTTAATTCTTTAGAAAAAAGAATTAAAAGAATTTTTTTTTTAATGAAGAATAGTTCGATAGCTTCTCCACCTGAACGTTTTATACGAGGAGAATTATTTCCACGCACCATGATTACGCAATAGAAATTAAAAAGAATTAAAAAGAATTTTTTAAAAAAGAATTTTTTAAAAAAAGAATTAAAAGATTTTTTTTTAATGAAGAATAGTTCGACAGGTTCTCCATCTGGATGTTTTATACGAGGAGAATTATTTCCACGCACGATGATTATGCAATAGAAATTAAAAAGAATTAAAAGGAATTTTTTAAAAAAGAATTTTTCAAAAAAAGAATTGAAAGAATTTTTAATTCTTAGAAAAAAGAATTTTTAATTCTTTAGAAAAAAGAATTAAAAGAATTTTTTTTTTAATGAAGAATAGTTCGATAGCTTCTCCACCTGAACGTTTTATACGAGGAGAATTATTTCCACGCATCATGATTACGCAATAGAAATTAAAAAGAATTAAAAAGAATTTTTTAAAAAAAGAATTAAAAGATTTTTTTTAAATGAAGAATAGTTCGACAGGTTCTCCATCTGGATGTTTTATACAAGGAGAATTATTTCCACGCACGATGATTTTTTTAAAAAAGAATTTTTCAAAAGAAGAATTAAAAGAATTTTTAATTCTTAGAAAAAAGAATTTTTAATTCTTAGAAAAAAGAATTTTTAATTCTTAGAAAAAAGAATTTTTAATTCTTAGAAAAAAGAATTTTTAATTCTTTAGAAAAAAGAATTAAAAAGAATTTTTTTAAAAAAGAATTTAAAAAATTTTTTTTTTAATGAAGAATAGTTCGATAGGTTTTCCACCTGGATGTTTTATACGAGGAGAATTATTTCCACGCATGATGATTACGCAATATGTGCCGGCGCGTGTTCGAGATCCTCGTGAATACGTATGTCCGTTTGATTAACATGCGTCGCGTGACTCTGCGATACCGATTTATACAGCGTGATCGAAAAATACGTATTTGCCCGGAAATTGGGTCCTTAAATCATTACAGTCGTCGTCAGTCTCTCTCTCTCTAAATGAATATCTTGTGTCCTTCCTAGTCGGAATATTTAATATTACATTGTTTATCAGAACGTTAGAAATTTAATTTATTAATATATATGTGATATTTGAAAAATGTTTGTGACATTTCAAACTACAACTTGCGAGAATTCATGTAAAACATGTCATAACGCGTCTTAGAACAAAGGACGATCTAGCTAATCTAACTAGCTTCGATCGAACAAGCTATTCTATAAACAAATTAGGATTGATACTTATTTCAATTCAAAGTGGAAATGATTTTTTAATATAATTAATATTTAATATATCATATGATATATTAATTTATAATTAATATATTAATATAACTATTATATATTAATATTAATATAATATAACTATATTAATATTAATATTAATATTAATATAATATAACTATATTATATTAATATTATATAATTAAAATACAATATAATATTTAATAATGTTAATAGGATTATAATAATATAATATTTAATGATATTGATAATATCTTATTATTATTAATGATAATATTTAATAATATAATTCTTATAATTATTAATATTATTCTAAATATTAATATTATTCTTATAATATTAATATTAATATAAATATTATTAAGAATAAATATTATTAAATATTAAGAATAATATTAATATAAATATTAATATTATTCTTAATATTTAATAATATAATTATTATCTTATTATTATTAATGATAATATTTAATAATATAATTAATTAATTAAAAATATAATAATATAATTAATAATATTTAATATTACGTCTTGAATTAAATAATAAACATCTTAAATTAAATGATAATTTTCTATGATCGGTTTAATAAATTTCTGCGCGGATAATAAAAAGTAGGAACGTGTATAATTTTTTTCTACTCCAAAAAACAGATTTCTTCCTGTCTTGCGCATAATGAAATAATAGTACACGTGGCATGCATAAGTATATTCGAGAGTAACCCTTTCGCCTCTCGAAGCATGTTTGAGCAGTTTTCTTTCAAGATATTGGCTAATCTTAGCGGCAATTTTCGAGATCGAAAACGCCCACACTATCGATCACGTGAAATATCATCTGGTCGATCAATTGGGTCAAGTTTGTGTTTCCTCGAAAATTTATCGAATCGATTAAAAGTCTCTAAATATTTAATTTTTGATATTTATTTAACAATAAAAATCTAAACTTTATATTTATTTAACAAAAATAATTTAAACTTTATATTTATTTAATAATTAAAATTTATATAATCAATCAAAATATTTCGACCTATCAAGCATCCTAAAAAAAATAAGAAAATTAAAATGGTGACTCTTTTTAACGAGTTTCAATAATAATTTTTTTCTAGTATAATTTATTATCTAGTCAATTGGGTCAAGTTCGTGCTTCCTCGAAAATTTATCGAATCGATTAAAAGTCTCTAAATATTTAATTTTTGATATTTATTTAACAATAAAAATCTAAACTTTATATTTATTTAACAAAAAAATTTTAATTTGATATTTATTTAATAATTAAAATTTATATAATCAATCAAAATATTTCCGACCTATCAAGCATCCCAAAAAAAATTAAAAGAAAATTCAAGCATCCCAAAAAAAAATAAGAAAATTAAAATGCTCTTAATAACTCTTTTTAACGAGTTTTAATAATAATTTTTTTCTCTGTTGACAACAAGAGTCTGTTTATCATGTTGTAACTTTCTGAACGCTTATCATTAGACATTCGAATGATTGATTAGCAATTAATTAGGAAGCTTATTGTTAGCTTGTTGATATTTGCGAATTTATTAAAATTAATTATAATATAATATTAAAATTAATTATAATTAATAAAATAAAATATAATATAATATTAATTAATTATAATTAATAAAATAAAATATAATATAATATTAAAATAAAGTATAATTAATAAAATATAATATAATATAATATTAATTAATTATAATTAATAGAATAAAATAATTAATAAAATTAAATATAATATAATATTAATTAATTATAATTATAATTTAAATATAATTTGTCGCGATTCTTGGCAAGCTCGGGAAGTTTTTTATCGATCGATTGTTAAACATCTTACACCTGTTACCTAATGCCGACGATACGCATGTCCTAACAAACTATTTCAGGGGCGATTCTTTCGTTTGAAGCTCGCATACACATGCATTGTTTATTTTTAGACTTTTCTCTTCTTGACCTGACTCTCTGAATGTCAACATGTTTCATTGCCAACATGTATTTCATAAGAGTCTTTCTTCGTTTCTTTTACCTAATCGTTATTTTATCCGATTCGAGTCGAAGAACTTTCTCTGAATACACAATTTTTCTAATTTTTTAACATTTTCTACGAGATGCGAGGGAGTAGAAAATATTTTCGATGATCTTTAAAATGTTTTAATGAATTTAATTAGATTATATATATTTATTTATTTAATTAGATCATATATATTTACTTATTTTATCCCTTCGAGATTTGATGGGACTCTATCGAATAGAATATGCAATAGAATTCGAAACTGATGCTGGTTCAACGATGCTATTTTAAATGTCCTTAGTTATGTCATAGTTTTAAAATTAAAAGCATGTACCTGCTCTATGAGAAAATTACAGTCGATTTCGGTCTCACTTCAAATTGAGGAGAGAAAACGTATCAATTCTTGAAGATCTGATTATTAATCGTTCAATGGATCAATCGAGGAATTAATCTTATGCTCATAGTTTTCTGGAGACAAGCAGACTTTTCTTTCTCTAGACAAGCATTTTTATAAATATATAATTTTTTTATGCAAATATTAACGAAAGATAACGTAAAATGTGTTATCTTACGTTGAATATTACATTCAATATTGACGCATATGTTTCCAAGTAGCATCTGTTCCGTAAATGTAACGATCTTGGGATAAAAGCCTTTTGCGAAAGGATTTTAAATATATAATATATAATAAATATATAATATATAATATATAATATATAATATATTTATATATTTATATATATATATATATATATATTTATATATTTATTTATATATTTATATATTTATTTATATATTTATATATTTATTTATATATTTATATATTTATTTAATATAAATATACATTATATAATATATATATATAAATATATATTATAAATATTATATAAATATACATTATATAATATATAATAAATAATATTTTTTAAAAGAGAATATAACTTATAATTTATAACATATTTATAACATATATATAATATATATACAGGGTGATCCCGAACGTTTTAGTCAGATTTTGAGATCTTAGGAAATTTAATTCTGAACGAAAAATTTCCTTAAATATGGGTCGAAAAAAATGCTTCCTTAAGAAGTTATTGCTCAAAAACCTCTGATGAAGAGCAAAAGGTGAAAAGAAAATGAAATAAAAAGAAAATGAAACTAAATAAATTTCTTGAAAAAAAAAACGATAAAAATAAAAAATAAAAATCTTTTTCTTTTATGAAAATAAAATAATTTTTTTTTCTAACTAATATTTTAGTAGTAACATGTAATAGTAGAAAATAAATAGACGTTTTGCAAGAAATTTATTTAGCTTCATTTTCTTTTTATATCATTTTCTATAAGAAGTTATCGCTCAAAAATCTCTGATGAAGGAAGAGCAAAAGGTGAAAAGAAAATGAAATAAAAAGAAAATGAAACTAAATAAATTTCTTGAAAAAAAACGATAAAAATAAAAAATAAAAATCTTTTTCTTTTATGAAAATAAAATAATTTTTTTTTCTAACTAATATTTTAGTAGTAACACGTAATAGTAGAAAATGAATAAAGACGTTTTGCAAGAAATTTATTTAGTTTCATTTTCTTTTTGTTTCATTTTCTTTTCATCTTTTGCTCTTCCTTTATCAGAGGTTTTTCAGCGATAACTTCTTAAGGAAGCATTTTTCGACCCCTGTTTATAGGAAATTTTTTCTTCAGAATTAAATTTCCTATAAGATCTCAAGGTTTGGCTGGAACCACCCTGTATATATATATTATAATATAACAATATCATATATAATATTATATTATAATATTATATAATATTATAATAATATAAAAATATAAAAATATAACAATATAATATATATATGAAAATATAAAAATATAAAAATAAAAATATAAAAATATAAAAATAAAAATATAAAAATATAAAATATAATAAATAAAAATATAAAAATATAATAAATAAAATTATAAAAATATAATAATATAATATATACATATATATAATACATTTAATATATTAAAAAAGGATTTTTTAATAGATTATGTGTAATATATTCAATATATATATATATATATATATATATTTTTATATTTAAAATTTGTAAAAGGTGACATCCAGGACACCCTTCGCTGCTCGTTTTAGCGCCATTTGATAGTGCGGCGCGAGATCAATTAGATAATCGTGAGCAGCGGGTGTATTCTGTCTGGCAATACTCTTCAAAGCGGCTCGGTTACGCAATTGGCGATAATGAGAGCATTCTCACATGACTCGCTAACAATTAATCGAATGCGAGTCGAGTCGATTTGATTAAACAGCCAATTCGTCAAGTTATCAATTTCTCTGTAAAAATTAATCACTCAAATTTAATTATCTTATTATTGAATTTATTAATGATAAATACTATCAATGATATTAGTTTCATAATTCATGTACATCAATTTAATTAATGTTTAATTTAATTTATATAAATTAATATTAATTAATTAATTTATATAAATTAATATTATTTATACAATTTAATTTTTTATTTTTAATTTAATTTTTATAAAATGCTGTATTTTTGTTGATTGTTATGGGTGAGTCTGTGGTTATTTGAATTGAATTTGAACGCGTTAAGTTTTTTAATACACATATGCAATCATATGTTTGATAATTTGTCTGGCATTAAGGATTTTATTAAAACGCTATCGTGTAACCTAGAATGCGAGGTCATTCTTAGCGAATGTAATAGAAAGGCCACGAATCCAAGACACGAATAGACTCACGCATGAAGACAAATTTTTCCGTAAAAACCGGTTTTTATTCGCGATTGTCTGAAATAGAATCGACGGTCACGATTATATTTTATTATTTCTAGAGACAATTTTATAGAACTATATGTAAAAAAAAATACGTTAGAAATAATTGTAAAAGGAGATGCTTATTCCGTTTTTTGAAAATTTTTCGTTTTATTTATATTTCGTTTTTTCTATTTTTTATTTACTTAAAATTAATTTATATTTTAACTGAAGATAGGGCTACTTTTTTCGAGAAACGGGAAAGCTAATATAATTCTTTCGTATTTTGCGGATATCATTGAATTAGTAAGAAAAACATTCGGAACTTGAATAAGGTTTATGATCTTGAGTAGTAAATAATTTGAAATAAATTCTGATTCTTTCTCCGAGAGTTTTTCTTTTTTTTTATACGAATATGTTGTACGAAAAGTTAAATAATCTATGATTTTCCGATTTGATAAAGATTTTAAGCGCAATCAAACACATACATTAATAATTTCGAAAATAAAAATTAATTATAATATTTGATGTTAATTGTGATCTCTAAAGAATCTTTAATATTTCTCAATATTTTAATTTTTAGAATCTTTAATATTTCTCAATATTTTAATTTTTAGAATCTTTAATACTTCTCAATATTTTAACTTTTAGAATCTTTAATATTTCTCAATATTTTAGAATCTTTAATATTTCTCAATATTTTAACTTTTAGAATCTTTAATATTTCTCAATATTTCAATTTCTAGTATCTTTAATATTTCTCAATATTTTAATTTTTAGAATCTTTAATAATTCTGAATATTTTTATTTTTAGAATCTTTATATTTCTCAATATTTTTATTTTTAGAATCTTTAATATTTCTCAATATTTTAATTTTTAGAATCTTTAATATTTCTCAATATTTTAATTTTTAGAATCTTTAATATTTCTCAATATTTTTATTTTTAGAATCTTTAATATTTCTCAATATTTTTGTTTTTAGAATCTTTAATATTTCTCGATATTTTAAATTTTAGAATCTTTAATATTTTTCAATATTTTAATTTTTAGAATCATTAATATTTCTCAATATTTTTATTTTTAGAATCTTTAATATTTACGGACTTTTATTTTCGAGTGCAGATAAGGATACTAGAATTTATTTAAAAAAATTTTTTAGATAATAAACGTATATTTAAAAAACTATTTTACAGATCTATCTTTTTAATCTATATATTAATTATATATAAATTTATATTTTAATATTACCTATTTTATATCTCAGAATATTTACTTTATATGACAAATAAATAATATGTTATTAATTGAAGTAGCATGTCATAACTGTCATAATTTCAAGTAGCTTTGAGAAAACGACTTGATACATCAATGAATCATCGCTTTCATGAAAAATGCAGCGATGATCGATCAGTCTCGAAATAGTTTAGATATATCCTCACGAGAATATCGCGATATTGATTTTCTCAGGGATATAACTTGGCCATCCACGTAATTAAATCGCATTGTCTGTCTCCCGATATTGAATCTCTCGTGATCTAAAACTATATAACTGATCTGATGCGCGAATCGCAAAATTGTGACGCCTATGTTTTCAAAGTCCGTTGATAAGCAATAGTGAGATGCTGTTTTCCTATAAATGGTGACAATGTTAAAATATAACGCGAGAGACTCTTTTAATCAACTTAATTTTATTATAAGAATCAAATATTAATAAATTATGAATTTCCGATTAAATAATATTAAATAAAACACATTGTCTTAGACTGTAATTGCTCACAATTTAATTAATAATTGAGTCATTTATAAATTAATAATTAATTGATAAATGACTTGCAATAATCTAATAATTTAATGAAAATAAAATTTATTAAAATTATTCCTTATTTATCGTATTAAATTGATAAGAAGAAATTATCTGTTAAATATCTAAGAAAAAAAATGGTGATTTTATCCTAATAATAAAATATTAATAAATTATGAATTTCCGATTAAATAATATTAAATAAAACACATTGTCTTAGACTGTAATTGCTCAAAATTTAATTAATAATTTAAATGACTTGCAATAATATAATAATTTAATGAAAATAAAATTTATTAAAATTATTCCTTATCGTATTAAATTGATAAGAGGAAATTATCTGTTAAGTATCTAAGAAAAAAAACGGTGATTTTATTTTTGAGGAATGTAATTATTATAAAATTCTTGGTGACAATGTTAAAATATAACGCGAGAGACTCTTTTTAATAATCAACTTAATTAGAAGAATAAAATATTAATAAATTATGAATTTCCGATTAAATAATATTAAATAAAACACATTGTCAGACTGTAATTGCTCAAAATTTAATTAATAATTTAAACGACTTGCAATAATCTAATAATTTAATGAAAATAAAAAATTATTAAAATTATTCCCTATTTATCATATTAATTTTATAAGAAAATAATTATTTAAGAAAAAAAATGGCGATTTTATTCTTGTGAGGAATGCGTAATTATTATAAAATTCTTATGAAGGAAGAAATTATTATAAAATTAGCAATTATATAAGACTAAAATATTAATAAATTATGAATTTCCGATTAAATAATATTAAATAAAACACATTGTCTTAGACTGTAATTGCTCAAAATTTAATTAATAATTTAAATGACTTGCAATAATATAATAATTTAATGAAAATAAAATTTATTAAAATTATTCCTTATTTATCGTATTAATTTGATAAGAAAATAATTATCTGATAATTATCTAAGAAAAAAAATGGCGATTTTATCCTTATGAGGAATGCGTAATTATTATAAAATTCTTATGAAGGAAGAAATTATTATAAAATTAGCAATTATATAAGAATAAAATATTAATAAATTATGAATTTCCGATTAAATAATATTAAATAAAACACATTGTCAGACTGTAATTGCTCAAAATTTAATTAATAATTTAAACGACTTGCAATAATCTAATAATTTAATGAAAATAAAAATTATTAAAATTATTCCCTATTTATCGTATTAATTTTATAAGAAAATAATTATCTAAGAAAAAAAATGGCGATTTTATTCTTGTGAGGAATGCGTAATTATTATAAAATTCTTATAAAGGAAGAAATTATTATAAAATTAGCAATTATATAAGAATAAAATATTAATAAATTATGAATTTTCGATTAAATAATATTAAATAAAACACATTGTCAGACTGTAATTGCTCAAAATTTAATAAATAATTTAAACGACTTGCAATAATCTAATAATTTAATAAAAATTTATTAAAATTATTCCTTATTTATCGTATTAATTTGATAAGAAAATAATTATCTGATAATTATCTAAGAAAAAAAATGGCGATTTTATCCTTGTGAGGAATGCATAATTATTATAAAATTCTTATAAAGGAAGAAATTATTATAAAATTAGCAATTATTATGAAATTCTTCTAAAAAAAAATTCTTATTAAAATTATTCTAAAATTAATTATTCTAAAATTATTATGAAATGTGTTAAGAAACCGTAAAATATATTCAGTGTAAATTTTTCTTATCACATAGCGAGTGATATCTCGATCCTGTAGAGAGACAATTGGGTTTTTACGATCGGAGGTGCGGTTTTACTCGACCAGAGACATGAGATAATCGCGGGCATGAATATGTATGATAATGAAAACTAGTGGCGGCGTATAAACTATGCTACTGGTCAAATGTGCCACTTGTATTAGTCAAATATATAGGACGATAAAACTCTCGGCAATTACGAGATCGAAAATTTATTTCGATCATCGCTTCGTCATCCGACACGTGCACAGTTTTTATTGATATAATTAAGCTGATCGTTCCACGAATGATGCAGATATTGTGTCTATTGGTGTAAAATGAGCAAAAGGAAATTTTTATTTTTTCCTTCCTCATATTTAAATAGCATATCTATTTTTAAGAATGTAATATATATTATATTTTTTTTTTTTTTCTTTTATATTTCTTATATTATTTATTGTACTTCGTTATTTATGATTATTTTGAAAAAAATGTAACATTATAAATGTTACACAAAATACAATTTTTTTTATTTCTTTTCTTTTCTTTTTGAACTTTGATCGAAGTATTTATTTTCAGAACAGAAATTGGAAAATATTGATATTTAAATAAATTTAAATTTTCGTTGAATAATCGACGTAAGCCTAAAAGTAAAACTATCTTAGGCGATATGCAATTGCATATGTTTTACATATGCCTGTAAAATGTTATTATTATGTATATGTTGAAAACTCTTATCATTCGATTTTCTGGACGATAATCGAGGTAAAGCTCTATTTATTATATCATTTTAAATATCTAAAATTCATCTAAAATTTAAAATATTATTTTAAAAACAGAAGAAATTAATATTACATTTTCCTACACATTATACAAGTGTCTATAATATATATAAACAAGAATTTTATAATAAATTAAAATGGAAACAATTTCAAAATTTATTTAATTTAAATTTAAATTTATTAAATTAAATTAAATTTTTATTAAATTTTTATTTTTATTAATTAAATCAAAAAATTAAAAAATATATTCAGGGGAGGACTGTGTATTAAAAAAAATTATTGATTGAAAATAATTTTTAATAAATAAAATTATTAAAAATAATTAAAATAATTAAAAATTATTAAAAATAATTTATAAATTAATTATTATATATTTATTATTTATATATATTATATATTTATTATTATATATATATATTATATTATTATATATTTATTATTTATATATATATTTTAAAATAAATTATTAAAAATAATTTTTAATAAATAAAATGATTTTTAAAAAAATCGGGGGAAAAAATCAATCTTTTTCCACTTATATAATTTATAATTAATCATATCGTAGAAAACTATCTTATAATTGTATAACTCACAGCGAACTTTGCCTTCTCGCCAGACTAAACTTTGTTTTTACCATTCGACAAGAAGATATAGATATTAAAATCTTTATCGGTTTTTTTTATCAATTTTATATATATTTATACGTCATGCCACTTTGCAAAAATATCGAGATTATATTATAATCTTGTTTCTTATTTATTTTATTCGCTACTGTTAATTAATATTGAATAAATAAATTAATTAATTAATATTGAATGAATAAAATAAATTAAAATAAGAGCAATATTAATATTGCTGAAATCTATTATTCGGAATCCTTGCCAACTTATATAATTTGTCGAGATTATATTATAATCTTGTTTCTTATTTATTTTATTCGCTACTGTTAATTAATATTGAATAAATAAATTAATTAATTAATATTGAATGAATAAAATAAATTAAAATAAGAGCAATATTAATATTGCTAAAATCTATTATTCGGAATCCTAGCCAACTTATATATTAATTTGTTTTTCGGCTCACTTGGTGTCATTCGAGCCGTATGACATCTCGCGTAAGTTGACTCGCGTATATCGTCTGCAACGACCATCCATGCAATATAATATCGACGCATCGTTCGCAATTTAACCCGATAATCACGCGTTGCATAGCAAAAGCGATGCCGCTCGCATTTCGTGCAATCCATTTATAACAATTCAGCGAGCAAATCAGCGAATTAATTCGCTCTCAAATACTTACATCTTGTTCATGGTTCAATTAAATAAATTATCGTCAAAATCTTCTCGTAATAAAAAAGAAAAGAAATATATAAAATAAAAATAATATAATAAAATAAAAATATATAATAAAATAAATAAAATATAATAAATATAATAAAATATAAATATAATAAATATAATAAAATAAAAATAATTTCCCTGAGGCACACACGTGTAATTGATAATATTTAATAATTAAATATAATATTTAATAAATATAGGAATATATTTAATAATTAATGAATATTTAATGATTAATAAATATAATATTTAATAAATATAGGAATACATGTATAAAATAATTAAATAAATATGATATATTTCATAATTAATTACAATTATATATTTAATAATTAAAAATAAGTATTAAATTAAATATGTATTTAATGATTAATAAATATAATATTTAATAATGTATTTAATGATTAATAAATATAATAATAACTTAATTCTTGTTATAAATCGCCAGTAATAATTAACGTTAATAACAGACGTTGTGCTCTTTGTCGACACTGTTTTTGTTCTGTGTTTTTACACAGTCGACGTTTTGACATGTAATGTGATGTAATGTATCATACTTATAACATTCTTCTGTTGCACGTTTATTAAGACTTGAAAAGGACTTAAACCTAAAGTCGAAACGTTGTCAAACTTTCAATAAATAAAGCTTTACTTGCCAGTTTGGTCGTTTAAAGTAAAATCCTTATAATAAATATAATATTTAATAAATATAGGAATACATGTATAAAATAATTAAATATGATATATTTCATAATTAATTACAATTATATATTTAATAATTAAAAATAAATATGAAATTAAATTAAATATGTATTTAATGATTAATAAATATAGGAATACATGTATAAAATAATTAAATAAATATGATATATTTCATAATTAATTACAATTATATATTTAATAATTAAAAATAAATATTAAATTAAATATAAGTAAGTTAATATAGGAAATTGAAAAAAAATATGGATTACACTAAAAAATGTAAATAAAATTCGATGAACAATAGAGTTTAAAATTTTACTTTGCAAATCAAATAAAATTTTTCGTGTGCACGAATTTTTATTTAGATATTCTTTATATTTAAATATCGCGAACGATGTCGTCTCTAAAGTGATTACAATTGTCACTTGGGGTGTAACGGGTTAATT
Source organism: Camponotus fellah (assembly GCA_030586385.1). Taxonomy (NCBI): domain Eukaryota; kingdom Metazoa; phylum Arthropoda; class Insecta; order Hymenoptera; family Formicidae; genus Camponotus; species Camponotus fellah. The sequence goes on from JAPIVC010000972.1 coordinate 1,226,561, forward strand.
GCATATATTAAAAGGTTAAACGCATTTGCCATTAAGCGTGATTGACCCTCGAAGTTCAGGCGTCTTTCGATTGCCAATCGATCTATAAACACTCGCTAAGATTTCGCAGAATGGAATCTTGATAGATAAGCACTGTTTTTTTTTTCGATTCAGAGACATTGATGATATTTTTAACACGCACTCGAATCTTGATCGTCGCCGATCAAAGATTAAGATTATAAATGCGCGATTAAAATAAAATAGCGGGTTTTATCGCAAACAAACATTTATTACCTGGTGTTTATTGTTATTTTTTAAGAATTACATAATTTGTTTTTCTCAAAATAAATTGTACAAAGAGATGTTTACATAAAAAATAATGCATAAAGTGCAAAATAGTGCATAAAGAATTAATTTGCGATTGAGAGTGGGATCTCCAAGATTCCGGAAATCCCGCATATTATCAGATTCACGTCGTATGATTTTATGGTAACTTGAAACTGTATAAGTTCTTCTATTTTTAATCGTGTCATTGGCTTCCTTCCCGGTTCATCTCGCGTATTTTCTATCCAGTAAACGATGTTTCTATTCGATCGAGATGCAAAAATATTATTGATATATTTTTTAACATTTTTTAAATTTCTCTTCAATTAATAAAATAATTAATAAATTACAAAATTAAAATAAATTAATAAAATAATTATATAAAAATAATTATAATTATATAAAAAAATATTTATATATAAAAAAATTATATAAAATAATTATATAAAAATAATTATAATTATATAAAAGTAATTATAATTATATAAAAATAATTATAATTATATAAAAATAATTATAATTATATAAAAATAATAATTATATAAAAATAATTATAATTATATAAAAATAATTATAATTATATAAAAATTACACTCGCGAAAATAAAATATTTAATAAAATATTATCCACGCACTCGTATTTTTTTTTCCACGAGGCTTCGTTCAAATTTTTTTTAATCATTGATCGAGAATTTTTACGATAGATCAAAAGGATAATTCGTGAATAATTGGTGTAAAGATCAGGATCAGATTGCATTCAAGTGCAGGCCTCGTGTTAAGTTTACCCCAGCCTTACATAATCGCATGTGTTAGCGTCTTTTGTGTAAAAATAATGGAGAGTATCAGACAGATGATAAGAGCTGTGACGAGGCATGATCTTTGAACCGAGTCATTTGAATTAAATTTAAAGGTATACCGTGGAATGACAGCAACATCATGAGAGACATTTCGTTTCTCTTTTGGTCAATTTAGTTTTAGTTATTTTTTTTGAGGAGAGAAAAAAGAAACAATTAAGCAAATTTTTTATTTTAATATTTTATTAAAATATTTTTTAAATATTAATGTAAATATTATTTAAATCTGTTAAAATATCCTTACAAATGTGCTGCTTTTGTATGCAATTTTTGTCTTGTTTATGCCTTTCGTCTTGATTTTTTTTTGCGCGCTTCGCACAATTTTACATTCCTGAAAATTCATCCTTTCATTGGCTTATTTAAAAAACAAATTGCCTTGTTAGTATTTATTTTATTTTGATTTGCATTTGCTCAAGCAAATATAATTAATGAATAATTATTTGGAATAATGTTAAAAAAATAATAAACATTATTATATAAAATAAAATAAATTAAGAATAAATTAAGAATAATTAAAATTAAAATAAATTTGAGGAATTTATAATTGTTAATTATTGATTTAAATTAATTGTTATTTCTTTCTAAAGAAGAATAACAATGACTCTTTAAGAATTTTCAGTCTGATAATTTAAAGACATTTTAAAGACGGAAAATTTAATGAATGACGTGTAATTTGATAAGTTACCTAATGATATTTTAATAAGTTACTTAATGATATTTGAGAAAAAACAATCGTTAATTAATAAAATCATGGAAAATAATCGTTTCTCGAGGTCAAAAGATAAATAAATAAAATATAAAGTTCAATTCTTTGGCATTATTTTTTTATTAATGACTATTTTACAATTTAAAATATGATTATTTATATAAGAATCTTATATACATTACATTTAAAGAATTTAAAAAATGTTGTTACAAAAAATTCAGTAGAAAAATCGTTAAAAAAGATCTTTATCATTAATGAAAATAATTAATTGAAATATTAAACAGACTATTAATAATATACAAAATATATTAATGATTGAATAAACAAAATATTAATATTATTATTTAATTTCATTAATATCATTATTAAATAATTATTAATAATAATTATTAATATCATTATTTAATATTGAGCAAATAATTATTAATATCATTATTTAATATTAAGCAAAAATTATTCTGTAAATTCAAAAATTCTCGCCAGCGAAGTCTCATTGTTTCGAAACTCATCGCGATATGTGTTTCGCAATTTCGCTATACTTTACCTTGGCTTAATTATCTGTTGAGTGTCGTTCTGTGTACACAAGCATTTAAAAGTTGACTTTTATCGCGCGTGTGTTGAAGAAATTCTCCTCGCACGAATTGGTGCTGACAGCGATACATTAGATATGCAATGCAAATAAAGAAGACTCTAAGTGAACATTTTCGCTTAAACAAAAAAAAACAGAGAAAAAAATAAAAAATAAAACTTTGTCGAATCTTTGCGTTCTTTGAGCTGGTATCCGAAGTCACGAAGCTTGTACACCGTGCCTTCCCCATACGTTGCGATGATTATGTAATAACAGGTCGATCTTTTTTTCACCTTTTCCCACCAAAGTTTGAATATTTATATGCGGCTGTGAGTTTATATTCCTCGCAATTATCATTTTTATTGCTTCACTATTATTTTATTGTTATTGTTGAAAGATATTAATATTATTATTATTATTATAATGCAATAATATATTGCAATAATATATTGCAATAATATATTACAATAATATATTGCAATAATATATTACAATAATTATTATTATTATTATTATTATTATTATTATTATTATTGATATATTGCAATAATATATTGCAATAATATATTGCAATAATATATTACAATATATTATTATTATAATTATTATTATTATTATTAATAATAATAATAATAATAATAATAATAATAATAATAATAATAATAATAATATATTGTAATATATTATTGCAATATATTATTGCAATATATTATTGCATTATATTAATATTATTAATATTAATAATTAACATTAATAATATTAATAATATATTGTAAGATTAATATTAATAATGAAATAATAAATATTATTATTTTACAATAACAATAAGTGTTATTATTTATATTATATATTTATCTTTAAATAATATAAAGATAATTTCATTATATAATAATATATTGCATAATTTTAAATTGCATATAATTTATTTTTAAATAATATAAAAATAATAATTAAATAAATATAATAATAATTAAATAATTAAATAATTTATAAGAATATTTTCATTTATTTTTATTCGTATTATTTAAAGATAGATATATAATATTATCATTTCTGTCACTTGCTTCTGCTCTGAAAAAATCGCTATATTTAATTAAATATATATATATATATATATATATATATATCGCTATATTATTTAATTAAATATATATAAATCGCTATATTTAATTAAATCGATATATTTGTAAAATGTCCCAAATTTTGCGTTCGGAGTCCAAGATGGACCGATTAGATTCATTGTACCTCTATTTGCAAATTAAGCTCTTTATCACGTATATTAAAAATAATAATGACTTGCTATCGTCTGTGGAAAATAAAAAGATAAAAAGAGAAGATTAATCCATATCGATGGCGTTTCCGCAAGCTACTGACAATGACCTCGAACACGAGATTCCGCGACCTCGCTTTTATCTGAGTTTGACGTTCGGTGGTGCGAGTCGAGATGAGGAGTGATTTCTTTTTTGCATCGTCATAAAGCATCGGTCGGACGTTTAACGAAAAAAAAAAGGAAAAAAAAATTGTGTCTACCGCATAATTCTCGAGTAGCTATGACGTAATCGTGTTCTCTCTAAAGAAATCTTTCCATTAAATTAATCGACAGTATTAATATAAAGATTGCTTTTTAAATATAATAATAAATATAATACTATAATAATAATAATAATAATAATAATATAATAATAATAATATTATAATAATAATAATAATAATATAATATAGTTAAATATAGTATTAATACAGTATTAATTAAATATAGTATTAATATAAAGATTGCTTTTTAAATATAATAATAAATATAATAATAATAATAATAATAATATAATAATAATAATATAATAATATAATTAAATATAGTATTAATATACAGTATTAATTAAATATAGTATTAATATAAAGATTGCTTTTTAAATATAATAATAAATATAATAATAATAATAATAATAATAATAATAATAATAATAATAATAATAATAATATAATAATAATATAATAATAATAATAATAATAATAATAATAATAATATAATAATATAATTAAATATAATAATAATTAAATATAATAATTAAATATAATAATAATTAAATATAATAATAATTAAATATAATAATTTTCGAAGCACAAATTGACAACTTTTTATTCTCTCGATCGAAGAATAAATAAAAAGCTCGTTCGAACAGTTATAATTGAAAATTGAATCGTATGACGTCAATTTAAATTTCTATATCACGTGGAAAAATAGTGATTTTAGGAATCCTTTCCTGTTTCGTTTTTTAATATAAAACGATATATTTTATCGTAATAAGCCCAATGACATTTGCGTGCAGTTGATGATGATTATTAATGATTTGTTCTCTTTACGTAATCCACGTGTGTCTTATGTTCGTAATCATTCTTTACACAACTCGTACGTCACGAGAGATATCCATCAAATCAAAACATTTATGGAGATTTAAGGAAATTTGTCAGGAAAATAATTTCAAAAAATAAAATTGGGGAAATATTTATTACATTTATTTTTATAGAATATTAAAATATTAGAAAAATATAGAATATTAAAACTTATTAAAATACTCGGAGAAATTATATTATTATTATTTATAGTGATTATAATTTAATTTATATAATTTTTAGTGTGTAAATAAAATTTTTCACGTTCCTACATCGCATTTAATAATTTTGATGCATAAATAATTTTAGTTTATATTTAATTATGACTTTAATATAACGTTTAATTAGGACTTAATAGAACTTTATTTATTACTTTTAATTAGGACTTTAATTATTACTTTTAATACTTTCTATTGTTCTTAATAACGCAATTTTATCTCGATTCTTTTTTCTCTTGCAGAAGAAAATAACATCGACGATCTTCGTGCGACAGCTGACCGATGCATCCACGGATCTCAGAAGGATTCTCGCGGAAAAAATTCCCATGGAGCAGGAACGCGTCAAAGCCTTCCGTAAGAGTCATGGTGCCACCAAGGTTGGAGAAGTAACCGTCGACATGGTATGTATTTTGTTGCTATTAATGAATACAAATTTTTTATTTACAAGCGTAAATAAAAAATAGAATAATGGAATTTTATTTTAAAAAATTCGATTCGAATTTTGCCTTATTTTTAAAATCATTGTGCCTTTCTTTTTATCCTCCCTCTCTCTTGAAATAAGATTAAATAATATATTAATTAATAAAATTAAATAAGATATATTAATAGATATATTAATTAATAAGATTAAATAATATATTAAATAAAATATTAAATAATATATTATTTAATATATTATTTAATCTTATTAATTAATATATCTAATTAATATATCTTATTTAATCTTATTAATTAATATATTATTTAATCTTATTTCAAGAGGGAAGGGGGATAAAAAGAAAGGCACAATGATTTTAAAAATAAGGCAAAATTCGAATCGAATTTTTTAAAATAAATATATAAATAATAATTTATTCAATTTTTCAATCCCTCTCTATCTGGTTAATAATATTATATCATTAATATCATTTTATATCGTGCTTGAAACAGTGTAATTGGAACATTGATAATTAATTAAAATAAATGAATTGAATCTCGTCGGCTGATGAAAGATCTCACGTGATAAGACGAGCTATTTTTTGCCACTTTGATGATAAGGACCACGGGATGATCGCGGGACTGCGTGCTAACTATGTGATCGTGATAACTGTGTCATTGACAATTCTGTTATTCTTGCCAGATTTTGGACAATAACTGACGTAATAACTGTTTTTAGCAGGCGATTATCAGTTGAATATAGAGATTAATCGTAGCCGAATAAATCGCTCTAATCACTCATGGAGGTCTCATGTGATCAATCTTACTCATCGCATGTGATTCGTTAATCGTTCTAAAGTGCATGGGTCTGCATTAATTTATCGATAATTTCTTGCTCAATTAAAAGCATCTCGATATTTCTTTCACAAAATTTCATCAGTTATTAGTCAAAGAATATCGTTGATGTTAATTGCTGGGGAGTTTTTTTAATATAACGATATATCTATATATTCTTGAGAAATTTGTATTCGATCTTTGGTAATCTATTAATATTTATTAAGTGAGATACTTTATTAATAATTTATTGATAGATTTATAATCAAAAGATAGATAATTTAGGTATTAATAATTAAATAATTAATTAATTAAGATACTTTAGAATCTTAATAATTAATATATTATTAGATAATTTATCTTGAGAAATTCGTATCCGATCTTTGATAATTTATTAATATTTATTAAGATACTTTAGTAATAATTTATTAATAAATTTATAATCAAAATTAGATAATTTACTAATAAATATTTTGTTAGATAATTTATCTCGAGAAATTCGTATCCGATCTTTGGTAATTTATTAATATTTATTAAGATACTTTATTAATAATTTATTAGTAGATTTATAATTAAATAATTTATTAATAGATTTATAATTAAAATTAGATAATTTATTAATAAATATTTTATTAGATAATTTATCTCGAGAAATTCGTATTCGATCTTTGGTAATTTATTAATATTTATTAAGATACTTTAGTAATAATTTATTAATAAATTTATAATCAAAATTAGATAATTTACTAATAAATATTTTGTTAGATAATTTATCTCGAGAAATTCGTATTCGATCTTTGATAATTTATTAAAATAGTTTTAATATTTATTATATATAGGTTTATTGTTTATTAAGATAGTTTATTAATAATTTATTGATAGATTTATTATAGGTTTAATATTTATTAAGATAGTTTATTAATAATTTATTGATAGATTTATAATTAAAATTAGATAATTTATTAATAAACATTTTACTAAATAATTTATCTCGAGAAATTCATATTTGATCTTTGGTAATTTATTAATATTTATTAAAGATACTTATTATTAATATTTATTAAAGATACTTATTATTAATATTTATTAAAAATACTTTAGCAATAATTTATTGATAAATTTATAATCAAATTAAATAAATTTGTTAAATATTTTATTAGATAATTTATCTGGAGAAATTCGTATCCGATCTTTGGTAATATTTATTAATATTTATTAAGATACTTTAGTAATAATTTATTAATAAATTTATAATTAAAATGAGATAATTTATTAGTAAATATTTTACTAGATAATTTATCTCGAAAAATTCGTATTTGATCTTATGTAATTTATTAATATTTATTAAGATACTTTAATAATAATTTATCAATAAATTTATAATTAAAATTAGATAATTTATTAATAAATAAATAAATTTATTAATAAATATTTTATTAGATAATTTACCTCGAGAAATCCGATCTTTGATAATTTATTAGTTTTTATTAAGATACTTTATTAATAATTTATCAATAACTTTATAATTAAAATTAGATAATTCATTAATAAATGTTTTATCAGATAACTTATTAATAAATCAAGGTAATAGATTCATCAATGAAACTAAAAAAAATCCAGATAATTAAATAAAAGTTTGATTGAATATTTGTATCAATTTTATTTGCACAGATATGAATTTTATTTCTATTATTAATACATATTAATAAATCCTTTTTTAACACATATTAATACATATTAATTAACACATATTAATAAATCCTTTTTTAACACATATTAATATATATTAATTAACACATATTAATAAATCCTTTTTTGCAGATGTACGGCGGTATGCGCGGCATCAAGGGCATCGTGTGGGAGCCATCGGTGCTGGACCCGGAGGAGGGCATCCGTTTCCGCGGCAAGTCGATCCCCGAGTGTCAGAAGCTGTTACCGAAGGCGGCCGGTGGCGCGGAACCGCTTCCGGAGGGTCTCTTCTGGCTGCTGATCACCGGCGACGTGCCCACGGAAGCTCAGGTGAAGGCCATCTCGCAGGAATGGGCGTCCAGGAGCACGTTACCCGATCACGTGGTCAAGGCCCTCAACAACTTCCCCAAGACCCTGCACCCGATGACGCAGTTTTCCGCGGCCATCACGCTGTTGAACAGCGAGAGCGAGTTCGTGAAAGCCTACAACAAGGGCGTCCACAAGAGCAAGTATTGGGAAACCGTGTACGAGGACTCGATGAACCTGATCGCCAAGCTGCCGGTGGTGGCGGCTACCATTTACCGCAACATCTACAAGGGCGGCAAGGGCCTGGGCTCGGTAGACGCCGGCAAGGACTGGTCCTGGAACTTCGCCAACATGCTCGGCTACGACAATCCGCAGTTCATCGAGCTGATGCGTCTCTACCTGACGATCCACTCGGATCACGAGGGCGGCAACGTGTCCGCGCACACCACTCACTTGGTGGGATCAGCCCTGTCGGATCCCTACCTATCCTTCTCCGCAGGGATGAACGGTCTGGCCGGGCCGTTGCACGGCCTGGCCAATCAGGAGGTGCTGGTGTGGCTGGAGAAGCTACGCTCTCAGGTCGGCGACAGTCCGAGCGACGACAAGCTCAAGGAATTCATCTGGAATACGTTGAAGAGCGGCCAGGTCGTGCCCGGTTACGGGCACGCCGTTCTCAGGAAAACCGACCCGAGATACACGTGCCAGAGGGAGTTTGCCCTGAAACATTTGCCGGATGATCCGTTGTTCAAGGTAGATCCCCGTGATTGATTGAAGAAGGGATTGCACAAGACCCAAGATTAGACAATATTTGTAAAAATATTGTATTGATATTGAAAATTTTCAATCTTGTCTTGGTCTTGAGTGAATATTGAAAGAAAAAAATCTTGTCTTGTCTCGATTTTATTGTCTGAATTTTTTATCTAATATTAAAAAATTATTTAAATAATATTTAACATAATTTTTGTAATATAATTTCAATTAATTATTATTATTGTATTATATTTTAATTATAATTATTATTATATAATCGATATAAATCCGGCTATTTATATAAAAAACATTTACTGTTTCATGAAAAACAGAAATTAATAACTATTTACAGGCTCCAAGAGAATGTGCAGATATAAATATTTTGGAGTGATAAAAAATCAGGTTCATATTTATCCCACATTGTCAAAAATGGCTCGAGACATTTTAAGTTCAACTGCCTCGTCCGTGCCAGTAGAAAGATTTTTCTCAATAGGAACTCTGACTATGTCAAAAAATAGAATCAGATTACAAAATAAATTTTTAAAAGCACTAATGTGCATCAATTCCTGGGTGAAATGCTCTTTAATGTCTAAAATTTGCGAGTTTGATTTCTAATTTATGAAAATGTTATATTGTATTAATATTAAATGTTTTTAAATTTATTAATATAAATGTTTTTATTGAATACAATTTTTTAAAATTCGTATAGTAATTTTTTTTCATTTACAAATATAAATATTTTAGCTTTTTTGAGAACCAATAATCTTGACAAGACTTGACAAGACATAATTATCTTGACAGTCTTAGTCTTGATATTGTCTTGATAACTAATTAAAAATTTATTTATTAATCTTAATTATTATTTATTAATCTTAATTATTATTAATTTATTAATTTATTATTTATTAATAATTAATAAATAAATTAATAATAATTAAGATTAATAAATAAATTTTTAGTTAGTTATCAAGACAATACTAAGACTAAGACTGTCAAGATTATTAGTCTTGTCAAGATTATTAGTTCTCAAAAAAGCAAAAATATTTATATTTGTAAATGAAAAAAAATCACTATACGAATTTAAAAAAATTATATTCAATAAAAACATTTATATTAATAAATTTAAAAGCATTTAATATTAATACAATATAACATTTATTTATCTTGTCTTGATCTTGTCTTAAAATTCAAGCCAAGACAATATCAAGATCTCTCTCTAATCTTGGTGTCTCGTGCAACCCTAAGAAGAAGCTTGTTCTAAGCAAAATCCTTTTGTAGAAAATCCTGAATGGAAATTAAAATTGTTGGAAGGTCTCGAGGGAGAAGATCGTCAGGGTTCAATATTGATATAATTTTTTTCCTTTTGCAGTTGGTCGCGCAGGTGTACAAGGTGGTCCCGCCGGTCCTGCTGGAGACTGGCAAGGTGAAGAACCCCTGGCCAAACGTGGACGCTCACTCGGGCGTGTTGCTGCAATATTATGGCATGAAGGAGATGAACTACTACACGGTCCTGTTCGGCGTCTCGCGGGCCCTGGGCGTGCTTGCCTCCCTGGTGTGGGATCGCGCTCTAGGATTGCCCATCGAGAGGCCCAAGTCCCTCAGCACCGATCTTCTTATGAAGTCCCTCAAAGCTTAGAGAGCCCTTCTGTCACTTAATCGATGATCGTTATCGGCGCCACTTCAAAAAGGAATCAATCCCGTCATCTCGATCTCGTTGAAGCGACGCCGGGAACCCTGCCTTTCAAAAGGTAGCACGGTTCTGATACCGACCTCGACGGAGTCATTGACCCCGCGCCTTATCAAACGAACGAGACTACGAATTGTAAAGAGTGCAAGCATGAGAGAATGAAGGAGAGAACGAGAATGTGCGAAAGGAACAAGGCTAGGTATTAAACACGACAAATAATTACGTCATAATAATGTATTATCTAATTGTAGAATTAAGAGCAAACACATCAATATTCCGCGTCGAGGAATTTGCACTAACTTTCCTCCTGTTGGTGCTTTTCGAGTAAGAGCGATTTCAGGGGATTGTATTAAAATTGCGATTAAAATTGTATAAATGCAATTAATACGACTTTGGAGTCGCTGATGGTATTCAGCAAGTATCGATGGAGGGGAAAGTGTGTTGAGTGAAATGCAGTTGTCGCGACGTAGATGCTTTGTGAAGCGAAAAACGTAGATTGGTCCAATAGTGGAAACTGCCAACCTCGTGAGAAAATTGAAAACTCAGCTTACAAGTTCAAGAGACGAGTTCCACGCGTCCTTAAATATCGAAAATATCTCAGTAGGTGTCTTTTCGAGAGACGTCCCTCGTGGGATTTGATATTATTCGGAAATACACGCACGAAATAAAGAGATGTATCAGAGATAGATGAAGCATTATTGTAAATACACTCATCCCTCTCAATATTCAGCGATGCGTTGATTATCGCCGGAGATTTAGGAGGCAAGGTAAACGATAGTCAACATATTAGCAATTAATTTTAGCGACATAAAGGCAGTGAAAAATGGCGATTAAGTAGCGGATTCATCTTGCGTAAATTTCAGATGACGCGAATGTCCAAAAAACATCCCCCTTCAGCTGGACATCCTAGAGGATGATCCAATTCAGACGGGGGACGTTATTCGGATTTTCTCGAGTCCCCATATAACACGTGATATAGCAGAAATATCACAGAAAAATTGCAATATATCAGAAATATTACATATTTTAAGAAAATATTGCAGAAATATTGCTAACATATTACACGTTTATAAATAACATTGAAATATTATAGTTATATTTACTGTAATATATCACATTTTCAGTAGCAAAGTGATATGAAATGGTGTTTTAATGACATTTTTATTGATAGAATAAGACAGTATTGAAATATTATTTAACATTATTTTGATTTTTGAAATGTTATATATCGCATTAGAGTATAAATAAAATATTTCAGAAAATATTATTTTATTAGAAGTATATTTTTTATTATTATTCAAGTAAACTTGTACATATAATTCAATTTGGAGCATACGTATTATTAAATTTAATTTATTATTTATATAAATTATAAGATTACCAGTTGTATGTAATATTGGCAAAAAAGCTCCTTTTGAAGGCCATAAATTGTTAACTAAGCCAGAAACCAGTAAAATCAATCCCACAATGAACACAGTTTATCGCAATTATAGAACTAATTATAGATTAACATAACAATTGTTATATTAATTATTACTTCTATAACTGCTACAAATTGTTCACTGGGATTGAACTTATCCGACACAAGTTAACAGTTTATGGCCTTCATAAACGATCCTTAACTTCTCGTAATATTACATAAACATATTATAACAAATATCACGATAATATAATTGTGATATATCACCATTATATTACTGTGATTCATTTTCGCGGACATTTTAATATTACTGTGATACCTCTGTAATATTCTAGTAATATTCGTGCTATATTTCGTTGCAATATTGCAATGGAAAAATAATATTGCTGTGATATTTCTGCAATCAGTGTTTGCTGGTTTCTTATCTAGATAATTATCTAGATAAAATTATCTAGATAATTATGTAGATAAAGAAATGGATCATCTTTATCTTTAACTAGCTAGTAAAGATAAAGATGATCCATTTCTTTATCTAAATAATTATCTAGATAAAATTATCTAGATAATTATGTAGATAAAGAAATGGATCATCTTTATCTTTAACTAGCTAGTAAAGATAAAGATGATCCATTTCTTTATCTAGATAATTATCTAGATAAGAAACCAGCAAACACTGTCTGCAATATTCTGTGCTAAATGGGTCTCTTCGAGATTTTTGCGTTGTGTCGGGCTCGACACCGTCTAGAAAATTAGTGCGATGTATTTAGTACACCGTCTTGCCTCGTCATTCGCGAGATGCACTGCCTAAAGGTGTATATTACATTTTATTTTAATTGATAGAGAAAAAAAAAGTAAATTCGATCGAAAGCGAATTTTCACAAATAGAGGATAGATTTCGAGACAATAGTCGCCAAAAAACGCGAACACGCGGTGCTAATTAATCCGAATGTAATTCCCCTGGCCGTTAATTCACTGTCCTACTTCTCTCTCAGGAAGTTTATTGCTATTAAAATGTTCTTAGAAATGCGAAAAAGAGTTGCTGTAGTCGCAGAATACTTAAGAGCGAGCGGAAAAACAGATGCGGAGTCATCGACAAGCACTTAAATAGCAGTCAATAGTCCCTTACCCAACCGTGGCGAGTCGTCGTGCGTGAAATTAAGGAGAATGAACCAGTGGTGAGACCACTGTTATCAGAATGAACGAGTGTGTGCGTACCTTATTTATAATAAAAAAAATGTGAAAATAAACGGATGTCTAAAGGTGACAGTTGTGAACTTTTCTGGAACTCGCAAATGTATCCCTCGACGTGAAAAGAAGTACTTAATTTTAAGGGTCTAATATTTTCTCGAGCTAGAGATTTAATTGATTAGGATATTAAAGATAATATTTGGATAATATTTTACAGAAATATTTCAGTATTGTCCAGTAACATCAAATAACAGTTATACAACTGCTGGTATAATTTCCTATTTAACAATATAAATGTTACATGTTATACAGGGTGTTTCAGATATTCGTATCACTTATTTAAAAACTAGAGAAGTGGTTATTTCAAAAAAGTAAAAACATTTTCTTTATAAATCGAGTGTGCTCTATCGAATGGTGATATTTTCAACTTCTGGTTCCGGCCGGAAATGGGCGATTTAGACCGGAAGTGCAATTTTTTTAATGGAACCCCCTATTTTTCATTGCATATTCTTGTAGCTGATCTTGAGAGCTTTCCAAAACACTATAATAAAGTATTTTTTCATGAATTACTTTTCGAGTTATGAAGCTTGAAATCATTTCTTAATTTTACATAAACCATAAAATATCTTGTAAAATATTCATTTTTCGATTATCTTACCTTAATACTTTTATGTACAAAATAATGAGAGGAATCAATTGGTGTAAAGAAAACACATAATTGTTTCTAAGAAAAAATATGTAATTTGCAATTAACAATTCCATATTTTTTCTTAAATACAACTATTTTCTTTACATCAATTGATTCTTCTCATTATTTTGTACATAAAAGTATTGAAGTAAAATAATCGAAAAATGAATAGTTTATAAGATATTTTATAGTTTATGTAAAATTAAGAAATGATTTCAAGCCTCATAACTCGAAAAGTACTTGAAGGAAAATTAATTTATTATAGTGTTTTGGAAAGCTCTCGAGATGAGCTACAAGAATACGCAATGAAAAATAGGGGGTTCCATTAAAAAAAATGCACTTCCGGTCTGAATCGCCCATTTCCGGTCAGAACCAGAATTTGAAAATATCACCATTCGATAGAGCGCACCCGATTTATAAAGAAAATGTTTTTACTTTTTTGAAATATAACCACTTCTCTAGTTTTTAAATGGGTGATACTGGTGATCTGAAACACCCTGTATAATCATTATTTAACGTTTGCTGGGTTATTATCTCTCATGCAAATTCCAAAATAAAAAAGGAAACTATTACAGCGGAAAATAATGAAGAGCAGATCTGTGTTTCTTATTGATAGAAACTGATTTATTTGACATCGCACATCTTAGCCTTTTTGTTATTATTTAATAAAGTTGCACAGGGGACGCTCCCTGGGACTTATATCCCAGCAAAACACCAAATAACAGTTATACAATTGTTAGTTGTAATTTCCCACTCGACAATATAACTGTTACATATTATATAACAGTTACATAACATGTTACAATTATATTGTCGAGTGGGAAATTACAACCAACAATTATATAAATGTTACTCGGTGTTTGCTGGGATGTGTATTATACAATATTATGTTAGATAAAGACCAGGAGATTGGCGAAAAAATGCATTGGGATTTTTCGTAATCGTTATTTCCGACAGATCGTGTATGAAATTCGCAAAATTAACACGAATTAATTAACATTTTTTTTTTTTACGCGCGTCCTCGCTCGCCAACAATCATCGATCAATTATTAAAACAACCTATATCTTGTACTTTACATTTTTCAGAAAATTTTCCTTCTTACACAATTACATAAAGAAGACGGACACGTCCGAGGATAAATTGGACGTTAAATAGTCCCGTAGAGAATTTCGACGGGGAAACAATAGCGAGATACAATTCTTTCTTACGTCTCATCGAACACCTAAGAACCCGTTTTCTCTCTCAATATGAGAAAGCTGACGTTATTCAACTTTTTTTAAGCGTTAAGATCTCACTCTGACATTAGACGGTATTTATTATTTTATTTCTCGCGCGATGATGTTTGTAACAATTTCCTATAATAATCTTGGCATCTACCCGTCTCATCGGTCACATTTCTCGGCTTCCTTTTTTTTTTTATCCGTATATCAGCTACATAATATTAATATATATATCTATTTATCTATTGGAGTATTTCACGCGCTACATAAAAGATAGATGTTACATTTACGATTTAAATAAAGACAAAAACGAGACAGCTGTCAGTTGGGGGACAAAGAAGGTCCGTGCAACTTTACAAACGTTTCTCTCGTCATCCTGGCGACATATAGTAATCGCAGGTGAATGGAAATGGAATGGAAAGAGCTTCCTTAAACAGCTAAGGACTCGCGCCTCTTCGAGGCCATAAAAAATTATAGTATAACTATTTACAATAATTATAATAACTAATGATAACTTATATTAATTAAAATATTATATTAATATTATATTAATATTTTATTAATATTATATTAATATTATATTATTATTATATTAATTAATATTATATTAATATTATATTAATTAATATTATATTAATATTATATTAATTAATATTATATTAATATTATATTAATTAATATTATATTAATATTAATATTGTATTAAATAATATTATATTAATATTTTTATTAATATTATATTAATATTATATTAATATTGTATTAATTAATATTTTATTATTATATTAATTAATATTTTATTAATATTTTATTAATATTATTAATATTATTAATATTATATTAATTAAAATATTATATTAATATCATATTAATATTATATTAATGAATTAAATTAAGATGCTATTAAAGCGACTCTTTTTGATTGATCCAGAACGATTGAAATGGAATATAAATTGGAAAGAGGCAAACAAGTTGTTTTGATTCAAAGCTTTTCATTCACCTATCGCGATACTATCTGTGCGTTACACCTTGAAAATGATTATCAGTCTTCCTTCGCGCATTATATCAGCTTTATCTATTATTATCCTTTTTTTCCATCTCTCGTAATCTGTCCAGCAAACAACTGTCTCAGAATTGAATCCACGTATCACAGAGCAGTTCGTATTCTGCTACGAAAGGTTTCTCATCGATCGGGTGATCTTGAAGGGAATCTGCTCGGGCTCTTGCGTCGTAAAATCTCGTCCTCTCCCCCATTCGACGTTCCTTTCCTTGGATCTCCTCTTCTTCTTTCTACATAGCTCGCTCTCTTAACGAGAAGTATAAAAAACTATGTACACAGGTGCACTTCCGTTTGCGCTCTCATGTCAACCGAGTGACGAATAACGTTAGTTATCCTCATCTGCCTGTTTTCCACCGCTGAATGTCGGTGGACGGGATAAAAAAAATCTCCTTCACCATCTAATAATTTGCATGAGCAATCGGTACAGCTTTCTTAATGGAAGCGATTCAACTGACTCGATTATACTTGATTTAATTATGACAATCGACATCAAATAGGCGAGTAAAAAAACGATAATTTTCTGCTTATATTTTCGCGCTTAATTCTTGTCTATTTTCGTTTCATACTGACTGTACTGATGGACAAGAGAAAACTCGGTACTAGTCACATTTTATATAATAATTAATACCGAACTTTCTCTCTATCGCATAAGCAGTCACGCGTTTATAACGCTCTTGCCTCTACGGAGATCTTATCTCTACTCAGATCTTATCTCGCACAATAGAATAGCTAAAGGGATCAGATTCACCCGTCCACCGTTCGTTTAAAAAATGCTCGCTGTTCGGCTGCACTTTGAGAGTCATACCGGGAGATTTTTAAATAATCACTAACGAAATACGATAATAGTCCCCAGGCTATTTTCCTCTTTCGTATAACCGTCAAAGTGTGTAATTGTGAGATAAGCTTATCTTAATAATATATTTTACATTCTCGATATTTCATTAGATTTATAATAGACTCTCATAATGTACGTCATGTCTTTTTCAAGCGTCCAACGATCCATTCCAGACCCTGGTACAGCCTGAAACAAGGTTTTTTTTTTCGTACTTGAGACTTTATCTCCTCCATCGCAAGAAACAATGCGCAACTGTTGCTCATGGATTTCGCCATCTTACCCCTCTCCCGTGAGAGCACAACAGCTCTGTATGTGCCACTGATGCTTCTTGATAGACGTCAGGTCCAGCTGTCGCGAAATCTCAGCCGCAGTCATGCTGCCCTTCAAGTCTTGCTTGTTGGCGTAGACCAGAACATTGGCCTTGCTCAACTCCTCGTGATTCAGCATGGAATACAGCTCCTCCCTGATTACACCGAGTCGCTCCCGGTCTGTACTGTCTATGACCATGATGATAAACTCGGTGTTTGTGTAATAAGTGGACCAGGCGGCCCTCAGACTCTGCTGGCCACCCAGATCCCACATGATAAAATGAATGTTCTTCCACACCACTTCCTCCACGTTAGATCCGATGGTCGGGGACGTGTGGACAACCTCGTTCATCAGGAACTGGTACAATATAGTTGTCTTCCCGGCGTTGTCCAGACCAACCATAACGATCTTGTGCTCTGAAAGCAGTGAAATTTGTTAGATACAATTTTTACAAAGAGCTGAAATATTTTGTAGAGGGTTTACGATGGGTTACAAGTAATTGTTTGTTGAAGAATATTATTGCGTAAAGAGTGACTCATAACTTTAGGTTGATAAGGTTGGAATAATAATGATGGTATGAAAATATTGATAAAAATTTCACAAGCATAACATTCTTCTTACTAACTACGATCTTTTACAAAGAACTTTTTATATGAAGGAGTGTAATATAAAATAAAGATATGGGAGGATACTTATCAAAGAACCATCAGACTTATCAGAAGAATAAATTTTGATAAGCGGTAGTGTAAAATTCTGAATCCAGAGAATTCGACAGAGACAAATTGGAATCATCAGGTTCAAACATTTGCAATTAAAAATATTGAGAAATAAAGATCCTAATGATTCTAAAAATTAAAATATTAAGAAATATTAAAGATTCTAAAAATTAAAATATTGGGAAATATTAAAGATTCTAAAAATTAAAATACTGAGAAATATTAAAGATTTTAAAAATTAAAATATTGAGAAATATTAAAGATTCTAAAAATTAAAATATTGAGAAATATTAAAGATTCCAAAAATTAAAATATTGAGAAATATTAAAGATTCTAAAAATTAAAATATGGAGAAATATTAAAGATTTCAAAAATTAAAATATTGAGAAATATTAAAGATTTTAAAAATAAAAATATCGAGAAATATTAAAGATTCTAAAAATTAAAATTTTGAGAAATATTAAAGATTCCAAAAATTAAAATTTTGAGAAATATTAAAGATTCTAAAAATTAAAATATTGAGAAATATTAAAGATTCCAAAAATAAAAATATTGAGAAATATTAAAGATTAAATCCAAAAATTAAAACATTTCATATCAAGCGATAGAAGAATTAATAAATCGCCAATAATTCCATTCGAGAGCCAAATTTTAGATCGAAGAAACCATGACTTGACAGCATATGTTAACAGATTAGAAAGTAGGCCGATGTACATTGACAGGGAATTTCTAAAACATACTATCATCCAGTTTGCTGATGCACAACTGATCCAACTTTCCAGCACAATCCTAGCAAAACAAATGATCCAAAGAATATATTAAACATATTGAATAATATTGAACAATAAATTTTCCAACAAGCTTCCTCAGATAATCCCACGTCACTTTAATAAAATCAAACCATCCTCATCGATTAAATCCTCGGAAGCTCTCGAAGATGCTCGACTTCCTGGACTTTCCATCGCACGTGTCATCATCGTAAACATAAGGACGATACCAGAGGAGCCAAGAAGAGGAGAGGAAGCTTGCACAAATGCTCACCTTCGTTGCCGAAGAGGCTCCACAACTTTGCAAACAGCAGTCCCATGTTGCTTCTCCTTCTGGCCTCCTTTATCTCCCTTATTGTCGTCGCAAACAGCCCGCTTCTCGCTGGCGATTAGGAGAGAGCCTCGGCGGCAGGATGGCTCATTGTCTCGGGGTTATGTTCGACCTCGGCGACGAGGATACCGAGGACACCGCGTCATAATCGCGCCGAAACGTCAACGGACGCATCCAGGAGTCGCAGGATCCGAGAGCCAGACGCGAGAGGAAGTGAGGAAGAGAGAAAGACTCCGAGGATCGCGGGCGATTCGTGATCCGTTCGCTACGATTGCGAGGGGGGCCCGATCAGGCGAAGCGCGACATGTTCAGGTCGCTCGCGCAGTCAGCTGACGTTTGACGTTTGACGTTTGGCGGCGCCGGCGTCGCCGGCCTCGGATTCGCCCGCCTCGTTTTCTCGTCTCGAGAGCTTCGACTCGCGTCTCTCGCCTCGCTTCAATTCGTTTCACCTCTCGTCCAGCGTGATCCCCTGCTGGGACGCTTGGTTTTTCGATAGCACGTGATTTCACGCCATTTTGCGACTCGCCTCTTCTGCTAAATAAAAGTTCTGTATCTGTTTATCGTGTGTCGAGGACGCTGAAATCGAGAGATTAAAAATATTGAGAAATATTAAAGATTTTTAAGAAGGTAGAATATGAAACGCATAATGATATAATTATACCTAAAAGAATTTTAGAATCATTTTAGAATCATAATGATTTTATTTGGCATACTTTTGGCAATGTTTTGGTGACTTATTTTTGATATTATATTGATTGTATGTATATATATTATAGTATATATAGTATGTGTATGTATTATATCATGTATATTTTAATTATATTTAAGAATCATAATCTTTATAACATAATCTTCTTTAAAATAATATAATGCGATTATTAAAAAAAAATTATTAAAAAATTTATGATTCTTTTTGTCATCTTTAGCTCATTTTTTAATCATTTTTGTTTAGGTAACTTTTAAGTGATAAATAAAATCATGATGACGTCATAATGATGTCATGAATTTCATGTTCTACCTGGAGTCTAAAAATTAAAATATTGAGAAATATTAAAGATTCTAAAAATTAAAATATTGAGAGATATTAAAGATTCTAGAAATAATAATATTGAGAAATATTATAGATTCCAAAAATTAAAATATTGAAATAAAATATTGAGAAATATTAAAGACTCTAAAAATTATATTATATATTGAGAGATATTAAAGATTCTAGAAATCAAAATATTGAGAAATATTAAAGATTTTAAAAATTAAAATATTGAAATAAAATATTGAGAAATATAGATTCCAAAAATTAAAATATTGAAATAAAATATTGAGAAATATTAAAGATTCCAAAAATTAAATTATTAAGAGATATTAAAGATTCCAAAAATTAAAATATTGAAATAAAATATTGAGAGATGTTAAAGATTCTAAAAATTAAATTATTGAGAGATATTAAAGATTCTAGAAATAAAAATATTGAGAAATATTAAAGATTCTAAAAATTAAATTATTGAAAGATATTAAAGATTCTAGAAATAAAAATATTGAGAAATATTAAAGATTCTAAAAATTAAAATATTGAAAAATATTAAAGATTCTAAAAATTAAAATATTGAGAAATATTAAAGATTCTAAAAATTAAAATATTGAGAAATATTAAAGATTCTAAAAATTAAAATATTGAGAAATATTAAAGATTCTAAAAATTAAAATATTGAGAAATATAAAATCAAATAAAAATATTGAGAAATATTAAAGATTCTAAAAATTAAAATATTGAAAAATATTAAAGATTCTAAAAATTAAAATATTTTATATCAAGAGATAGAAGAATTGTAAATCGTCAATAATAGTGACTTCTTTCTTATGATACTTGAAATTAAATATATTTCTCATCGATTTAAATGTAACTTATTATTCGGATTGAAAAGACACAGTGGAATTAAAATTATAAAGAAATTCAATTATAAAGGAGGATGAAAATCACATTCTTTTTATGAAGTTGATTGAATTTAATTGATAAAAAACGCGCTAATAATTTCCTTAATTGCATGATTGTGAGAGTTATTGAATTATGATATAATAATAGCTACGCACACAATCGGTTTGTCTTTCATTTTGCGTCGAAAAATCGTCCGGATTTATCAGGAGAATATACTTTGGTTAGAGGTAAATCACCCTGAAGTTGTAAATTCAAATCCAGAGCTAATTTCGCGGTATTAAGAGAACATGAAAAGTAGGAAGCTCGCGTGACCTCTTCTAAATCCTGCTCTCCCAACATCGAAAACTTTGCGTCAGAGTTCGCGACTCACTTTAGTTCAGTTCAACTCTTTCGAATCGCATATATATGATTTATTTCTTTGTGTTCGCGTACTTCTTATTGAAATATATTCTCCCGGTAGCCTTGACGATTTTTCGAAGGTATCAAAGTATACATATTTCCAGGTCTCGCTGTTTTAAGAGTGCTAGTCATTTTTCGTCGCAAGTTAAAATGCTTCATCATGATTTTTTTTCTCCCCCCAGTTGCGTACGAGAATATTTTACTTTAATGGAATTTTGCTTTGTTAACCATTCGCCTGGAATTTATGTCGGAAAGATATTTTGAATCTGGAAAACCCGGTAAAAAAATATTAATTAATTTTATATAATAATAATATAAATTGTAAAAATAATAATATAAATTATATAAATTGTAAAAATTATTTTTATATAATAAAAATAATTTTGTTATTTTTATAATTTATAATTTTTTGTATGTTTTCGTAATTTATAATTTTTTGTATAATAATTTATTATAAAAAATATATTTAAATTACATATTTATTTCAGTTATATTACAGTTATATTATACAATTATATTACAATTTTATTTTAATTATATAACATATTTAATATAAAAAATATGTATAAAAAAAATTGCAAATAATTACATATTTATTTCAATTATATTACAGTTATATTACAATTATATTACAATTTTATTTTAATTATATAACATATTTAATATAAAATATATATATATATATATATATATATATAGTATAAAAAATTGCAAATAATTATATATTTATTTTAATTATATTATAGTTAGATTACAATTTTATTTTAATTATATAACATATTTAATATAAAAAATATATATAAAAAAATTGCAAATTACATATTTATTTCAATTATATTACAATTATATTACAATTATATTACAATTTTATTTTAATTATGTAACATATTTAATATAAAAAATATATAAAAAAAATTACAAATAATTACATATTTATTTCAATTATATTAGTTATATTACAATTTTATTTTAATTATATATCATATTTAATATTAAAAATATATTGAGAATCATATTACAATTATATTACAATTTTATTTTAATTATATAACATATTTAATATAAAAAAATATGTATAAAAAAAATTGCAAATAATTACATATTTATTTCAATTATATTACAGTTATATTACAATTTTATTTTACTTATATATCATATTTAATATAAAAAATATATATTAAAAAAAAATTGCAAATAAATATTTTTGACATTTCAGCTGCAGATTTTCCAGAATTGAGTTTCACGAAGTTCTCGCCTTCGAAGGGGAATCTTTCTCAAGGAGCGATTCACACCGATGGATTGATAAGTTGGCGTCATAAAATAAACGTTTTGTGCGATACTCGTAACGCTGCATCATCGTTATATATGACAACTTTGGTGCCGATGGCGAGGCTCGAATACGAAGGCCCTGCTGACCCGGCGCGTTTCACGATTGGCTCGCGACGTATCAGCTGACGTCGCGAGGAACGTCGGGCACGTCGTCCGACACGGACTTCGCACACGTTCGTTCGCCGACGAGGCCGGAAGGCGCGACGACCACTTGTTGTTCCTGCCGTTCGCTTTTGCGTCTTCGATCCTGCTCCTTCATCGCGCGAATAATCACACGGAATAATCCGCAAACATGAGTGCCCCGTGAGTATCTTCCTCGTGTTTATTTCCCTCGGAACGTCCATGTGACGTGGAACGAGAATCTCGCACGAGGGGAAAATTATTCGGTCGCTTCGAGCACCTTGGATTTAATTTACGAGCGTGCGAATTCATTCAAATCGTGTACAATATCGAATATCTAATCAAGAGATTGAGCCTATCTTAATTCATCGTTAATTACCGTGAAATTGTTATGGTCCAAGTTGCGTATTATGTGTTCTGTATTTTAATATAATATATTATATATTATTATAATTGTATTATATATTTATTATTATATTATATATATTAATAATTAATTATATTATATATATTATAATTATATATTATTATAATTATTATATTTTATTATATTTTATTATTATATTTTATTTTATTTTATTATTATATTTATTTTATTATTATATTTTATTTTATTTTATATATATTATTATAATTATTATATTTTATTATATTTTATTATTATATTTTATTTTATTTATTTTATTATATTTTATTTTATTTTATATATATTATTATAATTATATTATTATTATTAGAATTATTATTTGAATATTGTCGAGAGTTAAATCATGGAAAATATTTCGCATTGAGCTGTTTAGGCATTTGTAGAATTTTTTTTTCAATACATATAGGTGTAAGAAGACAATAGATTTTTTTCTTGTCGAATAACATGTTTTCTTGTCTTTTAGAGTAGCAGATATTGCCCTCATCGGCTTGGCAGTGATGGGACAGAATTTAATTCTAAATATGAATGACCACGGATTTGTCGTATGTGCATATAATCGTACTACTGACAAGGTCAAATCTTTCCTCGAGAATGAGGCCAAGGGTACAAAAGTAATCGGTGCTTATAGCTTGAAGGAAATGGTCGGTACTTTGAAGAGCCCAAGGAGAGTAATGTTGTTGGTGAAAGGTAATCCATTTTATTACAATTAAAAATCTACAATTATATATAATTATTACATAGAATTATATATTATATACAGGGTGGCCCCGAATGTTCCAGCCAGACTTTGAGATCTTATAGGAAATTTAATTCTAAAAAATAAAAAATTTCCTATAAACATGGATCGAAAAATGCTTCCTTAAAAAGTTATCGCTCAAAAATCTCTGATGAAGGAAGAGCAAAAGGTGAAAAGAAAATGAAAGTATTATTATATAAAATAATTAAAATGAAATTTTAAAATGAATAATTAAAAAGAAAAATAATTAAATGAAATTATTATTATAATAATAAAATATTATATAATATTATTATATAAAATGAAATAAAAGAAAATAAATTTCTTGAAAAAAATCTTTTTCTTTTATGAAAATAAAGTAAAAGTTAGTTTAAAAAAAATTATTTTATTTTCATAAAAGAAAAAGATTTTTATTTCTTATTTTATCGTTTTTCTCAAGAAATTTATTTAGTTTCATTTTCTTTTCATCTTTTGCTCTTCCGTCATCAGAGGTTTTTGAGCGATAACTTTTTAAGGAAGCATTTTTCGACTCATATTTATAGGAAATTTTTTGCTCAGAATTAAATTTCCTATAAGATCTCAATATCTGGCTGGAACGTTCGGGGCCACCGTGTATATTTTGTCCTGGACAAAATTAACGCATAATTTTTTCTTCACTTTTTCCTTAAAAGCTGATATTTAAATTTTAACGAAAAATTTTGAAGAAAAAATTATTTTTTAATTTTGTATAATAAATGCTACGATAATAATACAATTTGATGTAATATCTGATGTAGCTGGAGCAGCCGTCGATGCCTTTATTGAGCAGTTAGTGCCTCTTCTTTCTCCCGGAGACATTATCATTGACGGTGGTAACTCTGAATATCAGGATACCGAGAGACGTACCAAGGACTTGGAGAAGAAAGGGCTTCTTTTCGTGGGCAGCGGAGTCAGTGGAGGTGAGGATGGCGCCAGATACGGACCATCCTTGATGCCTGGTGGCAATCCTAAAGCATGGCCGCATATTAAATCCATCTTTCAAGTATGCTTAGCTTATCATTATTTATTAAAATGAAAAATCCATAGAAAATTTTACTGAAACACTGATACTTTTTCAGTCGATTGCCGCGAAAGTCGACGGAGAACCGTGCTGCGATTGGGTCGGCGAAACCGGCGCGGGACACTTCGTCAAGATGGTCCACAACGGCATCGAGTACGGCGACATGCAGATCATTTGCGAGGCGTATCACATAATGCGGGAAGCTCTGCAGCTCACGCAGGAGGAAATGAGCGCGACGTTCGACGAGTGGAACAAGAGCGAGTTGAACTCGTTCCTGATCGAGATCACGCGCGATATACTCAAGTACAAGGACGAGAAGGGCTATTTGCTCGAGCGCATCAGGGACACTGCCGGCCAGAAAGGCACCGGCAAGTGGACGGCTATCGCCGCCTTGGATTACGGCGTCCCAGTCACGCTGATCGGCGAATCTGTGTTCGCCAGATGCCTGTCTGCGCTGAAGGACGAACGTGTGGAGGCGAGCAAGATACTGACGGGTCCGAATCTGGTGTACGAGGGCGACAAGAAACAGTTCCTCGAGAACTTGAGGAAGGCCTTGTATGTCGCGAAGATCATCTCGTACGCGCAGGGCTTTATGCTGCTAAGAGAGGCTGCCAAGGTTCATAACTGGAACTTGAACTATGGTGGAATAGCGTTGATGTGGCGAGGTGGCTGTATCATAAGGAGGTAACATTGGTCGAAATATGAAAAAATTTATGCGATTTTCAATCTTGCCGACTTACGTCGATATCACATCAATCTTTGTCAGATGATCTTACATTTTTTTGTAAAATACAAGCAAGATGATATAAGTGTCAAGGTTGTATATAATATTCCAAGGATAATTTCATATCTAGTGTCACAGAGGCTCTCGAGATAATTTTCGTTTCTCCCAAAAGACATCGTTAAAATAATATCTTGTATTATACTTAAAGCAGAGAATATAATTGCATAGATATGTATCTCACGATAATAGTTACATATATATTTTATTTATATATACAGGGTGTTTTAGACCACCCGAACCATCTATTTAAAAATTAAAGAAGTGATTATTTCAAAAAAGTAAAAACATTTTCTCTATAAATATTATATATTTATAGAGAATTATAAACAAATTCTCTATAAATATATAATAAGGGTGCGCTCTATTGAATAGTGATATTTTCAACTTCTGGTCTGGCGATTTAGATCGGAAGTGCATTTTTTAAAATGGGATCCTCTATTTTTCATTGCATATTCTTGTAGCTTACCTCGAGAGCTTTCCAAAACACTATAATAAATTATTTTTCCATAAAGTACTTTTAAGAGTTGAGGCTTGAAATCATTTCTTAATTTTTACATAAACCATAAAATGTCTTATAAAATATTCATTTTTCGATTATCTTACCATAATACTTTTACGTACAAAATAATGAGAGGAATCAATTGGTGTAAAGAAAACACATAGTTGTTTCTAAGAAAAAGTATGGAATTGTTAATTGCAAATTATATATTTTTTCTTAAAAACAACTGTATGTTTTCTTTACACCAATTGATTCCTCTCATTATTTTGTACATAAAAGTATTAAGGTAAGATAATCGAAAAATGAATATTTTACAAGATATTTTATGGTTTATGTAAAATTAAGAAATGATTTCAAGCCTCATAACTCGAAAAGTATTTTATAGAAAAATAATTTATTATAGTGTTTTGGAAAGCTCTCGAGATAAGCTACAAGAATAGGCAATGAAAAATAGGGGGAAAATGGGCGATTCAGGCCGGAAGTGCATTTTTTTAAATTTCCATTTAAAAAAATGCACTTCCGGTCTGAATCGCCCATTTTCGGCCGGAACTAGAAGTTGAAAATATCACCATTCGATAGAGCGCACCCGATTTATGAAGAAAATATTTTTACTTTTTTGAAATAACCACTTCTCTAATTTTTAAATGGATGGTACAGGTGGTCTGAAACACCCTGTATATTTTATTTATATTATAATTAATTAAATATATTAAAGATTAAAATATATAGAAACACGTACCTCTGAAGAGAGCAAAATTACAGTAATAATCTTTTTGCAGCGCATTCCTGGGAAATATAAAATCGGCCTACGACAAAAATCCAAAATTATCCAACTTATTGCTGGACGATTTCTTCACTAAAGCGGTCCAGGATTGCCATGAAAGCGCCAGGATAGTGGTGAGCGCCTCTGTGAAGATTGGCATACCGACTCCTGCTCTGTCGTCAGCTCTGGCCTTCTACGATGGATTCAGAATGGGCCGATTGCCGGCGAATTTACTGCAGGCGCAACGAGATTACTTCGGCGCTCATACGTATGAATTGCTCGGCGAGGAAGGAAAGTTTGTTCATACGAATTGGACCGGACACGGCGGGAAAGTGTCCGCTTCCACGTACGACGCGTAAACTCGGAGGACCTCTTCGGTCGACAATGTACAAAAATTGCGATACTAAGAATATGATATAGTATTTGTGATTTTACAGATGTTTATAACAAGTGCAAACGCAACATAAGATATTTATCATAATTATAAACGTATCTTCCCGCGAAAGACAGTTAAATATATTTTTAATATGCATCGAAATTAAATTTAAATATATTCTTAATATGCATCGAAATTAAATTTGAATACGTTCTTGCTGTTAGATTTAACTTGTCCAAGCATATGGTTCATATTAATATTTAATAAGCATCCTGAATTTCTAATTTGATTTATATTTGTTCCAAATATAAATCAAATTAGAAAGATTTTAATTAATCATATTAATGCTGTTAATCAGTATCAATTTAATAGTATTAAATTAAATAAAATTCAGATTAAGGTTTCATTAAGGTCTATATTAAGTTCATATTTAACTATTTTTCGCGAGTTCAAAAATACATTTATAATTATGTTATAATTAAAATGTGAGTCACATAATAATTCCATGCATGTGATAGTTGACACCACAGAACGAATAAGCGATTTTAATATTTGATTACAAAACTAAAAGCTACGAATGAACAAAGATTTATATATTTCTCTTCGCGGTCTCTCTCTTCTTCATAAAAATATATATATATATATATATATATTTTTCATAGATATATACAAATTTTCTAGGATAAATTGCAAAGAGGCGAGTTAAAAAGTAGGCCTATATATTACAAATGTTGATTTATATTGATGAAATATAAACTTGAGCTTTACAAGGAAGCAGGAACGAGCAGCGTGAAATCTCCTTCGACGGACCTTCCCGTGTTGAACATTCCTGTATCGTCAACCGCGACGTCTTATTTCGCTTCCGTGTGCCACGTTCCATTCGAGTCGCACGTATATTTTAGGAAACTCCGATTTGGAGGCTCGGGTTACGTAACGCGGATAACTTACGTTACTCGGCGGCTATGGAAGTTAACGGAGCGCTCGACGACGAGTTACACGCGTCACGTAGGTCGTAAACAACGAGCACAATTTGCGAGCTTATTTTTTTTCCTATCGTTGGAGCGATAATGCGATTATCGCTGCGTATGTTTCGTACATTGACGCAAGAACGAGAGAGAGAGAGAAGGAGAGAGCGCTCGCTCTCGAGGAAGTGGAGACATGAGACGAGCAAATTGCAGTGAAACACCGAGCTGTGATTACGGATTGCGAATCCGTTACGTTACATTTCTCTTTCTCCTCGAGGATATTGGAGCATGACACTTTCAATTAAACTGACGTTGGAGATTCCGGAAAGAAACTTGCGCAATTATTTTTATTTTTTTTTTTTTTTTTTTTGCGCATTTCATGTCGTAACGTTTAAGGATTTTCGATTGAGATTTTCTTTATTTATTACAGCTGGCTTTTTTGTAATTAAATTTTATCGTTATTGTATTTAAATTCGCCAGGCGTTTTATTTATTCCGCATGAGATAATTAATTAATTGTAAATGAATTCTACTCGATACTTTTCCCTCTCCAATACCAGTTTTTTTTTCTCCTTTTTTAAATAACGCTAGTCGGCCTCGAAGCTTCCTCGCTTTCATCCTCGATGCACTGCGTTTTTCTGAGGAATATTTAATATTAGTCGGGGTTTTTTTTAACATCAAGGTCGAGCTAATGTTTGTTGTACATATATTATATATACGGATTAAGAAGTTTTACACGTGCTATGAGTTTTTATTTATATCTCGATCATACGTGAGCATGCAACGAGAACCTGTTTATTATCGAAAATTCAAATTTATACAAACTAAATTCTCGAAATGCGAAGAGATGGCGATTTGGGGAGATTTTAACGTTGAATATTATATTAATCTTTGATGAGATGTTCTTTGAACTAACAATTATGTTAATTAATTGTCATCTATTTCGTCTTATTTTGTTTAGAATATTGCATTTCATCAATTTTATATAATGTTGAATATTATACGAATTTTTGATATTTTTTAAACTCAGGACCAACAATTATGACAATTAATTGCCATCTTATTTTATTTAAAATATTGCATTTTATCAATTTTATATAATATTAAATATTATATATGAATCTTTGATGAGATATTTTCTAAATTCGGGACAACAATTATTTTAATTATAATCGCCACCTATCCCATCTTATTTTATTTAGAATATTACATTTTATCAATTTTATATAATATTGAATATTATATGAATCTTTGATGAGATATTTTTTAAATTCGGAACCAACAATTATTTTAATTATAATCGTTACCTATTCTGTTTTATTTTATTTAGAATATTACATTTTATCAATTTTATATAATGTTGAATATTATATGAATTTTTGATGAGATATTTTTTAAATTCAGGACAAAATCATATTAATTAATCGCCACCCATTCCATTTTATTTTGTTTATAATATTGCATTTCATCAATTTTATATAACGTTGAATATTATTTGAATCTTTGAAGAGATATTTTTTACACTCAGAACCAACAGTCATGTTAATTAATCGCCATCTATCCCATCTTATTTTATTTAGAATATTACATATATTTTATCAATTTTATATAATGTTTAACATTATATGAATCTTTGAAATATTTTTCAAATTTGGAACTAACAATTATATTAATTATAATCCTCATCTATTCTATTTTATTTTATTTACAATATTGTATTTTATAATTTTATTTACAATATTGCATTTTATTTGGGACCAACAATTATGTTAATATAATCCCCACCTATTCTATTTTATTTTATTTACAATATTGCATTTTATAATTTTATAATTTTATTTACAATATTGCATTTTATAATTTTTTAATTTTATTTACATTATTGCATTTTATTCGGGACCAACAATTATGTTATAATCCCCACCTATTTTATTTTATTTTATTTTATTTTTATTTTATTTTATTTACAATATTGCATTTTATAATTTTATAATCTTATTTACAATATTACATTTTATAATATTGAATATTATATAAACTGTAAATATTATAATATTGAATATTATATGAATCTTAATATTGAATATTATATGATTATTGAATATTATATTTTTTAAATTCAGGACCAAAAATCATGTTAATTAATCACTATCCATTCCATTTTATTTTGCTTATAATATTGCATTTCATCAACTTTATATAACGTTGAATATTATATGAATCTTCGATGAAATATCCGTCAAGTCCAATAATCATCTTATTAATTCCCATCTAATTCCGTCATTTTGCAATATACTGCATTTCATCAATTTTAATCGTTGACACTTGAAATCGCAATCAGGTTTCTTTTTCCAGATACATATATCATATATATGTGTGTGTGTGTGTGTATGTGTGTGTGTGTGTGGGGGGGGGGGGGGGTGTGTGTGTGTGTGTGTGTGTGTATACAAAAAAAAAGTAAAATAAAATCGGCTCAAATAAAATTAAATCAAGTTATTTAGTTAAGCGTGAATCTCGATTCGATTTTTCATTTCGTGTCGATTTTTGCCGAATCTCAAGCGCACGTTTATCTCTCTTTTAATCTAAAGAAAAAGAGGAAGAGAGAGAGAGAAAGAGAAAGAGACATACTTGTACAGGGTGTAAACAAAAAAAAAAAGGAGCAGACTCATTTTTCGCGCGCGGGGACACGAGACGAGATCCGAGTAGAGGGGAAGAGGGGGGTGGGGGAGAGGTCGCGTCGCGACGAGGCGGAAGAGGTGGAGGCGGGAGCGGGTGGGAAGAGGGGGGGATCGGCTGGCGCCCGGTGACCGTAGACGGGCGGCAGTGGATAGTCCGCGCTCGCGGTAGCGCTCGTGTTCGTCGCGATAGATATAAAGCCCCCCAAGATGGCCGACCACAGGGAACGGGACTCTTACTACTCGCAGACGGATCTGCGCTCGAAGAACGACGACCCCCCGAACTCCCGTCTGTTCGTCATCTGCCACAAGAGCCTCGAGGAGGATGATCTCAGGAAGGCGTTCGAGAAGTTCGGCAAGATCGAGGACATCTGGGTGGTCAAGGATCGCAACACGGGCGAGAATAAAGGTGATCCTGCTTGGCTAAGAGCCCTTGCCTTGGAGGATGAGACCTGATCGATAAGGGACGCGAATTCGCCTCCCTCTATCTCTCTCTCTCTCTCTTTCTTTCTTTCTCTCTCTCTCTCTCTCTCTTCTTCTTTCTCTTCTTCTCTCCCTTTCTCGCTGAAGTTGTTTCCTTCTGGAGTCCTGGGGTCCGGAAAATGTACGCGATCTGTCTATCTCTTTCTCTTTCTCTCTCTCTGTTTCTCTTTTCTTTTGTATCTGTCAACGAGACTTACTTCTAATCTTCCGTGTTGTTTGTGTTGCCCTGATGTAGGCGTCACGTATATCAAGTTCTCGAAAACGTCCGAGGCGGCGTTCGCCCTCGAGGAGATGAACGGCAAGATGCTGGGGTCCGTTGGCAGACCCATCAAAGTGATGATCGCCTCAAAGTAAGAATCGTTCGTTCCCGTACAGCGCAGAAACATTGCGGCAATATTGCAATATTACATTGTAATATTACATTGTAATATTGCTGGATGGGTCTTTCATTTTATCTCAAGATCCCAGGAAACACCAAGTAATATTTATATATAACTGTTAGTTGTAATTTTCCAGTCGGCAATATAATTGTTACATGTTATGTAACTGTTATATAACACGTTTGTTGGGATATTTTAATCGAATGTAGATAGATTATTGATTTGTAGATATATAGATCCCCATAGATTATTACATTGCAGCAATATTGCAGAAACATTGCGGCAATATTGCAATATTACATTGTAATATTACATTGTAATATTGCTGGATGGGTCTGGTTACTTTCATTTTATCTCAAGATCCCAGGAAACACCAAGTAATATTTATATATAACTGTTAGTTGTAATTTTTCAGTCGGCAATATAATTGTTACATGTTATGTAACTGTTATATAACACGTTTGTTGGGATATTTTAATCGAATGTAGATAGATTATTGATTTGTAGATATATAGATCCCCATAGATTATTACATTGCAGCAATATTGCAGAAACATTGCGGCAATATTGCAATATTACATTGTAATATTACATTGTAATATTGCTGGATGGGTCTGGTTACTTTCATTTTATCTCAAGATCCCAGGAAACACCAAGTAACATTTATATATAACTGTTAGTTGTAATTTTCCAGTCAGCAATATAACTGTTACATGTTATGTAACTGTTATGTAACACGTTTACTGGGATATTTTAATCGGACGTAGATTATTGTAGATATATAGATTCCCATAGATTATTGTTATTACATTGCAGCAATATTGCAGCAACATTGCATTATTGCTGCAATAACATTATAATATTGTTGCAATATTGCTGGATGGGTCTGGTTACTTTCATTTCATCTCAAGATCCCAGGAAACACCAAGTAACATTTATATATAACTGTTAGTTGTAATTTTCCAGTCAGCAATATAACTGTTACATGTTATGTAACTGTTATGTAACACGTTTACTGGGATATTTTAATCGGACGTAGATTATTGTAGATATATAGATTCCCATAGATTATTGTTATTACATTGCAGCAATATTGCAGCAACATTGCATTATTGCTGCAATAACATTATAATATTGTTGCAATATTGCTGGATGGGTCTGGTTACTTTCATTTCATCTCAAGATCCCAAGAAACACCAAGTAATATTTATATATAACTGTTAGTTGTAATTTTCCAGTCAGCAATATAACTGTTACATGTTATGTAACACGTTTGTTGGGATATTTTAATCGGACGTAGATAGATTATTGTAGATATATAGATCCCCATAGATTATTGTTATTACATTGCAGCAATATTGCAGTAACATTGCAATATTGCTGGATGGGTCTGATTATTTTCACTTTATCTCAAGATCCCAGGAAACACCAAGTAACATTTATATATAACTCTTAGTTGTAATTTTCCAGTCAGCAATATAATTGTTACATGTTATGTAACTGTTATATAACACGTTTGCTGGGATATTTTAATCGGATGTATCCCATAGATTATTGTTATTACATTGCAGCAATATTGCAGCAATATTGCTGCAATAACATTGTAATATTGCTGCAATATTGCTGGATGGGTCTAGTTACTTTAATTTCATCTCAAGATCCCAAGAGACACCAAGTAACATTTATATATAACTGTTAGTTGTAATTTTCCAGTCAGCAACATAACTGTTACATGTTATGTAACTGTTATATAACACGTAATATTGTTATATTGCTGAGTGGGAAATTACGACTAACAGTTATATAAATGTTACTTGGTGTTTGCTGGGATATTTTAATCGGATGTACCCCATACAGCACAGACTATTGTTGTTACATTGCAGCAATATTGCAGCAACATTGCAATATTGCCACAATATTGCTGCAATGTAACAACAATAGTCTGTCAATAAATACAACAGTAATTTCCCACTCAACAATATAACTGTTACATGTTATATAACTGTTACATAACATGTAACAGATTTATTATTGAGTGGAAAATTATAATTATCAGTTATGTAATATTATCAGTTAATTATTATAGTTAGAACATTGCAGTAATATTGCGGCAATATTGTGGCATGGATCTTGTTACTTTCATTTCATCTTAAAATATTTTAATCGAACGTATCCCATACAGCGCAGACCATTGTTGTTACATTGCAGCAATATTGCAGCAAGATTGCAATATTGCTGCAATGTAACAGCAATAATCTGTCAATAACTACAGTAATTTTTAATAACAGTAATTTTTCACTCAGCAATATAACTGTTATATGTTATATAACTGTTACAAAACATGTATATAATTGTTACATAACATGTAACAGTTATATTTTTGAGTGGGAAATTATAACTAACAGTTATATAACTGTTATTTGGTGTTTGCTAATCTCATATCCCATACATCACAGAATATTGCAGCAATATTGCTGCAATGTTACAACAATTTTAATAATATCGCTGCAATATTCTGTGCTACGTGGAATAATACTTTACCCCACGATTAATTATGATTCTTTTTCTAGCCGAGATCAGGGCTCGGTGCGCGAGACGAACGAGGAGGAGAGGTGGGTCCGACTGTTCTGCGTTCTACCGAAAACCATGACCGACAGCGAGCTGCAGCAAGAGTTCTCCAAGTTCGGCGCGATCGAGTACGCAACCGTGGTCAAGGATCGCAGCACGAACGAGTCCAAGGGTTTCGGCTACGTCAAGTTCAAGAAGGTGTCCAGCGCCGCGCGAGCGTTCGAAGAGTGCGACAGAAAGTACAAGGCGGTATTCGCCGAGCCGAAGAAGCCGAAACCCGATCACAACGACGCCAAGTACAACAACGGTCTGTCCAGCGTCGCGTACGATGGTACCGGTGGTAGCTACGGCACGTCCAACTTCGGCAAGAGCAGCATCAGTCTGGAGATCGCGACCAACTATTCCAACTCGGATGGCTACACGCGTCTACAGGTGATCGCGCATCCCGCGTTGAATCAGGATCAGCTGTGGAAGCTCTTCGACATCGTTCCCGGTATGGACTACTGCCACTTGAAGACCGACGTGAGATACAGGATGCCACGAGGCCAGGCGGTGGTGGTTTACAACAACTCGAGCGCGGCGGCGTACGCCCGCGAGAAGTTCCACGGCTTCGAGTACCCACCTGGGCACCGGATGATCGTCAAGCCGGACTTGACGAGCGCGCCGCCGAAGAGCGCGACGAAGCCGGGCGGCTCGACGACAGTCGGTAGCGTCGCCAACGCGAGAACAGATCTGGCCCACCTGGCGGAGACGATCGCCCAGGCAACCTCGCTGATTCAAGCAGCGGGGTTGACGGCACCGAGTGAGTAAACTTAAACGCTTGGTGCCATGAACGCTGAGAAAAAAATCTGGTTGCATTAATAGAATTCTGGTAGATTCAATCAGTATGTCTGTTGGAAACTGAATGAACCAGAATTCCAACAAGATCTCAAACGTCTGTTTAATATTCTGAATTCCAACAAGATTATTGGATAAATTCAATTCAGATTATTGAATAAATTATTTTAAGATTATTGAAGAAATTATTCTCAGTTTGTTAGAAATTAAACTGCACTGAAAAAAAAATCTGGTTGCATTAATTAGAATTCTGATAGACTCAACCAGTATGTCTGTTGGAAAATGGACGAAACAGAATTCTTGTAGGAATTACCAGATGAATCTGATTAATTTCTTCCTGTTCAATTTATCAAATTTTTTGGTTAATAATACTAAACTCGTCAGCACCAAGTCGTCTAAAATTTTTTCCATTTCATCTCAAAAGTCTGTTTATTCTGAATTTCAGAACAACAAGATTATTGGATAAATTCAATTCATATTATTGAATAAATTATTTTAAATTCAGTTTGTTAGAAATTAAACTGCACTGAGAAAAAAATCTGGTTGCATTAATTCTGATAGATTCAACCAGTATGTCTGTTGGAAAATGGACGAAGCAGAATTCTTATAGGAATTACCAGATGAATCTGATTAATTTCTTCCTGTTAAATTTATCAAATTTTGGTTAATAATACTAAACTTGTCAGCACCAAGTCGTCTAAAATTTTTTCCATCTCATCTCAAAAGTCTGTTTAATATTCTGAATTCCATCAAGATTATTAAATAAATTCAATCCAGATCATTAAATAAATTATTTTAAATTCAATTTATTAGAAATTAAACTGATAAACAGTGATGCAAGAAGAGGATGCAGTTCAAACACACACAATTCGAGAGCCAGCATCCTCTTTCTGGCATTACTGCTCATAAGAGAAAAAAATATACTTTGAATTTAATGTTAATATTACTTCTTTATATACATTTCATATATTATGCAAATATTGAATACGAGTTAAGAAGCAACCAAATTTTTTTCTCAGTGTAGTTTAATTTCTAACAAACTGAATTTAAAATAATTTATTCAATAATCTGAATTGAATTTATTCAATAATCTTATTGGAATTCAGAATATTAAACAGACTTTTGAGATTAGATGGAAAAAATTTTAGACGACTTGGTGCTGGCGAGTTTAGTATTAATAATCAGAAAATTTGATAAATTTAACAGGAAGAAATTAATCAGATTCATCTAGTAATTCCTACAAGAATTCTGATTCCTTTTTTCAACAGACATACTGGTTGAGTCTACCAGAATTCTAATTAATGCAACCAGATTTTTTTCTCAATGCAGTTTAATTTCTAACAAGTAAGCAAAGAAATTAATGAACGAGAAATTTTATAGATCCTACCAGAAAATACAAACCAAATCCTTACAGTCTATTAAAATCTATTAAACGTTCTAGTTTTATAAAAAATCGAGTCTTATCATGATAACTAGAAATTCTTGTTTGATTTAACCAAAATGCCTTCAATCACCTTGTTGGTACAACATCAAACAATTTTTCTCAATGAGAAAGCAAATACGTTGTGCGTCAAGTGTCTACTTTTCTCGCTCCAGGCTTGGATCACATATCCGTGAAGCTGCCGCCAGCGCAGCCGATGGCGAGCATCGACGCCGAGGTGGCCAAGAGATGCTTCATCGTCTGCGGGCCACCAGTACCGCCCATCTACGCTATGAAGGACGCCTTCTGCAGGTTCGGAAATCTCATAGACGTGTACATGTTACCCGGGAAAAATTGCGGCTACGCCAAGTACGCCAGCGTCGACAGCGCAAACGAGGCCATCGAGGTAAGGTCTTCCTGCGGTCTTCACTGTTGAAGAATCTCCTATCCTTATTTTAAATGGAAAATACCTCTCCCAGGTTCTGCACGGGCAGGAGATCTGTGGCTCTCGGCTGAAGGTGTTGGAGGCGGAGGAGCGAAACGTCGGCGAGGACCGGCGAAAACGATTGCGGATGGACGAGGACGAGAATTGAAGGGGTTGTTAAAAAGCTCTCGTATCTCGTAAGTAGTAGACGAAACGTGGTGCGGCGCGAAGGGAAAGAGAAGAACATTTCTTTGCAATACACTCCCGACGTTGTGTTTTGTCGACGCTATCATTCTCTCTCTCTCTCTCTCTTTCTCTCTTTCTCTTTCCACCTCCTCCCACCTTCCTCCTCCCCCTCCTCTTCCTCCTCGGGCACGGGGGGGAGGACAAAGCCGGCAGGAGAGAATGTAATTTTTGCTGTTTGTCTTCACAGACTGACTGGTATATACAAGCTGGACGCACGCAACAAAAAGAGACGAATTTAAAGACTACTCACTTGACCACGTCAAGGGCCTGCATCCAGGGAAAACTACTCCAACTACCTACCTAATATACATATATATATATATATACATATATGTATATGTTCATATATATATATATATAATATGTATATGTATATTTAACTGTTCGCTTTACGTTCGCGCAACTGCAACAACGTTACTGAAACTTTTAACTGCTACTCTACTATTACTACTACTACTTACTACTATTACTTTTTATCCTCTTACGTGTTCGTCCGTTTCACACACGATTTATGGCGCTCGCGAGGGACCCGTGTTTTCTGTTATTTTAAGAGGCCTGTGCGAACGGTTCGATTACGTGTCGAGCGTTTCTCGTTTGCTGTGCACCCTGGCAAGCGCATGGATGTCGTCCCTATGTGTATATGCATTTTCTTCGCTCGCGAGAGGACCGCAGGACCACCTTCTGACAAGGAAAGGTCTGTCACTCACGGATTCCAATGAAACTTTGTACCACTTGGGATGAAACTATGCAGAATAATGGATACGTATTTTTTTTTTATCCGCCGAGAAGCGATTTTGAGCGCAGAAACAACCCCTTGTAAGCAAATAGCTAATAGTTATTTATTAAAAAGTAATAGTTATTATTGAAAAGTAATAATTATTCCTGAAAGAATAATGGACACGTATTTTTTTTTATCTGCGCAGAAGCGATTTTGAGGGCGGAAACAGCCCCTTGTATACAGGGTGGGCCATTTTAAGACGCCATCCAACGTCAAACTCATGGCGCCAGTAAATAGATCTTTTAACATCCTACTTTTGTCTAAAACAATTTTTTGTAAAACTTAAATTTTTTGCGATATCAAGTTCATATATCCACCCCATGTACAGGGTGTATCCTAAAAAGCTCTCACTAAACAAATAACAAATAGTTATTTATTAAAAAGTAATAGTTATTATTGAAAAGTAATAATTATTCCTGAAAGAATAATGGACACGTATTTTTTTTTTATCTGCGGAGAAGTGATTTTGAGGAAATAACCTCTTGTATACAGGGTGGGTCATTTTAAGACGCCATCCAACGTCAAACTCATGGCGCCAGTAAATAGATTTTTTTACACCCTATTTTTGTCTAAAACAATTTTTTTATAAAACTTAAATTTTTTGCGATACCAAGTTCGTATATCCACCCCATGTACAGAGTGTATCTTAAAAAGCTCCCACTAAGCAAATAACAAATAGTTATTTATTAAAAAGTAATAGTTATTATTGAAAAGTAATAATTATTCCTGAAAGAATAATGGACACGTATTTTTTTTTATCTGCGCAGAAGTGATTTTGAGGGCGGAAACAGCCCCTTGTATACAGGGTGGGCCATTTTAAGACGCCATCCAACATCAAACTCATGGCGCCAATAAATAGATCTTTTAACATCCTACTTTTATCTGGAACAATTTTTTGTAAAACTTAAATTTTTTGCGATATCAAGTTCATATATCCACCCCATGTACAGGGTGTATCCTAAAAAACTCCCACTAAGCAAATAACAAATAGTTATTTATTAAAAAGTAATAGTTATTATTGAAAAGTAATAATTATTCCTGAAAGAATAATGGACACGTATTTTTTTTTATCTGCGGAGAAGTGATTTTGAGGAAATAACCTCTTGTATACAGGGTGGGCCATTTTAAGACGCCATCCAACGTCAAACTCATGGCACCAGTAAATAGATTTTTTTACACCCTATTTTTGTCTACAACAATTTTTTTATAAAACTTAAATTTTTTGCGATACCAAGTTCGTATATCCATCCCATGTACAGGGTGTATCTTAAAAAGCTCCCACTAAGCAAATAACAAATAGTTATTTATTAAAAAGTAATAGTTATTATTGAAAAGTAATAATTATTCCTGAAAGAATAATGGACACGTATTTTTTTTTATCTGCGCAGAAGTGATTTTGAGGAAATAACCTCTTGTATACAGGGTGGGCCATTTTAAGATACCATCCAATGTCAAACTTATGGCGCCAGTAAATAGATCTTTTTACACCCTACTTTTGTCTGAAACAATTTTTTATAAAACTTAAATTTTTTGCGATACCCAGTCCCGTATATCCATCCCATGTACAGGGTGTATTTTAAAAAGCTCCCACTAAGCAAATAGCTAATAGTTATTAAAAAGTAATAATTATTATTAAAAAATAATAGTTATTCCTGATTAAAAACCGAGTCGAAAAGTCCTGAACCATTTTTTCCCATAATGCTTAATAAGGCAGTAATTAATGAGTAAAGTCGCGCCAATAAAAAGACAAACTTCCTCGTTATCAACATATAAAGATTTGGATAAGCAAAAAAATAAACTGTTTTGTGTTAATTTTTAAACGATTCATCTTTTCAGAAATTTTTTTAATATTTAAATCTAATTAATTATTTAATGAATCTTGGAAAAAAAAATGGTTCAGGACTTTTCGACTCGGTTTTTCATCAGGAATTACGCTTTTTGCTCAGGGGGAGCTTTTTTAAGATACACCCTGTATACATAAAAGGTTGTTTCTGTCCTTAAAATCGTTTCTCCACAAATAAAAAAAAAATACGTGTCTATTATTTTGCATAATTTTACAGGTGTACAAAGTTTCATTAGAATGAGTGACATTTGGGTGACCTTTCCTTGTGAGAATCGAGGGAAATAAAGCGTACCGATTCGTTTCCCGCGAGATCTTCCCTTTTCTTTTTATTCCGATTTATAGCTTTATTTGTTTAGATTGTTATCTAATTATTAACGATGGAGATTGTATTTTCTCGGACGGTGAACCGTCAGAGTTGTTTACACTAAAAGTCGCTTCAACTCGACAACTTTGTAAAGAAAAAAAAAAAAGATATATTAATATATATATTTAACGAATAGTCAACTCACAATATCAATGAATCGTTCAATGGCAAAAGTACATTTCTATAATGTGTGCAAATTCTGTTTCATACATGTAAAGCACGCAATAATGCACTGTAACAAATATATGTATATATTTTTTTTTTTTAAGTAAAAGTGCTATCCGTTCGCACAGGCTTTTAGATATAATCTGTGTTAGGTTTAGCAAGAGAGAAATCTTTCATTTATAATCACATTTCTGTACTTTTTCTTTTTTATAGTTATTATATTGCGTGCAGGAAGCAAAATATATGACTTGTACGTTAGACACCCATTGACAACTTTCACAAGACGATAGGTATTAAAGTTATTGCGGATGTAAAAAAAAAAAAGGAAAAGAAACTGCAAAGCAAGGTACATCCTTGGAGATACCGGTGCAAATATTTATCCTATGTATAATGATTGTTCATGGCCGGATTCTGTTCTTTGTTAAAATGCATTACACTTCTTTATATCGTACATCGATCGTGTTTATTATAAAATATTTTTAACTCGTGTAGATGTTTTGTAATAAAATGAAACGTTTATTTACGTACTGCCTTTTATGTAAGACAAGAGGAAGACTCGTTATTGCTTAAGCTTTTAAATAACGAAAAAAATGTTACTTTTGCTTCTTTCAAGCAAGAAAGTTTCGACTCATTTTTTTTTTTATCTTAAGAACTAATGAAGGAACGATCAACGACTTATTAAGAGAAAAATGTGGCCGAGAGAAACGCTGAATAT
This sequence comes from Camponotus fellah, assembly GCA_030586385.1. Taxonomy (NCBI): domain Eukaryota; kingdom Metazoa; phylum Arthropoda; class Insecta; order Hymenoptera; family Formicidae; genus Camponotus; species Camponotus fellah. The sequence continues at coordinate 1,268,085 of JAPIVC010000972.1, forward strand.
TTTTCGACTTTTAATATACACCTGAAAAATTTTCTACATATGAAGAAAAAAAAAAGTATATAAAAATATTAAGATAAAATATTGCCAGGACGTATGTTACATATGCTTTTAATTGTGTGAGTGTATCTTATTTTATAGAAGCTATCGATGTACGAAATGTACTGGCATGTAAAAATTATCTTTCATGTTTAAGAGAGTACAAAGAACAAACACGGAGCGTTATATGTGTTAGACTTGTCGCTTACTTGAGATTAAAATAGAAGGAAGGAGGGAAGACGACTTTCCCTTAGATATACATGAATTTAGAATTCGATCACGAAGTCAAACAGCCTCGTCACACACGTAATAATAATTGACGCACAACATTGATTAATGGATAGACACGCATTTTTTGTATCACCTACGTGCGATTTTAGACCCACACTGTATTGACCGTAAAAAAAAAAAGAGGAAAACGAATGATGTTCCAGGAGACTGTAACTGTGACTTGTTTTTTTTTTCTCTGAATGGTATCAAATACACATGTGGAAATACGCAATAAATCCCAAACACCGACTCTCTCACTTCATTTTTTTTCTCACTGCTCACTATCGAACGGAGAGTATTATACGATTCTGTTCGCGCGTCCGTCAAAACTGCTACTTCCTGAGATGATCTGACATGTGTTCTTCTCGCTTCCAGGATACCGCGGAAATTCCACGAGGGAGAAGCATCGTACCTGAAGACTGTGATATTATTTTTAGCAACGTGCAAATATTATAATGTTTCTACGAGATTGTACATGGAACCAAGTTTTACAGAGAATATATACATATATTATTATATTTTTATACATGCAATGACTCTGTCTCGGTTGATGTCATTTGTATTCGTAAATTTATTAGCATGTATTTTCGTCATTTGTAAATTTTGTTAACGTATATTTTCATTTTGATCGCTATTTATATTTTTAATTTTAATTGGGCGAATAATGATGAATTATATTACTTTTTTTATCATCTATTTTCAAAAACTTTTTTAATTATTGAAAGAAATATATATATATTTATATATATATATATATATATATATATATATTTTTTCAATAATTAAAAAGTTTTTGAAAATAGATGATAAAAAAGTAATATAATTCATCATTATTCGCCCAATTAAAATTAAAAATATAAATAGCGATCAAAATGAAAATATACGTTAACAAAATATATTTATATATATATATATATATATATATTTTTAACAATTAAAAAAGCTTCTAAAGATATTTTTATAATTTTTTAATTTTTTAATTCTTAAAAATGTGGATATATATATATTTTTCAATAATTAGAAAAGTCTAATATTTTTGTAAATATTTTTAGAAACTTTTTCTAAAAATTTTATTTTAAATATTTTTTAAAAATTATTACCGAATATATAGATTAAAAAAGTTTCTAAAAGGAGAATATAATTTATTCAGCTAATTATTTAAATGATTTTTTTACATTTTTGACAATATTTAATTACGTATATTATTATAAGCATTTTAATCTGTCACTGAAAACGAGCGTATCTTCCCGTTGCAAGCATTTAAAGAGTAGAATTTTAAATTTGACGGGACAGTAGCAACGATAAATTCAGACGAGACTTGCAGTAATAAAGATACGTTCAAACGAGTCGACGAGCAGTAGTAAAACCGCAATCGAACGTCTATATTGTCTATAAAGATGTAACGTACAGTAGCACACGCACACATACATACATAAAGGTACTTCTCAATACATTTCTTATTTTTTAGTTTCAATTTTAATTTAATTTATTATATTTTTTAATTTATTATTATAATTTCATTTTTATTATAATTTTATTATCATTATAATTATATTTTTTATTTTTATTATTATTATATTTTATATTTTATTATTATTATAATTTAATATTTTATTATTATTATAATTTTATTTTTATTTTTTTTAATTTTTTTAATTTAATTTAATTTTGTAATTTAATTTTAATTTAATTTATTATATTTTTAATTTATTATTATAATTTCATTTTTATTATAATTATTATTATTATTATAATTATATTTTTTATTTTTATTATTATATTTTATATTTTATTATTATTTAATATTTTATTATTATAATTTTATTTTTTTTAATTTTAATTTTAATTTAATTTTTTATATTTATTTTTAATTTTAGTTTCTTAAAAAAAAAAAAAATCGTAACGAACGGAGGCGCAAAGCGCGAGGCGCGAAGCGCCCTGAAGTGGGGCGCAATCGGATAGGTCGCGAACGCAGCGCCGCGGCGCGGAGGGGTGGGGAGGCAGGAGCGGCGAGGGGGCGGGGCGGGCGCTGTCACGTGTCCCAGAACGTGCGGCTGGCGCAGAAGCGCGCTTCGCGCGGGAATCGTCGGCCAGTCCGCGTCCTGTCGCGCACACGAGCGGTCGATCCTTGAATCTCGAGAGATGAATCGCGAACTCGAAGCGGGCGCGTCGCGCGTCGCGTGAAGGAAGTTCTTCCGAAGGAGAATACATTTTTTTTTCTCTCTCTCGTTAAGAAGATTATCCCTGTTCGTAAAATAAAAAAGAGAGAGATCGCGCACAATGGAGGAGGTGTCCGTGGAGAACGCCAAAGTGTCGGACTCCGGATACTCCAACACTTGCAGCAACAGTCAGTCGCATCGCAGGTGAGCAATTTTCGAAATTCTTTTTTCCTGTCGTTAGAAACAGTCGCCTGTGATTTTCCAACCTGTTTCGAGTGATGGGATATTTTTTGAAAAAATGTGGGAATTGTTATAATAATTGTAATATAATTGTTATAATAATTTGAGGCTATCAAAATAAAAAAACTTTTTTTTTCGCTAAATAAAGGTTTACGTTGGAGATTGTGTTCCTTTAGAACACTTTATTATTATTTTTTTCTCGCGTTATTAAATTATATATTTGAATTTTTTAATAAATAATATAATAAAATAATTATTTAATAAATAATAATAAAATAATTATTTAATAAATAATAATGAAATAATTATTTAATAAATAATAATTAAATAATTATTTGATAAATAATAATTAAATAATTATTTGATAAATAATAATTAAATGATTATTTAATAAATAATAATAAAATAATTATTTGATAAATAATAATTAAATAATTATTTAATAAATAATAATAAAATAATTATTTGATAAATAATTAAATAATTATTTTTTTCGTGTTATTAAATTATATATTTGAATTTTTGTAAATTATGCGCAGAGTTTCCTGTCATTTTGGATGATAATAATTTACTATAAAAATGCGTGAGAAATTGAAAATGTATTATACGTTAAATTCACGTTGTAAGACTATACGTCATACTATGGAATCTTTCTTCGACACGTGATCGATGCACTTCAAAGTGCACATTGAATACACGTGTGACCTCGCTTTGAACTTCGGCCATTTATTCGTGATGCGATTACCTTCTTAGTAAATAACACATTCGTACGTATGGAATATATCTATAGTGATCGATATGTCGTTAAGTAGTTAAATAGTACACTCAACATGACAATCATGCGGAAATCACGTTGTTTATTTCCTTGAATTTCATTGAATGGAATCGTCAGATTCCTTTTACTACAAGTGATAAGATCGAATGTATTCTTATTTTTTAAAAGTTAACAAATGTTTTTCATTTTCTTTTGTATTATACATTTCTTTTGTTTATATATATGATATGGAAAAATGTAAAAAAAATAAAAGAAATGAATGATACGAAATAAAAAAGAATAAAAAAGAAATGAAATAAAATTCAAGAGAAATTTATATAATATAATAATTATGTGATTTTTTTATATAATATAATAATTATAATTATAAAAAAAAATTAATAAAAAATATAATAATTAAAATATATAATAATTATTAAATATATAATAATTATAATTATAAAAAAAAATTATATAAAAATATAATAATTATAATATATATGTTATAATGTTAAAGTGGAATATATATTCTTAATTTAAAATATGAAAAATTATTAACTTGAAAATGATTTATTTAATTTCTCTCGAATTTTATTTTATTTAATAAATTAAAATAGATAAAGATTTATTTTATTTGTTTTTTTATTCTATTTTGTATTATTGTATTTTTATTTTGTTTTTTTATTTATTATTTATATATTATTTTTTATTACTTATTATATTTTTATTTTACATTATTTTTGTTTTTTCACACATATTTTTTTTATTAATTTTTTACATTTGTATAAATTATATAAACTCTATGTTTTTCTTAAACTAATTGAATTCGCATTTGATTAATGAGAAATTAAGTTGAATGTCAATTAAGACTTTATAATGAGCTGGAGTGATGCTAAGGAAAATCACGGGCACGTGTTTGATGCTGCAGAGCGAGATTATTCCCACACAGCAAGATGATAACAGAAAGAACTCTTAATGTTCTCTCATTTAAGATATAGATATCCAAAAATTTCTTTAGAAATACATAATGAAATCAGAAAGAGCTCTTATGCGCCAGAGAACAAAAGGATTTCTTCTGAAGTCATCAAAAAGATAACTCTTTTGAGATATCTTATAATAAATATCAAAAAGATATCTTAAAAAAAAAGATATCTTTAAAAGTTCATGTTTACGATGTCAATAAGACATTCAGTTTAAGCATTCAAAATAACATTAAGATTTTTCCTCAACGAAAATGTCGAGGCACTAATAATTTTCGAATTATAAATGATTGGAAATAAGGAGTTTTTCGTAAACTGAGCTTTGTAGAAATAAAATAGTAACAAAACCACATTCTTCGATTAATTTTAAATAAAAACCATTCTTCGATTAATTTTAAATAGAGTTTACTTTAGTTGAGTTTTAATTTAAGGCTTAATTGCAAAGATGTATGACGACAAAAATCGGGAAAAATGCAAAAAATGATGACTTTCATCGACATTTTTGTTGAGGAAAAATCGTCTCCAAATGATCCCAGAATAATATAACATCCAGAAATAGTCTGATTACGATGCTGGATATAATTTAACCTGCTTGGTTCGGCGTCGCTATAATCATAATTACATCCCTCTGACCACAATAGCCATTTAGTCGCTACCACCTGGGTGCACATCCCTCCTCGTAATATCCCCGATCGAGAACAAGCTCCTTTTATCTCTATTAAACGCAACGCTATTGTTTTATTTGTATTTTATTATTTATAGTTTATTATTTTTGTCACACTACTTCTAAATACATTCGATAATTATACGATAATTATTCGCTCTGCGTATTAATTTCCCAGAAAATTTGCACCGTACGATTATGCAACGATTAGGATTAATTAGAATGGTTCATTAGAGAGATAATTTAGATATAGCGAATCGAAGAAAAATCTGATTCTATTTAAATTTAATAAATTTCTAAAAAAGAAGAAATCTTCTTTAAAATTATTTTTATAAAAAAAAAAAGATTTCTTTTACATATATCCAGTGAACGAAATGATGTTGAAGAGCGATTTACATGTTCAGCTTTTCTTGTATTTTTTCTAAGGATCTTAATTGATTATTCAACATAATTTCTCATTAGTCAAACACGAATTCAATAGTTATTTTATCTCTATTAAACGCGACGCTATTGTTTTATTTGTATTTTATTATTTTTGTCACACTACTTCTAAATACACTCGATAATTATACGATAATTATACGCTCTGCGTATTAATTTCCCAGAAAATTTGCACCGTACGATTATGCAACGATTAGGATTAATTAGAATGGTTCATAAGAGAGATAATTTAGATATAGCGAATCGAAGAAAAATCTGATTCTATTTAAATTTAATAAATTTCTAAAAAAGAAGAAATCTTCTTTAAGATGATTTTTATAAAAAAAAAGATTTTTTTTTATATATATCCAGTGAATGAAATGATGTTGAAGAGTGACTTACATGTTCAGCTTTTCTTGTATTTTTTCTAAGGATCTTAATTGACTATTCAACATAATTTCTCATTAGTCAAACACGAATTCAATAGTTATTTTATCTCTATTAAACGCGACGCTATTGTTTTATTTGTATTTTATTATTTGTAGTTTATTATTTTTGTCACACTACTTCTAAATACACTCGATAATTATACGATAATTATACGCTCTGCGTATTAATTTCCCAGAAAATTTGCACCATACGATTATGCAACGATTAGGATTAATTAGAATGGTTCATAAGAGAGATAATTTAGATATAGCGAATCTGAAGAAAAATCTGATTCTATTTAAATTTAATAAATTTCTAAAAAAGAAGAAATCTTCTTTAAGATGATTTTTATAAAAAAAAAAGATTTCTTTTACATATATCCAGTGAACGAAATGATGTTGATGAAGAGTGTTTTATATGTTCAGCTTTTCTTGTATTTTTTCTAAGAATCTTAATTGATTATTCAACATAATTTCTTATTAGTCAAACATGAATTCAATAGTTCAAAAAAACAAAGAGTTCATATAATTCATAAAAATATTTTAAAAAATAATAAAAAAATAATACATATAAAAAAACAAAAATAATATATAATATAAAAAATAATAAATAATAAAAAGACGTGACTTATATAATATATAATATATAATATATAATATAATTACGATTATAAAACATAATAGTTATAATAAAATAAAATAATTATAATAAATGATTATAATATAATAATTATATATTAAATATAATAATTGTGTGCAATGTAATAATTATAATTTATATAATACATAGAAAATTAGATTTTTTATATCATAGAACATGATACATTTTTCGAAAACATCCTTGGAAAATATCTTTTAAGGATCATTCTTTTATATAATCATTTTTGTATATTTAATATTTTAGTTATGTAATGAAATAGAGTATTATTTTTCCAAAACAAATTTTATAGCGTGATGAAATATACATAGATTTAACAAGAATAAAAGGATTAAATTGTGATGAATTAATCGCATAAATCTGTCGCATAATCATAAATGGATTGCAACAGATTAATTCTTTCGTTCGAACTGAAATACAGATCCTCGATAAATTAATCGCTGTGCTTTATATAATCAGAATCATCAGTTTTATACTGGCTTCTAATAGACTTATGTACGCTGCCAATATCCTGATCATATCCTGTTTCTTTACACGTCGCGCAAATTAATGGACATCATTTTTTTAGAACACTGAAAGATATTTAAAAGACTTTCAGGTATTTTCAGAATTTTTAGAACCTTAAAGAATTCATATATCTTCTTTTTGAAAAGAAGAGAGGTCTTTGTTGATGAGAAAAAATGCATTCAAAAAATATATACACAGGGTGTTTCTTAATAAGGTTCTTAATAAGATTCTTTGTCGAAAATTAAGGAGGTTTTTTCATATAAACATACTCCTACATCTCTTCTTGTGGAGTTATACTTCTCCAAAAATGGGTAAAAATTAGGTTTTTAGGTTTTTATTATAATTTTGTTTTTGTTCCAATTTTCCCAACATTTACTCTAATTTTATTTTTATTTTAAAATTTAATTTCTCGTAATTCGAAACCTATGCTACTTAGCATCGTGCTGTGCACGATAATTTATTTTATTTTATTTTTTTTTCTTGAAAACTATTGATTTTATGAAAAAAATAAGAGAAATAAAAAAGTTTCTAAATAAATCAAACTTTTTAATGCATAATTTTAGATGATCATATTCCGGCCCATTAAAAAGTTTTAATAAAAAATTGAATAGGGGTTGCTAGTTTCATCCTCTTATAACAATACGGGAGGCTGAAAAAATATCAATAAATAACCTTTTTACCAATAGAAATTATCCACCTAATTTCATTTCAATATAATTTCTCATTAGTCAAACACGAATTCAATAGTTTAAAAAACAAAGAGTTCATATAATTCATAAAAATATTTAAAAAAATAATAAGAAAATAATACATATAAAAAAACAATTTCGTTTCTTTAACTTGTTCTAAATTTGAGAAAAAAATAAAAATCTAATTTTTATTAATTTTATAAATAATTTATATTAATATATTTAATTATATGTTTATACGAAAAGTCCCCCTTAATTTTCGACAAAGAATCATCTAAAATTTTTCGCTTATTAAGAAACAATCCTGTATATCTTATTTAGTTGTCGCGTGTTATTTATGTTAAATCCATCATAATATATAAATTTATTATTTTATATTTATTAAATTTAATATATTATTTAATATATAAAATTATTTAATTTATTATTCAATATATAAATTTATTATTTTATCACACGTTTATCGCGCGTTTTCTAATGCACCTCTCGGGGAATGTTTGACATTGACATGCTTTGCTCACCGGCGAGAGGGGACGTAATGCAACGTGCGAGGGAGACAGAAACTCGTACACGGTTCGGTTAAGGCTAACCGGTTTCCCGGTTGCATTTTCCACGTCCTTAGCTAACGCGGCTAAAGACTCTTGCGAAACCTTCTCGCGCGAAAATGGGTCGAACGAAAAGGAGGCGTTTAATCAATTCGCAATCTCTGTTCGGGCCACGTGACAGTTACGCGCAATAAAATGCAAATCGGTGAAGTAGCTCCAAAGGGATCAGATGCGGATCATCCTCGCGATTTATGGTAAATTTTAGTCGCCCTGAAATATAAAAGAATAGAAGATTCGTAAAAAAATAGAGTAATGGGGTGTATTTTTTTTTATCTTTTAGCGATGCAATTTTCAAATTATTTATTTTTATAAAAATTAATTGATTAATTAATTAAAAATAAATCAAATTAATTATTTTTATTTTTTAGCGATACAATTTTTAAATTATTTATTTTTATAAAAATTAATTAATTAAAAATAAATCAAATTAATTATTTTTATTTTTTAGCGATACAATTTTTAAATTATTAGGAAGAATATAAAAGGACAGGGTACTTATAGCGAGGTAATTTCATGCACAATGTGTTTATTTACGCGTGACAATTTCCGGCAGAGATGTATTATAATCAATCATGATTATATCACAATCGAAGACGCCTCGAATGAAGAGTAGGAGATGATGGTGTGGGTGTCGCACAGGATATTACAGAGGAGGATAATTACTAATAGTTAATTCTAGGACATATATATCATGAATCAAACCTTTGTGATACGCAGAATGTTCTGTAACGTGACATTTCGCTCAAGCATGTATTTCCAATTATTAAAAACTCGTGAGAGCAAGTGTCACGTTCGCGTATTGACACGAGTGACAGGAAATGAAATAATTGAAGCGAAAAAGAGAGAAATTTAAATTGGCATTTTATGTAAAAAAGATACATCCAGATAAATTATTTTTATTTTTATTTTTAATTAATTGAATATTTATTTTAATATTTCTTCATAATTAAATTAATATTTATTAAGAAGTTGATATTAATATTTTTGGTATATATTATTTATTTTAATTATTTATATTTAATAATTGTCAAATATAAATAATTAAAATAAATAGTATATAATAATTAAATAATAATATTTAATTTAATAAATAACAATATTTAATACAAATAATAATTATATTTAATAATTATTAATTATCAAATATTAATAATTAATATTAATATAATATAATAATAATATTAATAATTTAATAATATTTAATAATTATTAATTATTAAATAATAATTAATATTAATATAATATAATAATAATATTAATATAAATATTTAATAAATAACAATATTTAATACAAAAAATAATTATATTTAATAATTATTAATTATCAAATATTAATAATTAATGTTAATATAATATAATAATAATATTAATAATTTAATAATATTTAATAATTATTAATTATCAAATATTAATAATTAATATTAATATAATATAATAATAATATTAATATAAATATTTAATATTATTATAATATAATTAATATTAAATATTAATATTAATAATTATATTAAAATATATTAATTTATTATAATTAATATATTTTAATATAATTATTTATATTTAATAAAATCATAGCGAGAAAGGATATCAGATAACTATTGCAAAAGTCGATTAAGATGATCAAAAATTATATACAGTTATAAAAATCTTTTTTATATAATAAAAAAGGAATAAAAAATACTCTTTCATGTAACATATTTCGCTTGAAATTAATCGGAGGTTCAATTCGTTTTTGCATAACGCCGCGTACAATCAAAGGCACATCCTAGCCGCCATTATTCCATTTTCTTTGTGTCCCGCATAAGCTTGGAGCATAACCGGCGAAGGGAATCGATAGCGATCGTCGTCGTCGTCCTTACGGACTAGTCACGGGGCCGCGAACGTGAAGCGGTGCCTTCTTATGCAATAATTTTTCTAACAAATGCGGCCGGTCAGTCGATCGACGGCGGTCGGCGAATAATGAGGACAGTGAAAGGTCCGAGGAAGAGAGAGAGAGAGAGAGAGAGAGAGAGGGAGAGGGAGGGAGATATATAAGCAAGGGCCGTTTCACGTGTCACGTTTGCCGAACATGTGATCCGGGGCCTTTTTTCCTCGACTACGACCGGTTCGCAGTCTGCGATTTCGAGTCGCATGATTTTCCCGATCGACCGAGAGGGACTAGAAACTATGTCGCGATTTTGCAATCATTTTGCACGGAAAGAATCCCGGCGAGAATCGCCGCCATCGTTGCAATCGACCTCATTATGCAGAATGAATATTGCGACAGGATTATTCAGCGAGGCTGAAAATTTTGAGATTAATTTCGAAATATATTTATGGTAACAATATTACAATATTTAATTTAGATTATATCATAATCTTCTGGTATAGGCAAAAGGAAAAAAATAATAAATATCTTTTTTGACGTTCTTTCCTTTTTTAATTTTTTAAGAATTAAATTAAATTTTTAAAGATAATAGATTTAATTAAAAAATTTTTAATCTCTTTAATTCTTAAGAATTTAAATTCAGAATTTAAAACTTGAAATTCTAGCAATTTTTGGGATTCTTGAAATTTTATTTTGTATGCCATTTTTTCCTTCTATTTTCTTCGATTTTAAAAAATTAATATATGCAGAATGAATATTGCGACAGGATTATTCAGCGAGGCTGAAAATTTTGAGATTAATTTCGAAATATATTTATGGTAACAATATTACAATATTTAATTTAGATTATATCATAATCTTCTGGTATAGGCAAAAGGAAAAAAATAAATTTTTTTTTTTTTGGTTGTGGTGGTTTTTTTTTTTTTTTTTTTTTTTTAAATATCTTTTTTTGACGTTCTTTCCTTTTTTAATTTTTTAAGAATTAAATTAAATTTTTAAAGATAATAAATTTAAATAAAAAATTTTTAATCTCTTTAATTCTTAAGAATTTAAATATTCGCAATTCAGAACTTAAAACTTGAAATTCTATCAATTTTTTGGGATTCTTGAAAGTTTATTTTGTATGCCATTTTTTTCCTTCTATTTTCTTCAATTTTAAAAAATTAATATATATGCAGAATGAATATTGCGACATTATAGGATTATTTAGCGAGATTGAAAGTTGAGATTAATTTCGAAATATATTTATAGCGACAACAATATTACAATATTGATATTTATCGCTTTACGAAGTATTTAGGCCATATTATAATCTTGCTATAGACAAAAGGAAAACATAATAAAGTTTGAGTTTTTGGAGTTGCGATGCTTCGAATTTCGATTTGCATTTTATTCAAATATCTTTTTTTAACGTTTCTTTCCTTTTTTAATTTTTTAAGAATTAAATTAAAATTTTAAAGAATTTAATTTTTAAAGATAATAGATTTAATTAAAAAAATTTTCATCTCTTTAATTCTTAAGAATTTAAATATTCGCAATTCAGAACTTAAAACTTGAAATTCTATCAATTTTTTGAATAGAGATTCTTGAAATTTTAATTTATGCCGTTTTTTCCATTTTTTCGATTTTTAAAAATTAATATATATTTATTGTTTTGTTACTAAATATTCTTTATTTCATTATTCACGTTTACTTTTATTTGCTAATTTCATTATCTTATTTTCTAGATGTTTTTATTCCACCAAAAAATGTTTTATACTTTTGCACGCTCATATCTAAAAATATAACGCAATAGTATTTACTTGTTATTCTATTTTTATTGCTGCAAATCCACTCAGGATAATGATGGTCAGCAATAATGATGGCGCCAGTGAAAATAACCGGCTAAGATCTGATTCGATAACGCGCAGTAGTTCGTCGCATTTTATGTCAGACATCCGTGTTATTCGAAAAAAGAATATAATCGAATTTCAAATGATTGTGAAATCACTAAAATACAAATAAAAATCATCGAAAAAATTTACAAATAAATTTATAAAAATTTACAAAAATGATCGAAAATATCTATAAAAAAATCTACAAAATTCTATAAAAATTTATCTACAAAAAAATTCGAAAATATCAAAATCTAAAAATACTTCTATAAAAAAATCGAAAATATCTAAATCAATAAAAATATTTCTATAAAAAAAAATAAAAATATATCTATAATACATAAAAATATCTATAAAAATTATCTATGAAATATTTCTATAAAAAAAAAAAATGAAAATATATCTACAAAAATATCTATAAAAATGATCGAAAAATCTGTAATTATACATTCGATTTTTGTTATTTGGTACAAGACAAGGAAATAACATTTTTAATTGTTACTCCTTCCTTGTTTTTTGTTATAGCAGTGGCAGCTCAAGGAACAGCAATCGCTCCGAAAGCAGCGGCTATTGCGGCAGGCATCTGTCTACCTTCGGGTCCAGGTAACTTCTAATCAATTGATCGATTTATCAGAGTTGCATGAGACGAATACATAAAAAAAAAAAGTGGGAAAAATTATTAGAATCTGGGAAAATAAAAATGTATGCGATATCAATTTAATACACATACTTAAAATACATTTTTTAATATATTTTATACATTTAATACAATTTTTTATATATTTTTTTCATATAAATTTTTTATATAAAATTTTTTATATAAATTTTATATAAAATATCCATAAAAATGAAGGAGCAAAACGCACAAACGTGAGATGGAATAGTTTAGCGGCGTTGAATGAAGCTATTTAGAGCGCTGTACGAATGTCGAAACAATCATTTTCAGAGATGGAAATTGCCATTGTGAGATTTTTTCCGAATGAGGAAGAATTCGCGAAGAAGTAAGCAAAGAATCGTCCTTGGTATTTTTAAAAATAAAAAAGGCATAGTCTCTCTAGCCTTTTTTAAATCGATGACCATTTCAAAAAAGCCTCGCAGTCTCCAGGGATTTATAATTATTAACATTATTATAATTATAATTCACGATTTATAATTATTCTTTAATTTGCTTTTATATCACTCGGTGAATTGTAGTTTTATGAAGCATATTTTATTTTATTAATTCGAAATGTTATCGATTTTTATCATCTAAAAAATCTAGACACACGTATAATAATAACTCGAAGTCGACATAATAATCAAATTTTAATCATCATTTAAATAGATATATTATTGCTTTCCCTTCGGGAATCTCGTCCGTTGAAGCTATATTCGTTTCTGAGCTTTGTTAAAGATTTATTTGTAAACAAGGGGAGAGATATTAGACTCGAAGTAGCTGTCAAACAATGCGATCGTTTAGGACAGCTCCGCTTTTCACCTTCGGATATTCTTACTCAGGGGTTAATTAATTTAATTAGTGTTCCATTCTTTGCTCGGGTGTGCGAGAGTGCTTTGTGAATCTCGGATGATTATGCGCCTCGATACAGTGACTCGCATTATTCGTATTATATAATGTGTTTGTAAAATAATACTATCAATTGAGAGATTTAAAAAATATGTTTTGCAAATTATATCTGAATATAATTATATTTTGTTAAGTATCCGAATATTTTTACGATGTAAGAGTTTAAAAGGATTTAAAAAATATATTTTGTAAATTACATTATACAGGGTGTTTCTTAATAAGTGCGAAAAATTTTAGGAGATGATTCTTTGTTGAAAATTAAGAGGGGTTTTTCGTATAAACATCTACTCCTACATCTCTTCCTGTGGAGTTACACTCCTCCAAAAATAGGGATAAAAATTAGGTTTTTATTTTTTTCTCAAATTTGGAACAAGTTAAAGAAATGAAATTATGTGAATATTTTCTAGTAAAAAGGTTATTTATTAATATTTTCTTCAGCCTCCCGTATCGTTATAAAGGGATGAAACCCTTCAATTTTTTATTAAAGCTTTTTAATGAGCCGGAATATGATTATATAAAAATATGCATTAAAAAGTTTGATTTCTTTAGAAACATTTTTATTTCTTTTATTTTTTTTATAAAATCAGTAATTTTCAAGAAAAAAATAAAGTACGATGCTAAATAGCTTTCGAAGAAGCTTACGAGAAATTAAAATAAAAACAAAAATAAAATTAGAGTAAATGTTGGGAAAATTGGTACAAAAGTAAAATTAAAATAAAAACTTAAAAACCTAAAAAATAAAAACCTAATTTTTACTTTTACTATTTTTGGAGGAGTATAACAAGGAGGGATGTAGGAATATATGTTTATATGAAAAATCCTTCTTAATTTTCGACAAAGAATCATCTCCTAAAATTTTTCTTTTGTTAAGAAACATTCTACATAAATATAATTAAATATATTTAATAATTTAATTATTAAATATTAAATAATAATAATTATTATTTAATAATAATTTATTTAATAATAATTATTATTTAATAATAATTATTAAATAATTTAATATAATTAAATATAAGTAAATATAATTAAATTTTTTTGAGTATCCGGATATTTTTACGATGCAAAAATTATTTTGTTTACCGCTTACTCGATGAAAAATTACATTAATTAAGTCTAAAATTGATATTTTTAACAACTATATTTTTTAAACAATTTTAATTCATTAAAAAACAATAATTTCCTTAATTCGACATAAAAAACAGAGTAATTATTTTCCAAACAGTGTCTGAATAATAACGCGAATCATTGTATATCGAGATCGATCCGCGGACGCAATAATTTCTCAGAGAATGAAGTCCTTGGCGCCGGTCATTTCGTAACGTGTCGTGTGCGACGTTACGTATTTTATAAAGGAAATTCTAATTAAAAGTGTCTTTTATTTCGTTATCGTGTTACAAAGAGATATGATACTTTTCCCAGCACAATATGTGCCTTGTTAAAAATATATATTTTATTTTAAAAAATATTATACATTTTTTTCTTTATTATTTAAGAGCGAATTGTTATGAGACTGTTTACAGGAACGTTACGACTCTGATTAAGATCGAGCCTGTTTGAAGATATAATCTTGAAGTGTGAAACACGTTTCTTTGATTAAAATTCGCCGTCATCGCGTAATCCGCCACGACATTGCTAATAGAAATAAAATAATAAAATGCAATTTAAAGTCGGTTGCACGAATAATTCCGCGACGACATCGGCAACGGAAGCGTAAACACCGATGCACGTGTCGCGCCACGTGCAGCTGTTGACTATATTCATCACACACTCCTACTTTTCATTGCATAATACGTGCGGAGGGACCAGTCATGGTAATAATAAGCGAATATTGATCCGAATATTGTGTTGAAATTCAGGTCGAATTAAACGCAATATATGGGATTCATGTAATTAAAAATTCTCCAATTATTTTATCGAAATCCTGAATCTTCATCCTAGAAACAATTTAAAAATAATATATGCATTAAATTACGTATATTATATATGATTTTACACACTTTATCTAAAATCAAATTAAAATAGAATATTAAAGATTGTACTTTTGGTGTGTTTAATTCATTTTTTTAAATTTGTTTAATTTTAATTTATTTTTTTTTCTTTAATTTTCTTAAGAAAATTAAAGAAAAAAAATAAATTAATTATTATTCTAATTTATAATAATTATTCTAATTTATTTTTCTTTAATTATAATCTTTTAATTATAATTTCTAAAATTATTCTAATTTATTTTTCTTTAATTATAATAATTATTCTAATTTATTTTTCTTTAATTATAATAATTATTCTAATTTATTTTTCTTTAATTTTCTTAAGAAAATTAAAGAAAAATAAATTAAAATAATTATTGCGTTTAATCTATTTTAATTTATTTTATCTTCAATTTTCTTAAGAAAACTAAGAAAAATAAATTAAAATAATTATTGCGTTTAATCTATTTTAATTTATTTTATCTTCAATTTTCTTAAGAAAACTAAAGAAAAATAAATTAAAATAATTATTGCGTTTAATCTATTTTAATTTATTTTTTCTTCAATTTTCTTAAGAAAACTAAAGAAAAATAAATTAAAATAATTATTGCGTTTAATCTATTTTAATTTATTTTTTCTTCAATTTTCTTAAGAAAACTAAAGAAAAATAAATTAAAATAATTATTGCGTTTAATCTATTTTAATTTATTTTGTCTTCAATTTTCTTAGAAAACTAAAGAAAAATAAATTAAAATAATTATTGCGTTTATTTTTTTCTTCAATTTTCTTAAGAAAATTAAAGAAAAATAAATTAAAATAAATTAAATGCAATAATTATTAATATAAATGCGAATTAATCGCGAGATACAAAAATTTTCTAAATATTCCACATAATCTTGAAATTAATATTGCTTTGACGATGCAAAATATTGCATGATGCGCCTATGATTGCCATGAACTTATTTAATTGGTAATATTAGTTGATCGCAGCATCGATGTAACGCGATGACGTGTTAGGATAGCAATTCTCAGACACACTTCCTTTTTTTCGATATTTTTTCTTCTTTATAAATTTTATTTTAATTAATATTATTATTATTATTAATAATATTATTATTAATAATATTATTATTATTAATATTATTATATTATTAATATTATTATTAATATTATTATTAATTCGTTGCTTAAAAATGTATAAAAATACCGGGATTTTTTTAAACAAATTCAAATTAATGAATAGATTAATCATTAATAATTAATAAATAATTAATAATTATTACAAATTAATAATTAATAAATAATAAAAAAAGAATGAATGGAAAGTTGTAGCTTGATTTATCAGATTATAATAAATCTGAATTTTACAGAAGCGAGTAAAAAGCATGAAAATGTGTAAATAAAGAAATCAATCGTGCGAATAATCAATTTCCACAATGATGATTGTAATTCGAATATCGAGATTAATAACTGAGAAATGTCGTGATCATGCGTAATTATTATTACATATTGTGATTGTATCATTCACAGTGACATTTTCAAATAGCTCTGATTCGATCGATACACAATTGCGATAAATATATCGTCGCTAATCGGTCTATTTAAATTTAATTAAATATAAATTTGATACAATAAAAATAACGTTATTTTAAAATTTATAAAATTGTACTTGTATTTATAAAATTTATAAAATTGTGTTATTTGTATTGTATTATTTTATTGTATTTTACAAAATATTAAAATACTTTTATTGGATTGGAATAATCCTTGAAATGAAAGGAAAATGGACAATTGGCAATTAAATTTTTCATCATTAATTTAATTAAACAATGCATACAGATTTATTAGATTACTTCGGTTAAATAACACAAGCGACGTAAGGAATTGAAATAATTCCATTTTCCTGATACACATCTTCATTGTGATTACATTAATCATTTTAAAAAAACTGCGATTCGATAATCATCGGTTGCATCTGCTCGATAGGAAGGACTGCATCTGATTGTGCAAGAAAATTGTGATTTTGCGAGATGGCTATTATCTTCTTATTGTCGCACGTGATAAAAGTGTGACAGGCGGAAAACTGTAGGAGAAAAAATAAATGAGCCGAGTGACATTTCGTTACGTGATTTATTATTATGTGTAAATTTTATGCAAGGAAAATTTCAAGAACGCTCGTTTCTCGAAACCTCTTGATAAAGTTCATGTTAATGTTACATTATAATATTAATTATTATGTTAATTTTACATTATAGACAATTGACAGTTCTTGACAGTTATTGACAGTTATTGACAGTTATTTTATATACAGGGTGTTTCTTAATAAGTGCGAGGAATTTTAGGAGATGATTCTTTGTCGAAAATTAAGGAGGGTTTTTCATATACTCCTACATCCCTCCCTGGAGTTATATTCCTCCAGAAATGAGGGTAAAGATTAGGTTTTTATTTTGTTCTCAAATTTGGAACAAGTTAAAGAAATGAAATTAGGTGAATATTTTTTACTAATAAAAAGGTTATTTATTAATATTTTTTACAAGCACATTTTTTACAAGTATTATTATAAGAGGATGAAACTAGCAACAATTTTTTATTAGAACTTTTTAACAGGCCGGAATATAATTATTTAAAAATATGCATTAAAAAGTTTGATTTATTTAGAATTTTTTTTATTTCTTTTATTTTTTTCGTAAAATTAGTAGTTTTCAAGAAAAAAAATAAAGCACGATGCTAAGCATAGGTTTCGAATTACGAGAAATTAAATTTTAAAATAAAAATAAAATTAAAGTAGATGTTGGAAAAATTGGAACAGAAACAAAAATATAATAAAAATCTAAAAACCTAAAAAATAACCTAATTTTTACTTTTACCATTTTTGGAGAAGTATAACAGGATATAGGAAATATATTTACATAAAAAGCTCCGCTTAATTTTCGACAAAGAATCATTTCCTAAAATTTTTCGCACTTATTAAGAAACACTCTGTATATTTGATCATTATTAATATTGACATTAAAAACTATTGCCTCGTTGAATTTTTAAAGTCACTGGAAACACAAAGACACTTTTTGTCTACAATTTTTACAATAATACTTGACGCAAAACAAAAATATCATGATTAAAAGATCAATGAAAAGAAAAAAAATAGTGATAAAAAATTATAATTGACTTTCGAATTATTTTTAGACAGATAGATTTTTTTAGAATCTACTAATTCACTCTGTGCATGATTGTCCACACTTAATAATGCAATATTCTGCTATTTATTTCGCGACGAAAATGAATAGAACTTGCGATTTCTGGTGAAAGCGCTCATAGAAGATAATAAATAGTTGAGTGAAGGAGAACTTTCTCTGGCTTGTGTAACATAATGGTCACGTTTTGTTATATCAGATTTGTTATATCAGAGATTCATAAGAGAGGGCTTTTCCGGGAGAAAGCTATCATTTATACATCGGTAGATGATTCAACATTACATTTATAAGGCACGTTTATATATTAGTAGCAATTGCAACGTGACATGCTGTATTCGCAAAAAAGAAAATATGATTCCACTTATTTTATTAAATAAATTACTAGATTAATCAATTATTTTATTAAATAAATTATTAAATAAATACATTTATTAAATAAACTTATTAAATAAATTGAATAAAATAAATAAAAAATAAATAAATAAAATAAATTTAGCAAATAAAATAAAATAAATAATAATAAATAAATAAAATAAGTAAATAATAATAAATAATAAAATAAATAAAATAAATAAATAAATAAATAAATAAGTAAAATAAAATAAATTTATCGAATAAAATATTAATTTGACATCTCTATTAAAGTTTTTTTTATGGAGAAATCAATTCGATTTACATGATTGATCCATTACATTTTTATATGATCATTCATGATCATTATCGATGAATCATCTCGCGAATGTTGCGTTTGCGAAACGAGGATGAAAAAAAGCTGCGAGTAAAGTCAACGTCATTTTATAAGGAAATTAATTCTGAAATTAATATCTAAATGCATATCATACATATTATTTACACGCTCGTTTAATGGAATATTTTTAGATGATTATACTCATTCGCGCGTTTTCGCTTATCAGCATAATTCCCACGTTGATATTCGCTCGTCACATGGCACGACACGCGGATGATCTGATTTGCTTACTCGACTGCAATCAACTAGTAATCAACTTGTAATCAAGTAGTTTTAAATGGCAATAAGATTTTTATTATTAAAAGATTCGAATATATTAAATATTTACGTATATTTTATTAATATTAATATTAATTTAAATATATTAATATTAATTAAATTATTATTTTAATTATATTAATTTAATTATATTAATATTAATTAAATCATTATTTTAATTATATTAATATTAATATTAATTAATTGTATTAATATTAATTAAATCATTAACTTAGATTTTAGATTAGATCTCAGTAGATCATTAAATTAGTATTAAATAGGTATCGCATCATTTATTCTCTCGATTGTCAAAGTATATGAATAATTAAATAGCAAAAAATTTACTGTTAATTTTTATCAAATTTATTAATCAATTTTTATCAATTTACTGTTAATTTTTGTCGAATTTATTAATTAATTTTTATTAATTTACTGTTAATTTTTATCGAATTTACTAATCAATTTTTATCAATTTACTGTTAATTTTTATCAAATTTATTAATTAATTTTTATCCAATTTTTTAATAATTATGTTGAATGTAAAAAAATCATTGAAATAATAATCCAATCCAATAAATCGTCTTTATGATACTTGATATAAATTTGGCAGGAGATTATCGTGTCTCATATGATTTGACATGTATTGTACAGCAATGAGGCGCTACCGCAGCCGATCAGCAAGAGAAAAGACAAGGAGTACAAGAAGAAGAAGTCAAAGTCGGCATCGGCGCTTAATGTCGCTGAGGCGGAAGTCGGCGCCTTGATGACGTCGAACGCGTTGCCGGAAGTCGCATCCTACAACGCCATCGTTCCCACGAATACCGTGCTTGACGAGAAACCAGGTAGGTCCTTTCGCGAGTCACAAAAGGAAAACGAGTGCACGAAATTTTTTTCACCTTACGAATCGATTTTTAAAAATAAATTAATTAATAATAAATTAAATTAATTAATTTTCAATATTAATAAAATAGACTTAATTAATTAAATTATTACATGTTGAGGAAAATTATAATTTAATTAATGAATTAATTAAATTATATTTTTTTTCAACATGTAATAATTTTAATGAATTAATTAAATTATAATTTTTTTCAACATTTAATAATTTTATTAATGACTTAATTAAATTATAATTTTTTTCGACATGTAATAATTTTATTATTGACTGAAAATAAATGTTGGGCTTTCAAAATTTATTTCCTCGCGTATTTTGTCCGATCGTACACGTGCAGTTTTCACTCGCAGTGGAATGGATTTAAATTTGGCATACTTGCCTTTATGATGCAAGATTGCTTTCACTAGTGTTTGCAAAATTTACTTATTATCTATTGAATCAGACCTCGGAGATCGTTGTATGTTCGTCCTGTAAGATTCTCATTATTTTTCTGTTTATTTTTCGATAAGTTTCGTGCACTCTTCCTAATCTCTTAAGTTTCCCTCATCTAGGACTTTCGTTCGATGATCCTTTCACGATAATCCCTTAATTCGACGATTATTTTGGGACGATTTAATTTCGTCGAATTTTTCTATCGAAGATAACGAGATTATCATTAAAAGTTCGAGATAGAAACAGGAACAAAATATATGAGCGCGTTTAAGGCATGTGTTAAAGCACATAATAAATATATAATCAAAGTAAAATCCTTTTAAATTGGAATACATGTAAATATAGAAATAAAATCTTTTTATAAATTGGAATATATATAAATATATAAAAATAAAATCTCTCTTTCTAAATTGGAACAACAAAGAGAGATTAAAAGCTCAAATGCATGAGTCTCGACAGATTATTTTCACGATTAGTACGAATTTAAAGCTCTTCCGGAACGTGCGTTCCGTTATGTACTCGTTTTCGTAATCAAAATTGATTCATACTGGTGACCTGAAGGAGAACACGTTTCGTTGCAGATTTTTTAAAAATAACTCTTTTGACATACGAGAAAAAAAGGAAAGATATTTCGCCGTCAATAGAAGCAAAAATGTGAACAAGATTCTTTTATGAAATAAAGTATAAAATTTTCCATTCAACGTGATGCTTTTATCCAACGAAGTTTATCGATTTTTCACAGCAATTTTAAGATTGAATCATTTATTCCTCCGTTTAATATTTTTCTCGATTTTTTTTTCGATATTGCGTATTTTTTAAATAAATATTTATGATTGTAAAATAGTGCGAAGATTTTTAATTAAATAAAAACTTAATATATAAATATTAAGAAATGTGAAAAAGAGAAATAAATGGATAGATAGTGCGAAGATTTTTAATTAAATAAAAATTTAATATATAAATATTATGAAATGTGAAAAAAATAAATGGATAGATAGTGCAAAGATTTTTAATAATAAAATTTAATATATAAATATTATGAAATGTGAAAAAAAGAAATAAATGGATAGATAGTGCAAAGATTTTTAATTAAATAAAAACTTAATATATAAATATTATGAAATGTGAAAAAAAGAAATAAATGGATAGATATTGCAAAGATTTTTAATTAAATAAAAATTCAATATATAAATATTATGAAATGTGAAAAAAAAAGAAATAAATGGATAGATGATGTGAAGATTTTTAATTAAATAAAAATTCAATATATAAAAATCGTGAAAAAAGAGAAATAAACGGAAGTCAAAAAACATGGCAGAAAGATATTTAGTAAAAAATCGAGAAAAAAATCGTTTTTGTCGGTTTGGAAAACTTCATATTGCAAAGTCTTGTTTTTTTTTCTCGGGAACGGTGATTTAGATTTTAATACATGCGAGTTATATAAACTATCGAGAACTGCTGATGTGGATCAATAAGTTAAGCGACGAAGCCAAATGAATTTAATCACGCGTTTAAAACGTGGAACTTACGGTTTATGGCGCAGATTCAGCTTTTTCCAAAAGCGTTATACAATGCGTCGACGTGATGACGTAATGAAAATTTTCGAGCTAAAAATTCCTCATTTTTTTTCTCTCGCGATAATTGAAGAGAGTTTCGTTAGTAAATTTATTTCTAACTCTTTATTTATTTATTTCTCTTTTTTCACATTTCATAATATCTATATTAAATTTTTATTTAATTAAAAATCTTTGCACTATCTATCCATTTATTTCTTTATTTCACATTTCATAATATTTATATATTACATTTTTATTTAATTAAAAATCTTTGCACTCTCATTATTCCTTTTTTTACTTCTTTGAATCTTCTTTCCTTTTTTTTCACATTTCATAATATTTATATATTAAATTTTTATTTAATTAAAAATCTTTGGACTATCTATCCATTTATTCTTTTTTCACATTTCAATTTTTCCCTTCTTTTTTTTATATTAATTTCTTTAATTAAAAATCTTTGCACTATCTATCCATTTATTTCTTTTTTTCACATTTTATAATATTTATATATTAAATTTTTATTTAATTAAAAATCTTTGCACCATCTATCCATTTATTTATTTTTTTTACATTTTATAATATATATATTATATATTAAATTTTTTTTTAATTAAAAATCTTTGCACTATCTATCCATTTATTTCTTTTTTCACATTTCATAATATTTATATATTAAATTTTTATTTAATTAAAAATCTTTGCACCATCTATTCATTTATTTATTTTTTTTTACATTTTATAATATTTATATATTAAATTTTTTTTTAATTAAAAATCTTTGCACTATCTATCCATTTATTTCTTTTTTTCACATTTCATAATATTTATATATTAAATTTTTATTTAATTAAAAATCTTTGCACTATCTATCCATTTATTTCTTTTTTTCACATTTCATAATATTTATATATTAAATTTTTATTTAATTAAAAATCTTTGCACCATCTATCCATTTATTTATTTTTTTACATTTTATAATATTTATAAATTAAATTTTTTTTAATTAAAAATCTTTGCACTATCTACTCATTTATTCCTTTTTTTTTACATTTCATAATATTTATATATTGAATTTTTATTTAATTAAAAATCTTTGCACTATCTATCCATTTATTTCTTTTTTTCACATTTCATAATATTTATATATTAAATTTTTATTTAATTAAAAATCTTTGCACTATCTATCCATTTATTTCTTTTTTTCACATTTTATAATATTTATATATTAAATTTTTATTTAATTAAAAATCTTTGCACCATCTATCCATTTATTTATTTTTTTTACATTTTATAATATTTATATATTAAATTTTTTAATTAAAATCTTTGCACTATCTATCCATTTTTCTTTTTCACTTTTATAATATTTATATATTAAATTAATTAAATTCTCTATCTTTATTTTTTTTACTTTTATTTATATTATATATTATTTAATTAAAAATCTTTCACTACTACCATTTTTTTTTTTTATTTATTAAAAATCTTTGCACCATCTATTCATTTATTTTTTTTACATTTTATAATATTTATATATTAAATTTTTTTTTAATTAAAAATCTTTGCACTATCTATCCATTTATTTCTTTTGTTCACATTTTATAATATTTACTAATCGGAGTTTACTAAAGAGCGTCGCTCGTATTTTTAGCGGAGAGTTAATGCCAACCCCCCGGGGATGTGTTAATTGGAGGTGTAACGTGCGCGTTACGAAATCATCCGTGTTCCTCGCCAGCACGTTATTCCTTATGTTTGCGTAAGCGTTTACGTCGCCGTTTATTTAATCCTTTCAATACGCGAATCAAATATAGAGCACCTAAAAATCACCTTTCAACGACAAATTTAACGTCGCTTGCAAGAATTGATCTAAACAATAAAATATTACATATATTTTGCACATTACCTGGATATACAGGATTGAGCAGGATATCAATTTCAAGGACAAAATTACAATTTAAGGAAAATTTGATAATTTCTTATGCTACTTTTTTGTGTAAAAATCTGTTGTAGCTATTGTTGTTTCTTGGTGATGTGTATTTTGAGAGGGAAAAAATTTAGAAAGGATCAATATCCTTCTTGTAAAATAGATTAGCAGCACTTTCACTTAAATGCCATCGTATATTATACACTCACGTATCTCATGTGCTCGCAAAGAAATGCCTTTCACCGGGAAGCGATGAAGACACCTGAAGATTGAATTTGAACGTGTCCTTCCGTTTTGACAACGCGATTTTTCGCAGATCAATATTATCGAGTTTATTCAGAAATTTAATTTAAATTAAATTTTAAAGTATTAATTTGAATTAAATTTTAAAGTATTTACAAAAAAGGATACACAAATATATATTTATAATTGAAGTGTATAAATATTATAATTGTATAATATTTATACAATTCAATATTTGTATAAATATTTAATATTTGTATAAATATTATAATAAATATTGTATAATATTTATACAATTCGATTATAAATGTAATCAAATAATATTTTCTTTTTCCTGTTTTTTTTCATTGTTTTATTGCTACAAATTTTTATAACATTAGAAGTTTTACAAAAAATTCAGTCCTCTTATTAGATCAAAACAAAAAGATACATAAAAATAAAAATTCTGAAATACTTCTTTTTTATAACATTAATAATTTTACAAAAAATTCAATCTTCTTATCAGATCAAAACAAAGAGATACATAAAAATAAAAATTCCGAAGTACTTCTTATACCAATTTTGGAATTTTTCTCTTCTTTCCATCATTCCCTCAGTTTTTCAGACAAATTTCAGATAGCAAAAGTAATCGTTTTAATGTCATTTTGACGCAATTTACCGTCAATATGGTGTCAAAATGATTACTTTTGGACCTGGGATGATTCGGAAGACATAACGAAATTTTTTCTTGGCGTAATAGAAGAGGTAGCCATCGTGGAATTGATGGATGCAACGGATCCTGGCGAACACAACGGCGATGCCGTCGCAGATCCGGAAGCAGCAGGACTAGCTTCGCGGACGATCCCTTTGGACGATTCTACGTCTCAGGCCAACGTTAGTATAACATCAATAATCGTAATAGGGGGAGAAAAATTAAAAATAAACGTGTGAAAAATAAAAGTTTATGGGATAAAAAGCCAAAGATTTAATATTAAGTTATTATTCGCGTTGATATTAACGTCACTGTTGATTATTTTTTCGCCTAATCTATCGAATGTACCCTTCAGGAGGGATTTTGTGCGGTGATTTCAATGCACGACGGCCTCGTGTTGTACACAACCCCGTCGATATGCACTGCCCTCGGCTATCTTAAGGACGCCTGGATTGGCCGATCCTTCATCGATTACGTGCACCCGAAGGATAAAGTCACCCTGGCCGATCAGATCACCAGCGGCATTTCCTCGCCACAGGAAGAGCGATCTAAAGGTATATAAAAATTATATTCGACGTCTTCATAAAAAGCAATTTCTTGCTCGAGAGATTATATAGGGTGTTTCTTAAAAAATGCTAAAAATTTTAGATGATTTAGATGATTCTTTGTTGAAAATTAAGAGGGATTTTTCATATAAATATATACTCTTCCAAAAATGAGAGTTACACATCCTTCCAAAAATGGGGGGGAGGGCAAAAATTAGGTTTTTATTTTTTAGATTTTTATTATAATTTTGTTTTGTTCCAATTTTTCCAACATTTACTCTAATTTTATTTTTAGTTTAAAATTTAATCTCGTAATTCGAAACCTATACTATTTAGCATCATGTTGTGCATGATAACGTATTTTATTTTTTTTTTCTTGAAAACTACTAATTTTATGAAAAAAATAAAAGAAATAAAAAAGTTTCTAAATAAATCAAACTTTTCAATGCATATTTTTAGATGATCTTATTCCATTAAAAAGTTCTAATAAAAAATTGAATAGGGATTGCTAGTTTCATCTTTTTATAACAATACGGGAGGCTGAAAAAATATTAATAAATTACTTTTATTAATAAATATTAATAATTATTAATAAAATGAGGGTAAAAATTAGATTTTTATTTTTTTCTCAAATTTGGAACAAGTTAAAGAAATGAAATTAGGTGGATATTTTCTACCAGTAAAGAGGTTATTTATTAATTAATTATTTATTGATTAATTATTTATTTATTACTATTAAAATATTAATAAATAATATTAATAATGTATTAATATTAAAATATTAATAAAAGATTATTTATTAATATTAAAATATTAAATAACCTTTTTACTAATAGAAAATATCCACCTAATTTTATTTCTTTAACTTGTTCCAAATTTGAGAAAAAAATAAAAGTCTAATTTTTATCCCCATTTTTGGAAGAGTGTAATTCCACAGGGAGGATATATGAATATATGAAAAACTCCCCTTAATTTTCGACAAAGAATCATCTCCTAAAATTCTTCGCACTTATTGAGAAACACCCTGTATATTTCTTTTGGCAACAGATATTTTTTAAATTTTCTATGATTTTACGAATCGATTTCTTGATCGGAAATGTTACTATTAATATTTACTATTAATATTTATACTATTATAATATTTAATTATTTTAATAATATTATAAATAATATTTTTTATTATAATATCATTTATAATATTTATACTATTAATATTTTTCTTTGACATTTCAATGTTGGGATCTATTGCGTTTTCCAGGCATCAACGGTAGACGGGCGAGCCTGTTCTGCGGCCTTCGAAGATTCACCAAGAACAACGTGTCTAATGGACATCGCGCGGACATTAGATCGAACCTGTACCTGACGTTTCACCTGACCCTATCGTTCCGTGACTTCCGAGACCGGACGGTTGAACAAAAGCCCAGCAACCGAGCTATGTTCCTCGTAGTTACTGCCCAACCCGTCCATTCCGCATATAAAGGTAGCATAGTCCAAGGTCTTCGATGAGGTCCGACCGACGAGAGGACTCGATGATTACAAATAATCGGTTTCGATTATTGCAAAACTAACTTTGATGAACAGATGATTTCGAGTCTCAGAATTTCTTGCAACTAACTTTCTCCCCATTTAATTTTTCTCCACTAAAAATTAACTCTCTTCCCCTGCGAATGTATTAATATCGCATGAGCTATATTTTAACGAAATAATAATAATAATAACAGAATAATCAAGGTAATGTTTTGATCGAATTGATTCGCACAGGATTAAAGTATTCAGTATTTATATATCTGAAATATATAAATGTAAAAAAGATACAGGATCTTTTGCGCTGTAATTCTAGTCTCTATAATTACTCTCGATTATTTATTGCTTTCCGAGATACATCTTCTGTCGTGTGTGAGGATCGAGACACTTAACGTTCACTGCTCGATCGAATCTTGTCGTTTGGTCTGACCTCTTCGACGATACTCACAGTGAGTCGGTGGTTTCCATGGAAAGCCTAAACCGAAGGTAACTTATTTCCAATTTTTCCAAAGTCGGTGACACGTGACGATATGTTGATTGGCGTTTTTGTCGTTGTTTTTGTCGTTCCATTTTGTCGTTCCGATTCATTTTTCCGTTCAGTTTGGAGACCACTGTTACGAGACTACTTTTACATGTGTTTTCACAAATCGCGATCGCTCATCATCGTTTCACAAGCAAGGTATTCGCAAGCTTCGCTTTTCTTCAACGCACAACAGATTCGCTTATTCTCGATCACAAAAGCGCACGCAAGCTTCGCCATCGGATGTTTCATCTTGAATTCGAGCAATTTTGAATTTCCATTCGCATCGGTGGGCTTTGTGTCGTTTGAGTTTTTTATCTCGTATACAAGATGACCCCGAACGTTCCAACCAGACTTTGAGATCTTAGGAAATTTAATTCTGAACAAAAAATTTCCTATAAACATGGATCGAAAAATGCTTAAGAAGTTACCGCTCAAAAACCTCTGATGAAGGAAGAGCAAAAGGTGAAAAGAAAATGAAACTAAATAAATTTCTTGAAAAAAAAACAATAAAAATAAAAAATAAAAATCCTTTTCTTTTATGAAAATAAAATAATTTTTTTTTAACTAACTTTTATTTTATTTTCATAAAAGAAAAAGATTTTTATTTCTTATTTTTATCGTTTTTTTCAAGAAATTTATTTAATTTAATTTTCTTTTTATTTCATTTTCTTTTCACCTTTTGCTCTTCCTTCATCAGAGGTTTATGAGCGATAACTTCTTAAAGAAGCATTTTTCGACCCATGTTTATAGGAAATTTTTTGTTGAGAATTAAATTTCCTATAAGATCTCAAAGTCTGGCTGGAATGTTCGGGACCCTGTATATTTTTCGAAATTTTCTTTTCTGATCAATCGATTGTGCACGCGATGTATTTCTCATCAAATTATTTTTATGCATTGCAATCATTACATCTTACATCTTCAAAATTGTTGTTACATGTTACAGTCTTTCGAAAATGGCATATTCTCATAATATCCCATTCCAGCAAACACCGAGTAACATTTATACAATTGTTAATTGCAATTTCCCACTCAGCAATATAACTGTCACATATTATATAACAGTTATATAATAGTTACATAACAGTTATATTGAGCGGGAAATTATAACTAACAGTTACATAACTGTTATTTGATGTTTGCTGGGATAAAGCACAGAACATTGCAGCAATATTGCAGCAATATTATAATGTTGTTGCAGCAACATTGGAATATTGCTGCAATATTGCTGCAATGTTCTGCTGGGATGAGAAAATTCTAGAAAAAGGAGATAAAGTTCCAAAGTTTAGCCGCAACTAGTGGAAATTCGTGCAAAGTTGTATGATTTGCTAAGGATAATTTTAACTAAGGTTGAAAAGGACGGGCCTCCTGTGTAACTTATGCAATTAACAGCGTGCGAATTTCCACTCTGCAGCTTGTCGACGCCTAATCATCGTAACAACTAAGAATCTCACTCGTAGTAGTAACCCACGAGAGAGAATGACCCCGACCTTGTCATTATCCGCAGCGCCAGAAGAAACAATAATATCTTCGATATTCACGACCCGCCACACTGCGACGTGCCATTTATCCCATGTCGATCCCGACGTAGTCCAATACTTCGGCTACCTACCACAGGATATGGTTGGCCGTTCGCTGTTTGACTTCTACCATCCCGAGGATCTGCCCTTCATCAAAGACATCTATGAGACTGTGAGCATGAGCCCTCCCTCTCCCCTGAAAGAGAAAGAAATCTAGGTTTCAGTCGTGTGTGCACGCATGAAAAAAAAAGTGACAATGATGAAAGAAGAGAGAAAGAGAGAGAGAGAGAGAGAATGAATGCGATTGTTGACGAGGAGAGATAGGAAGAGAGCGAAAGAGCGTTCTCGGTTTGCGCCAAATCATTCACGTTGATTCCTTTACCTGTCGTTGAACAGGTGATCAGGCTCGAAGGCTCCTCCTTCAGGTCGAAGCCGTACAGATTCGCCGTGCAAAACGGAGGCTGCGTCGTCCTCGAGACCGAGTGGTCGTCCTTTATCAATCCATGGACGAAAAAACTAGAGTTTGTCGTAGGTCAGCACCGGGTGCTCAAAGGGCCGGTGAATCCAGACATTTTTCGCGTGCCGCGCGACACCGATTCCGGCTACCTGGCCAGTATAAGCGAGGAGGTGCTGAAGGAGGCTAAGATCATTCAGGGCGAGATACGAGCGCTCCTCGACGAGGTAACAATATATACTCGCTATGTGAAAATGAGGCCTAAAATTTTACGAGAAATTAGAAAAAAAAACAAGAAACTGGGTTACCCTTATTTCATCGCAGTTCTTTAATTTCAACTTGTGATTCCTTAATAATGCGACGAGATTTAATATTATCCCAAGGACTTATCATACTTCCCTAACGGCACAATATATTGCAGCAATCTTGTCATATTGCATTTGCAAAGCGATATTATTGATACATTGCATTGCAATGTTGCGTGCGCAATATTTCTCATACCTTGCAACAATATTGGAATGCAATACTCTGGCAATCTTGCAGTAATATTGTTGCAATATAATATTGTTATATACGTGTTTCTGCCGCTAAGCGACGAAAGTAGATAACTAAACGTTTAATTTAATTTCTCATCATGAATTGGATATAAAATCAAAGGACAAAGGATGATTACTAACATCCCATACAGCGCAGAACATTGCAGCAATATTGCAGCAATATTACAATATTGCTGCAATGTCGCAGCAATATTACAATATTGCTGCAATGTTCTGTGCTGTATGGGATAAAATCTCTATCTTTTATTGTCAATTTAATTCCTAATACAATCCCAACAAGGGATTCGAAATACTAAATAGATTATTTGAAAATTGGATCGAAAGTAAGAAATAGTTCAGTTACTAGTTTTAAAGCAAAAATCGAAATTTGTAAATAAATTAAATCTTGTTTTTGTATAAATTAAATACATATAATTTATCTTATTTATTCAATGAACAATTCTACGATCAACCAGCAAACATAGAATATTGCAGCAGCATTGTTGCTGGTTGATCATAGAAATGTTAATTGAATAAATATGTATGTAATATTGTCGCAATATTGCTGCGATATTTTGTGTTTGCTGAGAATATTCTACATGAATTAATATTAATATTGCCACAACATTGCAGCAATATTGCGCAGAGGACATAGATAGTTTGCTGCAACATTGCGGTAATATTGCAATTTTGCCGTGAAATATTGCTGCAATCTATTGTGCTGTTAGGATTATGATTGCTTCCCGTATGTATTGGATAGAAACAAATTACGCGTTCTTTTTGAAAACCAAAGAAAGATCTCTCTCTTCACCACGGATGAAGTAAGCCGACTTATTTCTCTAACTTGTTCTCTCTTTTTGTTCTATCCGTTTTTCTGCATGTGCGCAGAGCGTCCAGAGAAAGTCAGATATAACCGAGCTCGACGTATCAAAGCGATGTAAGGATCTAGCATCCTTCATGGAAAGTCTGCTCCAGGAGACGAAGGCGCTCGGGGTGAGCAAGGATGGGCGTCTCACAGCAGACGAACTCAGGAGCTTTTCGGTGACTATTAGCTACGTTTTAGTATCGCCAAGAAAATATTATTACGATAATACTTACGCTCCGCTCTGGTATGCTACGAAAAGAAAACTCTAATATATATCTATAATATATATAATTAATAGCAATACTACTTAATAATGCAACGTGAAAGGTAAAACTTAGTCGTCTAATCTCATCTCGCCGATGCACGATACGCTTTTCCGAAAATTCGTTTCTGAATCTTCGGAGAAGATGAAAAAAGAATGAAAAAAATCATGTTAAAAATCCTGACGATTGCGTAATATTGCAAGAATCATTGATACCATCGGGAATATATTTTTTTTCGCATTAAAAATTAAGAGCAAGAAAACGACGTATCGTGAACTGGAACAGAAAGGAAGTTATTCATGAGAGACAGTGATTTCCTTCCTTGAATGTTTCCTTTCTTTCCACAAATATGGCGAACGCATGATGTAAATAGAATTAAAACAATTCGTAAAATGACTAATTGATAAGACTTTATGAAGTAATCGGGAACTTTCGCTTGTCGCTCGAGTCTTCTTGTAGTTTTTTTTATCCTTGATACAATCGCCATAAAACGGTGTCTTCGACGATATCCCGAAAGGACTCAACATAATATGGATTTTATAATTAACTTGCATGTACAAGCAGTGTCTTCTTTAACCGAACGCGAGTCCATTTTTTTAAAAATAGAACAACTAAATAAATAATTATTGTTGAATTAAAAAATATTTAATTTAACTATTTTTAAAATTATATTAAAATATCAAAGTGTTATCAACATTCTTAATTTACATTAATGACAGTGTCCATGCAAATATTTTTATCGAGCACCGTCTTGATCCGTAGATAAATAATGATCCTTTGGCGGTAGAATTTCTTACAGATTAATTTCCGATATAACAGATTAATTAATCTTTAATCGTTTATTTATTTTAAAAATTTGTTTATTTAAATTCTTAAAAATTGATCAGATGAAAATTAATCGGATCAAGACGGATCTCGAGTTTGCTCGTGATATCGAAGACGTAGCACCGGTGAAAACGCGTCCAGCGAAAAGATTCTCGCTACTTCTCCGGACGAAATCTTTTTAGAGGGGCTTAGTAGAGTTGAGGAAGGTGAGTAGATTTCCCAGGGTACTTGGAAAGAGCGCATGAATCATGACAGCAGTTATAACACAAACATTGGTTAGCAGGGAAAAATCTTTAATCAAGGAAACTCTTCACCAAATTCTTTTGTATAGATGGAGAAAATTGGGTAGGGCCGGAATTAATGGATAAGCGTCAATTTCAAAACCTTGTAGGCACTGATCGTCCGGTAAGTCTCTATTTTACGTATTTTTGTTGTTTTTTTTTCTGTTTCACACTCACTTTATTATTATCTATCGATAACGTGATGAAAGAGGCGATCTTACGCAGCGGATCCCATTTATTTCCGTTACCTTTTTCGAATGAGCTGACTTCATTTCCCGTATCGTGAAGAGAATTTGCTTCATAAATTAATTTACTGGGACTTTTGGGTATTCTTTTAATCGTCGTACGAGCAATATGCGTATCCTTTCACTGTGAAATCCGGAAAAATGTCGGAAATGAAGGTTTAAGGAGTAACAATTTTTTTTATTTTTGCCTCTTCAGAAATTTTCTTTTCTGTATCAGGCAATTTTTCTATCGAAAATGACAGTCTTCGATATTTGTATCACACTTTTTCACGCGATTATCTTCTCAAGCTATTTGGCTCGTCGAAATATTTCATATGCAATCTTCTTTCTTTAAAATTCTAGTTTATATCTGAAGATTATTACAGAATGATAAATATTCGGTGAACTTTCTCACTTACAAGGTTTTGAAACTAATGACAAAGTATAGAATGGACAAGAATGTGGAGAAAAGGTGAGAAACAGGACAGAACACGCGAATGATTAATGATGAATTTTGATTCTATTTTCTATGTATTATTTTTATTAGTCATTTTTTAGTCGAAAAAAAAAGTTTTCGCTTTAAAACTGCATTCAACTTATTATTTTGCACTTCTTTTTAATTTACATATTTTCCCTAATTTATTTTTATTGCATGCCTTTCATTATTATTGATAGTATTTTTAAAGATTTGAATGAAAGATGGAGCAAAAGAAAGACGAGAGTGATGTTCAGGTTTTGAAGTCGCGAACTCTACTGGTTCCAATCCCAGAGAAGGGGAATAACAGATCCGACGCAACGAGGGACCGGCGATCCGGATGGTGAGGTACTGCTACGATCGATCGATCGCTCGATCGATCGATCGATCCTAACTCTTCGCTGTAAATAACGCGTAAATATTCGCACGAAGCTTGCCACAGAGGTTTGCGAATAAGTGATCGTGGGAGGTTTAATGTATTAACGGGTGAGGGTGACTTTCAACACTTGTAGCGAGACTGATCTCCGCCAGGGCTGCCGGGATACTTATCCACCACTCACGCAAAAAAGCGACCACGCAAAAACTCTACTGACCCTCTTAAATTGCATATTTCTCAATGACGATTCATACTAAGTTCCTACAATATACTTGTAAAGGGATCACGCAATCCCTTGTTGCAGGAGCACGACAGCGTGATGCTCGGTGAGATCTCGCCCCATCACGAGTACTACGATAGTAAATCCTCCACGGAAACGCCGCCGAGCTACAATCAGCTCAATTACAACGAGAACCTCGAGCGATTCTTCAAGAGCAAACCGCTCGTCACCACCATGTACAGCGATGAGGAGAATGTCAATTCCAGCAATGACGAAGGCGGTAAGTCATCATCTTCAATATTTTCTCGTCCATATATTATTGAATTATTTCTGACAGCGCAATAGATTGCAGCAATATTTCACGGCAAAATTGCAATATTGCGAGCAATATTACTGCAATGTTGCAGCAATCTATGTCCTATCCTGCGCAATATTGCTGCAATGTTGTGGCAATATTAAAATTAATTCATATAGAATAATGATCCCAGCAAACACCAAATAAGAGTTGTATAACTAATTTGGTGTATAATTTCTCACTTAATATACAGAGTGATTCCGAAGAGTGTTTCAGCCAGACTTTGAGATCTTATAGGAAATTTTATTCTGAACCAAAAATTTCCTATAAATATGGGTCAAAAAATGCTTCCTTAAGAAGTTATCGCTCAAAAACCTCTGATGAAGGAAGAGCAAAAGGTGAAAAGAAAATGAAACTAAATAAATTTCTTGAAAAAAACAAAAATAAAAAATAAAAATCTTTTTCTTTTATGAAAATAAAATAATTTTTTTTTAACTAATATTTTAGTAATAGTTTTAGTAATATTTTAGTAATAGTAGAAAATGAATAAAGATATTTTTCAAGAAATTTATTTAGTTTCATTTTCTTTTTATTTCATTTTCTTTTCATCTTTTACTCTTTCTTCATCAGAGCTTTTTGAGCGATAACTTCTTAAGGAAGCATTTTTCGACTCATGTTTATCGGAAATTTTTTGTTCAGAATTAAATTTCCTATGAGATCTCAAAGTCTGGCTGGAACGTTCGGGGCCACCCTGTATAATGGTTAAGTTACATGTTATGTAACAGTTATATGTTATGTAACAATTATATTGTAGCAATATTGCGCAGGGTAGGACATAGATTGCTGCAACATTGCAGTAATATTGCTCGCAATATTGCAATTTTGTCGTGAAATATTACTGCAACGTTGCTCTAATTTATTGTGCTGTTAGGAATATTATAGGTTTAGAAAAAAAAAGAAACATGTGCTTGAATATGTATTTTTAAATTCATATAATTTCAATACTGTTTCGAATCCAGAAGAATAAACTTACCGGAAAAATAAAGAAAATAAATGATAAATTTAACCATGAGGAGCTTATCCTTCTGAAATGAATATTTAGTTTCCAATGTCATATTTGAAAAATTTCTTAAGTTCCTTGCATAAATTAAAATTTGAGACATACATATTTTTCAAGGTGAATTTCTTGGAAGGAAAATCAGCAGAGAATCAAAGTCCTTGTTTTTTCAGCGAGGAAATGTATGTCGCCGATAAACGGCAGTGGCGCGAGTGGCAGTGGTAGCGCCGAGAATCTGAGCAGCGGTTCCAACAATCAGACGAGCTCGGCCAGCCGAGGTGATGCCTTCAACACCACAAGTACCAGCATCACGACTACCCCGATGGAGAGCTTCAAGCTGCCCACGTTGACGGAATCATTGTTGAATCGCCACAACGAGGACATGGAGAAGCTGATGATGCAGAAACATCGGGAGTTGCGTTCCAGCATCAAGAACAGCGACAAACTGAAGGACTCCCGCATCAAAACCGAGAAGGGTACCGATCAGAGCGTCCATTACGTGAATCAGGGTCACGGAGTCAAGAGGAGCGGTAGCCATAGTTGGGAGGGTGATAGCTACAAGGTATTTCTTCATCTTTCTTGCACGACACATAAATAGATTTTACAATGTCTCATTTGTTGAGGATACCAGATAGATGTATGACTATATGAATGATAATTAATTATGAAGGCAAGATTTATATGAGTTCAAATGAAAAATAGGTGTCCAAACACGATAAAATTTCGAGGACGAGCACGGCAGGTCCGGCAAACCTGACGACCACCGTCACCAGCATGAGTCTCGATCAGTCGACCGTGGTGCAAACGGGGACAAATATTAATCTATGGCCACCCCTCTCAGTCACCGTACCCTCCTCTGTATCTGCGCAGCCTTCCATCCACAAGTAAGGATTCAATTTCCTTTAAAATGTTCATATTTTATACCCACATAACATAAAATATTGCAGCAACATTGCTGCAATATTGCTGCAATATTTTATGTTTGCAGCAACATTGCAGCAATATTGCAGCAATGTTGCTGCAATATTCTATGTTTGCTGGGATATATATATATTTTTTTAATTAGAAAAACAATTATGAGCCACATAATAGTGAATTGTTTTAATGTCGCACTTTTCAGTATCA
The DNA here is from genome assembly GCA_030586385.1 of Camponotus fellah. Taxonomy (NCBI): domain Eukaryota; kingdom Metazoa; phylum Arthropoda; class Insecta; order Hymenoptera; family Formicidae; genus Camponotus; species Camponotus fellah. Next base: position 1,304,813 of record JAPIVC010000972.1, read on the forward strand.
ATTCGGAGGCGACACCGAGATTTTCCTTACTTCCCTCGGTGATACCGGTGTATTACGTGCCGGTGCCGCAGTCCAGCGAGTCCGCATCGCAGATGTTACCACCCCAGCAGAAGCACGACCCATCTCCATCGACACAATCGACGCAGCATTCTTATAGTAGGTGTCATATTTGACACAGAAATAACCCATACAGCACAGAACATTGCAGCAATATTGCTGCAATCAGTGTTTGCTGTAGATAATTTCAAAATCATCTAGATAAAGATAAAGATAAAAATCCGTAAATTTATCTTAGATGAGCTAAAGATGATTTTGCTTTTATTTAATCTAGATGAAAGATGAGATGATTATTGCGATAATCTAGATAATTATTTAGATATTTTTGTTTATTTTATAAAACTATAAATATTTATAAAAAATGTGACGCAGATTATAAATGGGATATTAAAATCATAAACACATATTCTTTCTCTTTTCCTAAAGAATATTTAAATAATAACAAAAAGGTATATAAATGATATAATAAATATTTATTTATTAATTTATATTTAGAATATATTTATAATATATTAATAATATAATAATTAATGTGTAACAATATATATATCATTTTTATAAAATATACATTAATGCATTGCACAAATTTAAGTAAAACAAGTACAAGATAAAATATATTTGTAATATTATTTTCCAAATAAAAAATATATTTTAGATATTTTAGATAGATTTTTAGAAGTTTGCCTGGAAAACTCTTTTCTATAATCGAAAACGTTATCTAGACAATTTTTAGATAAGATGACATATTTTTTTATCTAAGATAAAGATAGAGATACTTTGTATTTCTTCATCTAGTTAAAGATAAAGATGATCCATTTGTTTATCTAGATAATTATCTAGATAATTTTATCTAGATACCAGCACACTGGCTGCAATATTGCTGCAATGTTCTGTGCTGTATGGGAAGTAGCGATCGCAGATACATTCGAACTAGGAAATAATTCTCGTATTTGTTTCAGTGTCCTACGTCACAACGATGGCCGGGATGATTTATCCAGCTATGATTGGCGCGCCGCCACCGTGCGCGATGATGTATCAACCGTTTCTGATGCCGGAGCAAGCTCCAACGCGCGAGAGCCAGCAACAGTCATCCGACGACAAGTGTCCGGATCGTAAGCGACCAGCTAGTCAAGCTACGAGTGTCAAGGCCGAGCCTGGGAGTATAATGGCCATGTCCGAGTCCTCTAAGAAGGTAAAACCAATCACCGGTTGACTTTGGTGCACCTCATCGTGCACAAATTATCTGCTGTAGAAAACAATTGAAAAAATTGCTGCATTTTATATTATTGGAATTTTAGACAATTTTCACAACTTATAAAGCACGCACAAAATTTACAAAATTTTCTGGGTAACGTCGATTTTACGATGAGGCTACTTTATAATTTTAAAATTATTTCTTCCAGGTTCTGTCGCCGGGCGAGCTGTTCTCATGCGTGAGCAACGGTGATTGCTCGAGCGTGGTAGATCTCCTGACACCAGTGATCATGAAGCAGCATCGGCCAACCGAGTACAACGGAGACGAGTCAAGCTCGTCCAGCTTCTACAGTAGTTTCCTATACAAGAGCAGCGACAGCAGCTGCAATCCAGACCAGAAAACGTGCGAGGCCTCCTCCGAGGTAGAAAACCAAACGGAGCAATGCTCGAAAGATGTCCGAGAGACGTCTCAATCTTTCGTATGTCTTTTAGACGCTTCTCAGACCTCTTCAATTTATAATCCATCTATAATCGATAATAAAAATGCGCAGGAACACGCCAAGTGTCATCAAGGAATGCGAAGGAGGGAGCCACCCTGGTTGGAGGACGTACAATTGACGCCGGAGTTGATCTACAAATACCAGATGCATCCGAAGACGTTGAACGAAGTGTTGAAGGTCGACATGGATGCGATGAAGGAATTCAATCAACCGCTTCTGGTGAACGATCAGCTGGGACAGCTTTATCTGGATCTGGAGCTGGGGGGCTTTGGTACGGAACTCGTTCTCGAGGATGGGATCACGTCAAGCGGAAGCGACAGCGGAAGCAGCAACGGCAATTGGACCGAGTCGCAGGTGAGAGAAGAGCAAATTGAAGAAAATGTTGCGAAATTTATTTAAAAAATCTATCAAAATGTATATTCGGTTATACAGGATTAGGAAAAAGTCTGGATACTCTTTAATATTTCGAAAAATACGCATTTTTGAAAAAAATGTTTCATACAAAAGTTATAGGGTTTTATGTGGCGCATTACACAGCAACATTATTATGACCTTGAATAATGTTGTCAAGGTTATGTGAAGGTCAGCTTCAATTTTTTAAGTGGAACCCTATATTTTTTATTACATTATCTTACAGCTTATCTTGAGAGCTTTTCAAAACACTATAATAAATTATTTTTCCATGAAGTACTTTTGAGTTATGAGACTTGAAATCATTTCTTAATTTAAATAAACCATAAAATATCTTGTAAAATATTCATTTTTCGATTATCTTACCTTAATACTTTTATGTACAAAATAATGAAAAGAATCAATTGATGTGAAGAAAAGATAGAGTTGTTTTTAAGAAAAAATGTGGAATTGTTAATTGCAAATTACATAATTTTTTCTTAGAAATAACTATGTGTTTTCTTTACAGCAATTGATTCCTCATTATTTTGTACATAAAAGTATTAAGATAAGATAATCGAAAAATGAATATTTTACAAGATATTTTATTTAAATTAAGAAATTATTTCAAGCCTCATAACTCGAAAAGTACTTCATGGAAAAATAATTTATTACAGTGTTTTGGAAAGCTCTTGAGATAAGCTACAAGAATATGCAATAAAAAATATAGGGTTCCATTTAAAAAATTGAAGCTGACCTTCACACAACTTTGAAAACACTATTCAAGGTCATAATAATGTTGCTGTGTAATGCGCCACATAAAACCCTATAACTTTTGTATGAAACATTTTTTTTAAAAATACGAATTTTTCGAAATATTAAGGGATATCCAGACTTTTTCCTACCTTTTTCCTACCTTCTTCGACCTGTATATAACACAATCTTCTTTTTTACTTGTTTCATTCAGCGCAAGCAGAGAAGAATGGTAAAGTACGGCAAGCTGGTGATGATCCACGAAGAGAACGCGCCTCTACCGCCTCCGTTAGCATCTCAGATTATATCCTGCCAACATTCATGAGTACCGCACAGTCGAGCAGACTTGGAATACTCTTGAAGTAAAGTTTGTTTTATCACACCTGAATCTTTTTCAACTAGATACGTCGTTTAAGTAATCTTAGATTAGAGATTAGGTCGTATTCTTGTACTGTATTTTATATTTAGATATCTGATTTTTAAGAGTTAACAAGTGAACAATTTAACTTTTGTCTCGACTCTAGTGATTTCGTTTCCTACAACGAGACATTGGTATATTTTCGTTTTCTACAATCTTTAATAAGTTTTTTTTTAATTCTTAAGTTTAGAGAAAATTGAATGTGATTTTTAATATTCAATATATAATAATAATTTATAATACATAATTTTCAATATATTTAATATAAAGGACAAAATAATTCTTTCGATGCGATGCTATGTTTCGAATTATTTTTTACACTCGAAATGAATAAACTAAAATCCAGAGTTCTTGAAATTTTAAGATTAAAATAATTTTTGGTCGCATTAAAATATTTGAGGATAAAACATATTTTTGTAACGATAGAAAAATGCGCTATTCTATTTGCCTGAAATTCATCGATCAAACATTGATGAAAGCTAAATTTCGTTTTCTGGATATGTAATATCTGCGAATTTTAATCAACCAATAGAGCCAAAATAAATTCTTCGATTGAACATTTGTATCGAAAAAACTACAAATCGAATCGATGTGTACATAAATACACACGAATGAAATGCACTCGGTGAGAGACACGTAAATTTACCGACGTTTTCAAAGATCTAGCGAATACCAAGTAACAGTTGTATAATTGTTAGTTATAATAATTTAGTAATTATAATTTCCCACTCAATAATATAATTGTTATTTAACACATAACAATTATATAACAGTTATGTAACAGTTATATTGTTGAGTAGGAAATTATAACTAACAGTTATATAACTGTTACTTGGTTACTTTGCTTGGAAAAAAATCAATTTCCATTCAAAAAGAGGAAAGCGATCACAAGATTGCAAGAATGTTGTGATAAAGACGTCATATTGATGATGGATGGCCAATTAAATCGCCGGAGAAAAAAATTGACTTAGGTACAAAAGCTCGAAGAGATTTTTGAAGTTGCCTTAATCGTGAGCAGTGAGTTTTGAATATATTTTTCAAAATCTTCAACGCAAAGTGGAACGTATAATTAAATGCCTATGAAGTTACCAGGAAGTATTTGTATTTGAATAATAATATACATATTTATATATGAATGATAATATGAAAAAAATATATATATACATACATATCTCAACAAACACCAAATAACAGTTATATAACTATTAGTTATAAAATTTCCCATTCGACAATATAACTGTTACATATCATGTAACAGTTATATAACAGTTATGTAACAGTTATATAACAGTTATATTGTTGAGTGGGAAATTACAAATTATATAAATGAATAACAATTATATAAATGTTACTTGGTGTTTGCTGAACATATACAGGGTGACCCCGAAAATTCCAGCTAGACTTTGAGATCAATTGAATTTATTCAATTTCATTCTCTTTTTATTTCATTTTCTTTTCACCTTTTGCTCTTCCTTCATCAGAGATTTTTGAGCGATAAGTTCTTAAGGAAATTTAATTCTGAACAAAATATTTCCTAAACCTTTGATGAAGAGCAAAAAGTGAAAAGAAAATGAAATAAAAAGAAAATAAAACTAAATAAATTTCTTGTAAAAAACGATAAAAATAAAAACACATGGGGACATTTTGAGAACAGTTAGTTTTTTCACGTCTTTATTCATTTTCTAACGTGCATTCTATAACGTGCTATTATTAAAATATTAGTTAAAAAAAAATTATTTTATTTTCATAAAAGAAAAAAATTTTTATTTTTTATTTTTATCTTTTTTTCAAGAAATTTATTTAGTTTCATTTTCTTTTTGTTTCATTTTCTTTTGCTCTTCCTTTATCAGAGGTTTTTGAGCGATAACTTCTTAAGAAAGCATTTTTCGACCCATGTTTATAGGAAATTTTTTCTTCAGAATTAAATTTCCTGTAAAATCTCAATGTCTGGCTAGAATTTCGGGACCACCCTGTATAATATATTCGCATAGAGAGCGTGTCCTAGAATTATCTATTGTTCTCTCAATCACGAATATAAATTTCTGATTGGAAGAATTTAATAAGCGATGATCTTGGGAAACATTCTGTTGAACATATGATAAATACGTATAATTATGACATTAATACGTGAGTAGCGACGATCGGCTTCCTCCGCGTCGAAGATAAATTATAGTACAAAAAGAATATTCGATACACATACACATATATAGAAAACATAGATACAATATTCTTCAATACAATGCGTCTATAATACTCGTTTTTATAACAATGTACGAATTTATCAAAATATTTCTCCAATATTGCTGCAATGTAACAACAATGGTTTGTTCCATATGGATAGAAATATTTTGATAAATTCATATACGTTTCTATAAAAACGAGTATTAGCAATATTGCTGCAATGTAACAACAATGGTCTGTGCTATATGGATGCAGATTTACGATCGATTCCAGCAAACACTAAAGTTATATAACTGTTATATAATTATTATATAATTATTATATAATATTATTATAATTATATTTAATTATATTTAATATTATATATAATTATTATATAATTATTATATAGTTATTATATAATTATTATTATTAAATAATAATAATAATAATTATATAATAATAATTATTATTATTATTATATAATTATTATTACTATTATATACTTATTAGTTATATAACAACAATTATATAACTGTTAGTTATAATTTCCCACTCAACAATATAACTGTTACATAATATGTAACTGTTATGTACTATTATGTAATATATAATTGTTGTTATATAACTAATAATTATATAATAATAATATTATATTGTTGAGTGGGAAATTATCAAACAAATGTCACTTGCTGTTTGCTAGGATTGTATATTAATTACATGCGGGGATAATTTATATAAGATAATGCACGGGAAAAAAATATATCGATTGATAGCGTAAGAACTTCGCTTTTTTATCGTAAATTTTGATATTCCTTTTTTCGTCGTGAATATTTGTACGTAAATTTTGATACTCTTTTTATTTTCGCGAGTACACTTTTGCATATTTTATACGAGAAAGCGATTCTACGTGCGAAAACGATACGAAACGAGCCTAGATTAGTTTCGCTTCTTCTCTCTGCACGATCTTAAATCTTTCGTTAAGGGATCTCCATGTGAAAAGAGAGAGCCAATAAACGTGGACATATCGAACGAGAGACGTAAATGTGTATATCGATAGTGAAATATATTTTTTTATAGCGTCTTTTATACTTTATAATTTCGTAATAATTCGCGACATTAATTATGCCCAGTAAAAAATTTTGTGTTAAATTTAACATATTTCACATGTCCCAATTTATCCATTCTAATTTTGATGTTAATTTAACGGAAGGCAAGTATGTAAATAACACAAGTAATATGTTTAAAAACACAAAAGTGTAACACTTAAACTTTATCTGGAAATAAAGTTTACGTTAAATTAACATATTTATAATGTTAAATTTAATTAAAAGAAAATGTTATTCTTACATTTTTATGATAAATAACAGAAAAGATCTAACATATGAAAACTGTTGTAGAGAGAAAAATAACACACCTTATCTGTTCATTTTAACATATAACTTATTTCATCAAAAATTCGTGCATTTATATATTAATTGTGTTATTTTAACTCTTACAAACGGTGAATATTAACTCAACGCAGAAATGTCAAAATAACGCAACGATAATATGTTACATTAACATAAGAGTATGTTAAAAATTGAACACAAAAATTTTTACACGAGAAAATTTCAACAGAAATACAAAATGTTTTTTACCGTGCAGTAAAAAATTTTGTGTCAAATTTAACATATTTCATGTCCCAATTTATCCACTCTAATTTTAATGTTAATTTAACAGAAGGCAAGTATGTAAATAAATAACACAAGTAATATGTTGAAAAATTAACACAAAAGTGTAACACTTAAACTTTATCTGGAAATAAAGTTTATGTTAAATTAACATATCTATAATGTTAAATTTAATTAAAAGAAGATGTTATTCTTACATTTTTATGATAAATAACAGAAGAGATATGTCGATCTAACATATCTAAAAACTGTTGTAGAGAGAAAAATAACACAACTTGTCTGTTCATTTTAACATATAACATATTTCAATAGATAATTCAATAGATAATTCAATAGATAATTCAATAGATAATTCAATAGATAAATTGGGACATGTGAAATATGTTAAATTTAACACAAAATTTTTTACTGTGCGACAAAATTCTGTCATCGATATACATTTATCTTTGTTTAGGAACCTCAACATTCGTTTCCCGGGAGCTTTATCAAAAAGTGACTAAAACAAATTACGCGATAATGTGCATTTCATTCGAGATACGTAGAATTATGTAGCTTCTAGGGATCGCGAATTGAGTACAAGAGAAACATCATCTTTTAGAAGCTACATTCGCGCGCTTATTCGTGATTCACCACGATTTGTACATTGAATTTTTGATATCTCTAGAGGATATTTTGGACCGCATGTGTGATGTGTATGAAAGAATGATACATATGTACATGACTAGATTAAGGAGATCGATAAATTTAGATTTATTACATAATACACGTATTTTTTTTCTCTCGCGGGACTTCCTCGCGGGATTTCCTTCGGCAACTGTAATTTTTCCTGAATAAATCTTCGTTAAATGGAAGATAAAACGGTAGCACGATGATAGCCATTGTAATTCCATAAATTTAAAATTAATTTGTACATATCACGTGTTTAGAAAATAATAATCCATGTGAGAGAAAAAAAACCAATCGAATTTCGCTAAATTAATCAACGCGAAAAAATTCGGAATTATATAAATAATCGGATCGTTTGATGATTTGTCCGACGTAAGTTTCTATTTTAGGAATTGACGTATCAGCGGATCTTCTTTTTGAATGACTGTTACGACGATGACACATTCGGTGCGGGTATTTTATACATGTTTATGCAAATGTCGCGCGAGAGACACGCGACGTCGATAAGAGATAATATTTTGTACATCTATTTTTATTAGAGGACTGAGAGATTTCGCGGGAAGAGACCTCCGAAACTCTGGAAAGTCTAGTCTGGTAATTTATTATAATCTATAGCTACGTGTGTTTTGCTTCTATAAACTTTTTCGTGAGAAGCTATTTTCCATGGGAGATCCTGCGCACAGCGATTGTATTTCGTAGACGAAAGAAATGACACGTGGAATTATCGATACTGGATTTTAGCGATCTTCCTGCCTTATTGTAGCTTTCTATATATTTTTTCATACAAAAAATAAATATCAGTCTTTTTATCATAAAAATAATTTTTATTAATTTAATTAATAAAATTATATAAGAAATGACACGTGGAATTATTGATACTGGATTTTAGCGATCATCCTGCCTTATTGTAGCTTTCATATATTTTTTCATACAAAAAAATAAATATCAGTCTTTTATCATAAAAATAATTTTTATTAATTTAATTAATAAAATTATATAAGAAATGACACGTGGAATTATTGATACTGGATTTTAGCGATCATCCTGCCTTATTGTAGCTTTCTATATATTTTTTCATACAAAAAATAAATATCAGTCCTTTTATCATAAAAATAATTTTTATTAATTTAATTAATAAAATTAATTTAATTAATTTAATTAATAAAATTATATAAGAAATGACACGTGGAATTATCGACACTGGATTTCAGCGATCTTCCTGCCTTATTGTAGCTTTCCATATATTTTTTCATACAAAAAATAAGTATCAGTCCTTTTATCATAAAAATAATTTTTATTAATTTAATTAATAAAATTAATTTAATTAATTTAATTAATAAAATTATATAAGAAACGTAGAATTATCGATACTGGATTTTAGCGATCTTCCTGCCTTATTGTAGTTTTCTATATATTTTTTCATACAAAAAATAAATGCCAGTCCTTTTATCATAAAAATAATTTTTATTAATTTAATTAATTTAATTAATAAAATTATATAAGAAATGACACGTGAAATTATCGATACTGGAGTTTAGCGATTTTCCTGCCTTATTGTAGCTTTCTATATATTTTTTCAAAAAATAAATATCAGTCTTTTTATCATAAAAATAATTTTTATTAAATTAACTAATAAAATTATATTTAATTAATTAAATTAATTTTTTCTTACAAAAGTGAGTAAGCGTATGTTGAAATTAATTATTATTATTTTCGATAATTTGTGGAATAATATATACTAATAATTAATTTATAAAGAATTGATTTTTATGAGTAATAAAAATGATATGTATATTATTGAATTATATATAAAATGGATTGAAGTGTCTTTTAAAATCCACCTTGCGATTTTCTCGATTACACAGCTAAAGAAGAAGATTCTCGCACTAGTACAAATTTTATGATCTTCTGAAGGATTTATCTTGATCTCTTTGATAATTAAAGGCATTCTTTTCGAGAATAATTCAAGTTACTAATAAATACAATCGTAGAATTTATCGTAGTATAAGATATTAGTATTATTTGTGAAGCTTCAACTACAGGAATATGTCAGATGATTTTTTTTTCCTCTCTCTTTTGAGAAATTTTAGTAAATCAAGTGAATTAAAGAAGAAGTGCGATGAGGGCAAGAGAAATTTCTTTTCTAATAAATTCTGTAACTACATCTTTATTCATCCAATTCTATCCAGATCATCCGTTTTTGATCCTTTTTCTTTCGCTTATTATGTATTATTAATATACAAATTTCTTTAATAAAATGCATTTTAATGATTTTAAATATAAAGTACAAAATATCATGAAAAGAATTCCCTCTCTCTCTCTTCTCGATTTTTTATTAAAATTTTCCATGATAAATTTTTTTCTTCATCTTTTTACTTGGAGAATTTTTTTAAAAATTTGGAATATAATTTTTTAAACATGTATAATTTTAATTTTTGTTGTTAATTTTCTCAAACACAGAATTCAAAGAGATACTTTGACGTTCCCAAGTTGTAGAATAATTATTATTTTCTTGCACGAAAGCTCAGTTTGGAAAAAATGTAACTTTGATTGTACAACGAATTATTTGTAAATTATTGTAATGTTTTTTACGACTTTTCTTTATATTTGATGTTTAATGTCGAACGAGATATACAAGGTTTAAACGCATGATGATGTTAGCAAACATAATATATGTTTACATCTTACTCTCGCAACGAACTATGTTTTATATATATATATAATGTATTTATCGAAAACAGCTCTAATAAATTGATTATAATAAATATAAATATGCTATATAAATATTCTGTTTCATACATAATGTACAGAGTGATTGATATTTTCCAATTAATTATATTTTGAGCTCCAAAGCATGTTTTTATATAAAAAATTTATTTCTTTCATTTGTTTTAATACATAAAGTTTTTTCTTCAGATGCCTAAATAATTTGACAAAATATATATCTACGTGCATACTACAAGCTAAAAGTTTATTTAGTGTATTAAAATATTATGCATGGTGCGTTTCACTCATTAAAGCGAATAAAATAATTCCAAGATATAAAGTATTTGCCATTATCGTACATATGCTTATCTAATTTCAAGAGTTTTTCTCAATATAATCTTAGAATATTATGTCATACTGAGTACTGAAAAATTTTAATCTATATTAGGTGAATTATATATAAATATATAAATATATAAATATATAAATATATAAATATATAAATATATAAATATATAAATATATAAATATATAAAGTGTTCAATCAAATACGTGGCAAGTATTTATGTAGGATAATTGCTTTGAAGAAATACTAATACTTAAAGTTTATTTCTAAAATATAGTTAATTATAAAAAGATTATAACAAAACATTCTAAGATTCATAAAAGCTAATGGAAATAAGAGATTTGCAAACTTTTTGTATAATTTATATTATAATCCGTGTAGTTTATTAATTTTTTTCAGTTTTTTAGATGTGTATGCATATTTTGTGGATAATCTTATAAAAAATCTGGCGGATATTTATGTCGAAGAAATAGATTTAGTCATCTTGAAGGAGATTTAATGGATCTTCAATGATTTTTTCTTCAGGTTTTCCTAGATTTATTCGAAGCCGAACTCGGCGCAATCATCATCATATTCGTCTTCGATTCTTCGACGATTTATGACTTAAATACTATTTGATATTTATAATAATAAGCTCGATACACACGTCGTAAATATTTGATAAAGAGCCTGCATGTAATGAATAATTAATATAATTTAATTCTATATTTTAAAGCAAAGTTTTTTGTGGATTTTTTGGTGTGCTTTAATTTTTTCTATATATGTATATTTGTATTTATATATGTTTTACTTTTGTTTCTAGTTCGACAAAATGAAGGAGACGAAAATACATTTATGTGAATATTATTAGCTTATCAATCTTAATAGATTTTTGAAAATCGTCTCATAAATATGGATAATACAGTTGTTTGTCGATTAGACATAATTTCCGTATACATTCTTGATCTAGACTTTGTAATGTTGGCGATTTTTTTTTCATAGAAATAAGATACAATATACATATATATGAATATTTTATATCTTATATCTACAATAAAAAATACAAGAGCTAGCATTGCGAGGTTTGGGTCAAGAATACATTCCGCATTATTGACTCAGACCTTTCAATGCTAGTGATTGTTTTTTTTACCGTAATAAGATAAGAAATAAGATAACAATATATGTATATATTGCATCTTATTTCTGCGGTACTAGAGGGGAGGAACGATATATAAGAGCTGAAGAGATAATTTACAATTTGTCTGATTGTCGCCTTCGCTTCCTGATATTTTTTCTAAGCAAGAGAAAAGACGATGAAGCTCCATTTCGCCATTTTCTTGTTGCTGGTAGGCGTGTTTGTTCACGTTACACTAGGTAAGTTTGCGAAAACTTGATGATTAAAAAAATATATTCTTATATTATATATAATATATATAATATATATAATATAATATAATATATATATAATATAAGAATATTCTTATATTATACTATATAATATATTATATTCTTATATTATATATAAGAATTATAATATTATATATTATATTCTTATATTATATATTCTTATATTATATATAATATATATAATATAAGAAGAGATGCAAATCCATCAATGAAAAAACTGATTGGTAATAATTATCAAATATATTTAGTTGTGAATTTTAATTGAATATTTGATAAATATTACTATATTTGATAATAATTACTAAATCTTCAATTGGTCTGTTGCAAACAAATTTTGTTTGCAATTGAATCAATTAAACAATTTAGTAATAAATATCATTAAATATTAGATATTATTAATTATTAAATATTATATTATTAAATATTTATATAATACTTATCATCAAATCTTTGATGATTGTTATTAAATATGTATTAAATTGTTGTAAATATTACTAAATCATTCAATTTAAGATTATTAGATATTTGATAATTATTATTAAATGATTTAGTTAGGTCAACATTGATAAAATAATTAGTAATTATTAACAAATTTTGATAAGATAGTCGTTTCGCGCAAGCACGCAAGGATATGTTAGTTTGTTTGTTCATCGCTATGCGACATGAAATGCGCTATCTTTTTCGTATTTAAGTTTAGTTATGAGAATTATATAAAATTTGCAAAGAGTAACAAACAGAGATTAAAAAAAAAGATTAAAAATATATTGTTCAATTTAATTTCTGATTTCTCAATACAAGAGTTTCAGATATTAAATTGATTTTATAAGTCGGATAAGTAAATGTTCGGCAAATAAACAAAAATAATCCGTTCATTACATATTTAAAATGTAAAGTGCAATATGCAAGTATAAATTATAAATAAAAAATAATAAAAAAAATTTGATTTTAATTTTGATAATAATTTTAATTTTAATTTTTTAATTTCTCGTTATCATGATTCAGTTATAATTACCAAATATCTGATAATACTTATTAAATATATTATTTTCTGCTACCAAAATTTGATTAAAATTTGATTACATTATTAAAGTTTTGTTAAACGAATCAAATTTGTAATTGAATGAATTAAATAAAAAAAAATTGAATGAATCAAATTTGTAATTGAATGAATTAAATTTAAGTAGTCTAAACTAAATATTTTATTTACTCAATTAATTTTTTTTGTAATTGTTACCACACATTTAATTAGAACTATTTGCCCAAATCATTTAGTAATTGTTATTAAATTCTAGTGTTTACTACTAAATTCTTTTTTCAGTGCAGATGCCATGAAATTAGAAATATATCGTATTATACGTGATGGAATTGCTTAAGATTTTGCGGACGATTTGGAGAAGCGAGATTCTGTCCTTTAAATAAATATTCCGAAAACGAATGTTATAGGGCTAATGATGATATGATTTTATTTACTTCAGGATTTTATTTACATAGGTGATTGTCCGTTTGGGAACGAGACTCTAAGTGTGGGTGCACACATTCGTCAATGCTCAACGGTCACTTGTCGTGATGATACTTCAATAACAATGGTTGCGTGAGTCCAAGTTTTATTTTTCAAATTATTTCTTCTTCAAATATCTTCTCGTTACACCTGTAGAGATGTGAGACTTGACATCCTGACATTCTGAAAGAAAAAAAATCGCGTCGCTTTTAATCGAGGCTTTCGATCGTTTAATTATCTATTCAAGCAAGCCGATTATTACATAACGAGCTTTTGTTAACCGGTTATTTCGACTTTCGACTTTGCAATTGATTGTGAATTAATTTTCACGAAATGTGCGACAATCGATCATGATAATCGATCATGATAATCGATACATGATTGATCATCTAATTTAAAAAAATTAAAAAAAAAGAAACAATCGAATAGATTCTACTTGAAGATCTTGAGATTGCGATACGAAAAGTACATGATTTAACATGATTTATTTGTTAATAAATCAAAGAGTTTATATGATTTATTTTAGTTATATTGCAACAAGACAATAATCTATGAAAAGAGAGATATCTTGTGTATTATTTAACATTAATAAATCTCACATCATTCTCTTTCATGTGGCAATAGATATAATAACACTAATGATATTTTTGTTTATTTAATAATTAATAAAGTTTCCTCTCAAAATTATTTATCCTTTTAAATTTTTATTTTTTAATTTATTTTTATTTATAATTTTTTAATAAATTTTTATTTTTAATTTATTTTTATTTATAATATATATAATATTATAAATAAATAAATATAATATTATTTATAATATATTATAAATTTTATTTAATTTTATTTATTTTCTGATCCCATTGAATTTCGATAATATTCAATTATAATTATGTTTCTTTCCAGGTGTCCTTTATTCCAATGTGCAGAAGGAAAGCAAATCGATTGGAAAGAATTGGATCTCAGCAAACCTTACCCAGAGTGCTGCGCAGGTCCGATTTGTGCGGAGTAAAAGTTTTAATGGAACTCCTATATCTAATATAATTAATACATAAGAGCCTCTTTTATATCAAATATTTTTGCAAAATAAAAATATCGTTTTCGTGCACTTAAAAAGATCGCCCTTTTCCTTGCTTGCCTGCTATTTATCGAAACTGAAGAAAAATCGCGATGACTCGCACAATAACACTCTCTTTATTTAATCGTAAATTCCGCAAATATAAATAAAAATATTAGCTTTAATGCAAATAAACCATTGTTCGAATTCTCGTTTGCTCGTGAAATTTCGCGAAATTAATGAGAAGCTACAGCTTTTTTCAAAAATAAAATAAAACATTTAAAAAAAATAAATTAGAAATTCTAAAAATCTCGGATAAAAGAGATATTCATATTTATTTATATAGATAAATTCTTGCTTTTTTAATTAAAATCAATTGGAGAGTACATCGACTTTTACACTATTTACACTATTTCTCCACTTGCCTTCCATTCTCTCGAAGTTGACAGATAACATTCGAGGAATAGAAATTTTACAGATCATGTTTTGCGAAAAAACTTATGTTAGATTTATCATATAATTCATATATTTCTTTCGCGGGATTGATTGTATATTTCCTCTGGCAATTGTAATTTTCCTTGAAAAAAATCTTCATTAAATGGAACAAAGTAAAACAGTAGCACGATGACCAGTAGTTACATAAATTTAAAATTAATTTATACATATTATGTGTTTAGAAAATAATAGTCCATGAGAGGGAAAATTAATCGAATTTCGCTACATCAATGCAGAAAAATTCTTAGTTATGTAATCCTAATCGGATCGTTCGATGATTTCTCCGACGTGAATCTATTTTTGTATAATTTGCCAAGTTCTAATTACAAGAATATATCGGATGATCTCTTTTTTTTCTTTCAAGAAATTCTAGCAAATCGATCGCGTGAATCAAAGAAGAGATACGGTGAAAGCAAACGTAGAGAAATTTCTTTCCGATTCCGCCCACATCTTCATTAATCCAATTTAATCCAGATTATCCGTCTTTGGAGATTCTCATTTTTCCCTAGCTACTTCGATTTTTTTCTCTATTGCTTATTAATATGCAAATATCTTTAATGAAACGCACGCCATTTTTAATGATTTTATTACACAAATACAAAAGTACAAAAATTTATGAAACAAAATTTCCTTTTTCTTTTCTCTTTAATGAAATTTTCTATGGCTAAATTTCTATCTTTTTATTTTTTTAGTAGTAGAATTTTTTTAGTAACACCTTTTTTAATTTGGAATATAACTTTTTAAATAGGGGAGACCGGGGACAAAAGTAACAACGTTATGGGAGTACAAGCCTCGTAATAAACTACACAAAATGTTGAATAATTTTTACTATACAGGATGTCCCGAACTACCGCTCAATATTTTAAAGGTAGATTCTCTGGCCAATTTCAAAACGATTTTTCCTCAGCGAAAATGTCGAGGCACTAATAGTTTTCGAGTTATAAATGATTGAAAATAAAGGGTTTTTCGCAAATTAAGCCTTATGGAAAAATATTAATAAAATCACATTCTTTAGTTAATTTTAGGTAGAGTTTACTTTAATAGAATTTTAATTTAAGGCTTTGTTAGAAAGATACATCATGACAAAAATTTGGAATATGCAAAAAATAATGATCTTCTTCGGCATTTTCGCTGAGGAAAAATCGTTTTTAAATTGGTCAGAGAATCTACCTTTAAAATATTGAGCGGTAGTTGCGGGACACCCTGTATAACCAAACGCGTACGCCTCGATTCTCTTCCTTTTCAACTAATTGTTGTAGAACGATCGCGCCGGTTGCACATGCAAGAGTGAAATTAGTATTTGCATTATTTACCTAAGTATTTCTTGTTTTAGTTTTTTCGGATCTATGCCTAATTAAAGTGTATATATTGACGTATAATAATTATTTGCCGGTGTATTTTTCTAAAGCGTATTTATAAGTTTTTATATTTGATTTGGTTAAGTCTTGCATTATATTTAGGTTATAATGCTTTTTATTCTAAAAAAAATTTATAATGCTTTTTATTCTAAAAAAAATTTATTCTAAAAAATGTGTTTGAGGACGAAAGTAACATGTTTCAATGCTTAAAGTATAAAAGCTGGACTCATAATAACGGTACCAAATGCAATTCTTATTACGTATGCTATAATTGTGATTCGGAATAGATACCAATCTCTTTTGTATAAGTAATTATCATGCAATTTTTAGACTATTATTTAGAATTAAACTATTATTAATTAGACTTAAAAAGGTACAAAACTGGTGTGATATTAAGTATAATTATTTTATGATATTACTTATCATTATTTTGCTTAACGAAGATTATTTCTTTTAAGTTTTTCAAAGATGAAAATAAAAATTTATTTTCTTTTTTATTTTAATATAATATAATACAAAAAGAATTTATAATAAAAGTTATCTTGCTTAATAAAAGATTATTATAAAAATTGCCTTAAATTGAAAAAAGTCATTTATTTATTTTATTTTCCTGAAAATAAGTACTTTTATCCCCAGACTTGTTACTTTCGTCCCAGGCTCTCAGAATAAAAGTAACAATCAACGTACTTGCAAAAAACTATAGTAGCTCTTTAAATATCTATCATTTGAAATTGAAACATAGATATAATAATAGGACAATAATGGAGTTTTTTTAACATATAATCATTTTTTTATATCTCTAACGATAATTAGTGACCTGTAATACAAAAAATGTTATTTTTGTCCCCAATCTTCCCTTTATATTTATATGTATGTATGTATATGTATGTATATATGTATATATAATTTGAAATTAATAAAAATTAGTTTTTATTTTGTTATTTTATTTTTTTGTTTGTTATTTTGTTTTTTTTATTTTATATTAGAAACGTGAAAAATATATTTCCTTAACTATGGTTTTAAAAATATGGTTTTAAAACTATATAATATATAAAATATAATAAATAAAACTCTTAGAAGAAACGTCTTATTAATGTTTTTCTTAAAATCGTCTTAAAATTCTTATAGAAACGTCTTATTAATGTTTTTCTTAAAATCGTCTTAAAATTCTTATAGAAACGTCTTATTAATGTTTTACGATTAAAAAATATTGGATTTTATATACGTTTAAGAAACGTATATAAAA